>JAQGDQ010000109.1:280000-615164 GCA_030141605.1 Tubiluchus corallicola | reverse complement strand
TTAATGGTAATAAAAAACCATAAATGTGGTGTTTTAAATATTAACGTTTTATCAGCGCCTCGTGAGGGCGCTATTATGAACCTGCTACGTGACCTGCATGCGTGTGCAATATTGCTTTGTCTCCCATTTTGTTTGCCCATAAATTACAATGTTATTTAAGCCTTATCTAGGGTAGATAATGCCCACTGAATATACAAGTATTATATGATGAACGTCGCGTGTTTCGTTTGTTAAGAGCGTTGCACGTGTTTTTGCTGTTGCTATAGCTATTGTTGCTGGAGTTGTAGCGTTTACTGTTGTTGTCTCTTATGCTTATAAAGAAACAGCAACAAAAATAGCTGTTTATGTTTGGGTTTGGGTTTTTTATGCCAAAACATCAGTTAACAGCTCATGAAAAAGCTGTCAGCCTGTCATTTAGTGAGTCAGTGATTTCTGTCTGTACAAACATGATACCTTGCCTGTTTCCAGTCCAATTGTAATTATCAGCAATGTAGGTCTGTCCGTAAACAAAAGTAGGCAGCATTGATTGGTGGACACTGGACACTGACTGGCTAGCAGTGACTGTGCTTAACTGTGTAAAAAACGTTTGTGAGCGTTATCAGTATTTCTTCTGTGTCAGTTATAAATGGCTGCCGTTTACTTATTAAATAAGACAGTTTCACAAGCAGCGCAGCCGAGGATAGTTTCGAAGCTGTATATACACATGCATTGTTACAGAATTAGTTCTGAAACCTGAAAATTTCACATAAAAACATGACAATGGAAGAAAAATCGAAGTATTGATTTTTTTGCGATTACATTCTTCTGCTATTTACACGCGTGTGCCGTGGCGAACATGTTTAACTATGCATGAACATCGCTTCTATGCAAAACATATTGGTTTCTACAAAATTAATATTAAATATTGTCCTTAGTCTCTGTGCTATTTCAACTCTTTATTTAAGTAAATGACATTTCATTCACAGATGCGGTGTAAATAAACGTGGGGAAATTGTGTACGTTTTTGCACTGGGAAAAATTTTGAAAGTAAACATTGCTCTGTCAGCAACAGTTTCCATTTTCATAATGTTCAGGAAAATTCTGGATGTAGACATTAATAAACATCTTCGATCACTATGCCTTGACGTAATATATGTTCAAGATTCGTTTTAATAGAACTTCTTGGTTAAACACCAGGAAACGACAGAAAACATTCGCCTCGTTTGGAAATTTTACTTATCAGCTTAAAAAATCTAGTCCTATAAAAATATCATTTTAGGCGACTGTATTCTAAATAATTCAAATAGAGGTTAGCAAGTTTTTTAGTAAAAATACTGAAGCTTCCGTCTAGAGCGTGTTTTACTCCTTTAATTGGCAAGTCAGTTAGAGAATCTGTAATAGCTAAAAGAAGACGGATTCAAGTTTCTTGGGCTCCTTGTAGCTTACATAGATTTTGACAGTCTAGCGCGTTTTTACACACCATAGGCCTAGTATTTCCTGAAATTCAATATTGAAATGCAATTTGCGCATCGAACACAGTCGATTTTCTGTCTTACACAATATCCAGACACTTAACTCTAGCATTTAATTGACGTAGAAATTTGTACAGACTTTGTAATGGGACCAGTTGGGCGCTGCCTACAGACAAGAATTAGTCTATTGATGTCGTATCGAATTGCTACACGGCATAGTTTTATCAACAGTTTTTTCCACGTATGCTTGGTTGCTAAAGCACACACCTTGCCTATCTAAACACCGCTTTTGGAATAACACATAAAATTCATCAAAAGCTGTTTTTATTGCACAGGGAAACGGGTCGCGTGTTACGCTCAGCTCGGTTTGTTTCTCATTTTCCAATCACATCTCGTTCATTAATAATTAACAATTGATCTTGGCTAGAAACAAGTCCAGAGCACTCGCATGTAAAATTGATTTCGGGTTTTGTAATATTTATGATAGAATTAACATATATGGCCCAAACCACTTAAATATATTACAGCGCTGACTGCATACATCAGGTACTACGAATCTCTGAACTGCACGCTTAATGCCGTTTAATATTATGACTCTCAAATGTATTAACCGATTTGATTTTCCCGACTATAGGCTTTATCCTATTGCTTTCTTTTTTATATAAATTACAAAAGCCTTGCAGTTGTTCGTGCGTGGGCGTTGCTTATATGGCTTCCTTTCTATAGAAAATGTGCTCTATGATAGTATCTACATATTTAAATTTAAATATTTAACAAATAGAATGTACGTTTAAAAACAAAGGACGATAAA
Organism: Tubiluchus corallicola; assembly: GCA_030141605.1. NCBI lineage: Eukaryota > Metazoa > Priapulida > Priapulimorpha > Priapulimorphida > Tubiluchidae > Tubiluchus > Tubiluchus corallicola. The sequence continues at coordinate 612,902 of JAQGDQ010000109.1, read as the reverse complement.
AAGATACCCGTTAGTACCAATCCAATTTTACAGAAATGCTGAGAATACAAATGTAACATTAGTATATGTAGCACGTTTTAGTAACAGCCAGAGCTGGAATTGAGACATTTGCGTCATATGTCACTTAGGTCACAGTTTTTCGGTTTGTCTCGTACATGGGTGTGGTCTAAAACCTGACCCAGGTAACCCATGTAAAAATTAGATTGTCATATTTTCTAAATACGTAATGCAGGTTAAAAGTAAATACTCTCATTTTCTGATAGTCATATTTTCTAAAAACTATTTGAAATTTATCATTTTAAGTGAGATCTAGAATAAAAAATAAAACTGTGTATAGAACGCAACTTATGACTGTAGTTGAGGTTTTGTCACTCCTATGGCTGTAGTTGAAATTCTGTCACTCCTATGACTGTAGTTGAGGTTTTGTCACTCCTATGACTGTAGTTGAGGTTTTGTCACTCCTATGACTGTACCACGCAGAAGTCGCTGCTTTTTCTTTGTGAAATCTATGAATTACAGGTGTCCATTGTTTAGAAATGCTAATGATTTTGCAGTTGTTTAGAAGGTAATCCTGAAGAATGGAGAATGGATCAATTAGGATCCGCTCTGTCACGACATTGGGTCAGATTAGATATGGGCACGGTATCTGTGGGTCAAGTGAGTGATGGTCACACTTGTGACCCATTTCTAGCTCTGGCATCAGCAACATCAACCGATTGGTAAGATTCTAGGAGGTAACGCCATTTGTTTACGCGGCGGCGGTAGCTGAATGATGACTGTCTCTCTTATCGTAAAGTTAAGCATTTCCTGAGCAGTGGGATAGTGAGTTAGAAATAAGGATAAGACACCCAATTATTGTTTATTACGTACACATGAGAACTCTCAACTAGTGTATAACACTTCTACTGGGTTAATATAGCTATATCACACGTGATTAAAGTAATTAGTGTAGTGGCCTTTTTAGGGATTTGTATTCCACAAGCCTAACTATCCCTACAGCTTTCGTTTATTAAGTCAGTTGCCTTGTTAGTTTCAATGTCTCTTTATCGACTCTGCGTGTGCTACGAAAGGTTATTCCTGTAAGCTAGGAATATTCTTGGAGACGGTCAAGAGAGTCTGAGTACCCACGTGTGGACAAGGGAAAGCCAGGCCCTATAAACGCAGTAGGCATAGCTATAGAATAGCCGCAATTAACGCTTACATTTAATTGTTTCTTCTAATAATGGCGTTTTGCTGTCGAGCATTAGTTGATTATAGAAACGAGTCTTTTCTACGTGGTACTTACCGCTGCTGTATATATGTGGTAAATTGGAAATAACTTTTACAGGAGTCATTGCTAAATCGACCTACATTTTCTGCGGGGTGTATATATAATGTATATGTACTCGCAATTGTTTTAGCCCCCTAGTACTGGACGAGGTCGGCTATAAAGAGTAATAAAGCAACCTGGCAATTTAATCGCCTTGGGCTACCTAACGAAACCATCTGAATTAACTACAACTCACGTCTATGTATAAGTAATTTTTTTTACAAAAAATATAACGATATATCGAATTGTTTACTATTCCCTGGTTTTGCAAGTTATAACAGACTAACAATCGTCGTCGATCGACAAAACAAAAGTAACGGTTTGTCTTGTAGTTGGCTTGTGTGATGTGGTTGCGCTTTCATCCTGGTCGACCTTTGAAATAAAATTAGTAGTCATATTGGTCGAGCCTTTTTATATAAGATTTTTATTATATTATTATATAATGGATAATAAAAAGATTTTTTTATCCATTAGTGTATGGGTATACAAAATATAATATGTATATGAAATTAATTTATATAGAAAAAAATCGTGTGAGCGCCAATTTTAGTTTACTTGATCTTATTGCAGTGCAGTATTGCACGGTGCGGTTGATTTTTTTTAGTTGTACTGCAATTTAACCATTAAATAATGCTATTAATGCCAACTATCATCCGGTTGCTTTTTTACCTACCAGACCAAGGCATAATTACGAAATATTTTAACCTAAAATTTATAAAAATTAATAAAAAAACTGTTTTTTATAAAATACCAACCAGTGTTATCTAGTGGATTAAAGACGTCACTGCCGCAACGGAGTGCCTTTATGGTTCCCGCTCCTTTTGAACTATCACGGCTGTCACCTCTTTTCTCTGTCGCTGTGGTTGCCGCGGCCTCTTGATATATCGGTGGTGTCACCTCTTTCCCTTTTACACTGTGATATATGGCTCACGGGTTTCCTTTCATGGCTGCCAGTGTTAGCACATTTGTTGACACAATTGCTGATTGCAGTTGTAGTGTAATTACGCACGAACGGCTACTCCCGAGTGACTCATTATTGCCGTGTTTATATTGTAGTGCTTCTTAACATACACAGACTTTGTTATGCTCTACACCACATCCAAATATTGGTTTAAAAACCTAGTGTTTAGTTGGGGTTTAACCTTTAAAAAGCCGTGAGTTTCAATATAATTATGTCCTGCAAAATTCTACAACATACACTTAATTTGTTGCACTGCCAGAACATACGGTAAGGTCACCTGCTAAGTTCGAATGTTATTATTAAAGCGGCTTTTACGCTGGTTACGTTTTTACCTGACAACTGTCGTGCTTCAGTTTTTGTGGGTCAGCGTTGCCTAGTTAACGCGGATGAACCGACGCGCCAGCATCCAGGAAGCATCAGTACCGCACTGCGCTGGCTTGTCCCCTGAACTAAAATCCCGGCGTATTGATCTCTCTTTCGTCAACATATTTAATATGACGTCAGCACCTTGCTGTGGGGAAACAAAACGTTAGGCTGGGCGGATTCATTCACAACCTCATATGACACCGCAAAAATTTTGGAAATTTATATTTGGTACACTAAAATACTTTAATCATGCATGTTTACCTTTCTGACAAATGAAAAAAAATTGACGTTGAGAATTGTGTTTGACGGACAACTATGACAAGGACTTTATGGTTGAAGTTGATTTTTGATAGTCAATTGATTGTCGGCAATGATGTTCGGAAAAATTACATTTTAGAGAAACTATCTGAGAGGAAAATAGATATATTTAATAAAAGAAATCTAATAATACCTTACTGGTTTTATTTAGACTGGCAGTGGTCTTCTTGTCTCTCCTTTGCTCTAATGCTATAAACTCATTAATTTTATAAGACAAGAACTAACAAGTTCTGGGTATATCGCACTTTCTGGCTCGTTAAAATAAAATGACAATTGCCCCAATTTATCTGAAAATCGCTTTAGCTGGGTGATAAGGAGCGCACCCGTTTCCTCACTATGTAGACAAAGCAGAATAGAAACACTAGGTTTGAAAAGGTTAAAGGTATAATGCCTTAAAAGATCGCGAAATTTTCCCATTTTCACAAACCGGTATTAATTCGTCGTTTGCTGTTTTTAAAACGGGTGTTGTTTGTTTAGATTTCTTTTTAATCATTTTTCAAGCTCAAGGCACAAGGACACGCACACAAGTCGTTGAGAGGAAAGGGAGGTACTCAGTATCCACCTGCCCGTGTTGTTATGATAATGACTTTTCCATGACATGCAGACTGTGCTTAGTTGATTAGATAGGCGGTTTTGCGCAAAACAATGGTTCTCATTCAGACCATAGTTATTTTGGAGTCTAAATAAAGTTGCCGCTTAGAGCAGTTAAAAAAATTCGACCGGGAAACGTGAAACTTTTCTTTAGTTAAACGATGGCTTTCCGGAAATTCCGGTTTCGAACGAATAATGAAAGCAATCCTAACATTGTAACAAAAAACGCGAAATGATCTTAGAATTACTTGTGTTGGGAGAATGTAGTGCAGCGGAAAATAAAGTACAGTAGTTAATATGGTGTTTAGGTAGGAAAGGGAGTCATTGCTAGTGCTAGTGGCATTGGGTTATCGTTGTAGCTTTTGTATAGTACCACTGCGGAATACATGCTATGTAATTTCTTATATTTTGCCAAAACCATGTTTACTATGCAGATGCGGCAAAACTATCTATGGGGGTGCAGAAGTACTCTCGCGGCGTATCTTGGCAATGATGCGCTGAAGCTAACAGCAGTGTTGTCGTGAGGCAGGAAGACAGTACCGAAATATAAAATATTATAACAATCTATTTTTGGTAGTAGATAACGCTGCGTGCAGCTCCTAGTATGGTATTTAATGTCAACTTCATCTTTAATTAACTAATTTAATGATAGCTTAAATTTTTCGTTATCTGTAAAATTGAATGGGGAACGATTGCTGCTATACATTACCGAAAACCATGATGAAATCAGAACGAATTCAGAAAGGACACTTTTATCGGTCAGTGTTAAAATTCAGATACTACGTAAACAAACGCCCATGTCTGACGTTTCGTGGTATCTTCAAACTTAGCACCTGTTACATTTGTGTGCTATGTTCATGACCCCAGCACTTTCCAGACTCCAGTAGGAAAAATTTCTCACGTTTTTGGGAATATGAATCTCCCGTTTCTATCTTGCAAGAGTTAAACAGTATTTTCGTGAAACCTTAATCTTGTAGTATCAACAAAGTTTACGTCCATTTGAATGATGTGATTATTTGCGGGGTGGACTGGTTAGTTGACTGGTTTCCTACATGATTTCACGTACATTGTTCAGCAGCATTACTCCCGCGAAGCACTGGAGACCACTTGGGCAGGCTTATTAAGAAGGTTCATCGTAAATACATTTCACATTGTAAAAGTTGAGCATTACGACCTTGTGACTGCAGAGAGTTCAAGTAGGATGATCTTCAATTACTGGTTACTAAAAATACAATGGCGCCTAATATTATAGCTTAAAAATGGGTTGCGCCTTTGCACTATATTTTCGCTAACACTCTTGTCATTTTGTATGCCCATTACTCATTTTTGTTTGTATTGCTAGTACCCTGTCTTACTCCCGTGTGTAGATGCGCCTGTTGGATACAGAACTCAATTTCAGAAATTGCTCTCTGCATGCGGCGATGATTTGTGGAAATTACAATTCAACTTGATTTATTGCTGCACAAAATGCAGGTTCGGGATTTGCATTTATCTTGCTTTGTAGTGCCTGGTGCACGATTCACTTTAAAAACATTTGAAATTCAAAAAGATAACAGCGTCTCTCGTCTTCGATCAAACTATTTTTAGTACATTAGATGCCGCGTCTGTGTCGTAGGAAAATACTTTAAAATAAGCTTGTTTCTTATATGTAACTAATAGCAGTTATTATTTAGGCTTGATGGTGATTAACTAAAGTACCTGTTTCAGCAGAATGGATCAAGAAATGAAGCCATTGTACTTTGTTAGTGCTGCCGTTGTATTGCCTGTCCCTGCAGACTACTTTACTGTTTCCAAGAATAGCCCGTACATCGCCTTATACGGGTACGATATTTTTAGAGGTTCCTGATATCATATTAATAGCTAGTTTTAACATGTCCAAAATTTGGAAAAGCGAAAATTACTTTTAACATGAATTTCATTGGCATTCCTAGGTCGCGCATCTGAGTGTTTTTCATCTAACTCATCACTTTTATATACGTGCATTACTATTTTAAACAGAATATGTTCCCCCTTTCTAATATAGAATTTGTTTGAGTTTTAGCCAAACATTGACAGAAACGATTTTTCTGTAAATTAGGAAGAAAGATATGCTCACAGTTATACCAAAAGCCCAATTTTTGCATAAAAAAAATTCAGAAAATCCATGAAGTGTTCATTCAGAACAAGTGAATAATTACAGTGTGCTTCTTATTATCCTTTCAGCAGGGTGTTTCTAGCGTGTTTCATCGTCGTTTCACTGGCGCTTAGTTATAATAACAGTGTATTATTACAGCTGCACTCTGATATTAGCTCACTGCTGATTACTTTTAGTTCAAATTACTATGGATGTAGCGCGAAGATCGTCTGACGAAAATCATATGCGCTCAAATAGCTTTAGTATCCGCTTTCTGTTGTCTTAAAATTTATTAAAAAAAGTCGGAGTGTCCTGGCTGGTTCATTTTGCAAGGTTTTGCGTGGGTTCAAAAACTGTAAAATTTAATGATTCGGTCCCCCTTTTCGGGATTGTTTCACGTTGCAACTTGTCGTGGTCGCTTCCTATAGTGTAAAAAAGAAATATGTACAATCTGTCTGAACAGTCAACTAGCCACCCGCTTTGTCTGACGCCCTGCAGACTGTAGTGAGACGTGGTGTCATTTGCGTCTCCTGGCTAGGAAACAATAATTGATGCTTTTTTGATGCGCTCCTACAACGAAGTACACAGTAGATTGAAAAACGACATTGGTGGAAGCTGGTGCGGTATGCGATTCCGAGTTATAATTGAAGATGAAGACGGACAGAATAAAAAATGTTGATTACAAATTTACCATTCTGGTCTGCCATGTATCAGCAGAAGCTACAGAAACCAGTTGTACAGAAACTCTTGTGTATTATTGATCTTTGAGAAGAGTTAAGAGGCTGGCAGTGTTTGCCACCCCGAAGATTTAAAGGTCATCCAGAATAATCATACAGCCAAGGACGGCAATCTTCGGAATAATGTTAACTTTAATAGGATTTGTCTTCCACAATCGACATATAATCTTATTGCGAATTATGGACATTTCCTCCTCGCCATTACATCCATTGGCTAATGTTACCAAACAGTTTTAATGACGGGGAACCGCTGCCGACCGCATTATTGTGCGCCTTGCCCCTAATAAGCAATGTCATTGCAAGCTGTACTGGCTCTGTAGGGATTTTGCTATATGCTGAAGTCATCATCAATCGTGGAACAGCAATTAAATGCCCATCTCTCGATTTCCGCTGCATTTAATTGTCATCTTTAGCCACTTGACTGTAATAGTTTGATTGTAGGTTTTTGTTGTGTCTACATATGAGCCTCTGAATAGATGTTATCGCTCTAGATTTAATGACAGTGTTTGTCCTCGTGTAATTCTGCGCCTCTAAACACTCTATATGTAGCTATGACAATTTTTATGTTATTACGTGCCATTTTGCAGTAGAAGCCATAAAATAGGCTGTACTGGTGTTCAATATTCAACAAAAGCTATTGCTACTTAAACGACAATGTGAATTTGATCTTATTGATGTGCATAAGCCTACTGTCTGATATACTAGGAAAAGAGGTGGAAGCTGGTGACCTGCTTGTGCCCGGGATTTCGTGATTCAATTGATGACTACGACTAGAAAAACTAATTGGTCTTTTTTAAATAGTGTAGCATAGTCGCCAATTAAGTACAAATTCACTGTGCAGAAAAAACACGAGAGATCAGTTTGCACAAAAAGCAAAAGTCGTCTAATGCACACCACGCCATGATATTAGGCCTTGTAGCAGAGAAATGCCGTTTTTGCTGGCATTGAATAGGACAAAACAAAAATTTAGCAAAGCAATTTGAAAAACACTTCGTATATAGTTTGAAGCACTATAAGCTGGTATCCAGTACTTAACGGCAGGGAGCTGTTTTATTACTTTGACATGACGGCTATGGCAGCACTTAGCTCTTTATCTAGGATAAGCCTCTAAGATGATATACAATCTTAATCGCGTGTTGATATAGATGCATTCTCTTTCAACAAGAAAAATAACCGGAAGCAGTACACACAGTCTCAGTAGAGGAATGATAACGAAACAGCTTGTGGTGTGTTACCAGAAGAGAAAAAGTTAATCTGCAGTAGGGTCATTTAAACAAAATATAAAATTTTTTTAATTATTTTTCCTTTCATCCAAATTAATAAACACTGTGCACCGAAACGTTTTTTTTTCAGTTTCTATATACAACGATTGTTTGTTAATAGCTTGAGTTCATATCATTGAGAATTTTTTCGTTCTTACGATGCGCGCCCGACGTCGTAAAGTCTTTTCCAACTAGTGGCAGTGCTGGTAGAGTACCTTGAATGCCTTCTGAATGAACCCGCGTTGTTTCCCGAACAAAAAACGGACACAAGACACTGGAGTGCTGTAGCTCTTCCAATTGACTATATTTATAGTGTATAACTACACAATAAAAAACACTCGTTCTTTACAGCCCTTTTCTCCACTCGTCTCAAAGCTTGTGTTTGTCTTGCACTCAGCTGCCTATTCCGTTTTAATATTAGCTAAGGGATATTATTTAGCTGCCCAACAGAGAGACTGGCTTCTCTCTGGTGCTTTATGGAGCAGAGCTATTGTAATGCCCACTGTATTTATTTATGTATGTTATTATTGGGCGACCCAATAAAGCGTTGTTAACATAATTTGCTAAATTGACAAAGGTATACTGTCATCTTTTTTGTACTTATGGTTCACCCAGTGACGATATTCATGCTGAGCTGTCACTGCTGTGTGACTGACTATAGGCGGACTTGCACATGAGCTTGGCCAGAACAGAAATGTTGAATTGTTCTATACTTATATGAAAGTGATTATGTGTCTTCCATTTTGTATGTACATTAAATCGGTGACCAGTAATAAAGTCACGGGAACAGAAAGTCGCGAAGAAAGACACAATTTTGGCTTTTACTTCAACTTTTATCTCTGACTTCTTTACCTGTGACTTTTTTACCTGGATTTGTCAATTCTTATATTGTACAAACAGTTTTTATTGCTGTAGGTATAGGGGTATATGCGTAATTTATCTGACATTATAGTCACATTATTTTATTGCAGTTACGCATTGGCGCTGCTGCTACCCTCAGTCACAACTAATTTTTCTTGACAATTTTCCACTTTTAATTTTAATTGTACAGTTGCCATTGCCAAGTGTCTTATATGTGACAAGGAGCCACCATTACTTTCCCAACGGCTTGGCGTTGTCGTCTATTTGTAACTATGTGCAGTTTCTGATGGAGACAATTATTATTATGCTCATCTTGGCCAAGCGCCAAAAACATTCAGAATTCAAACGAAAATTACTGGCTTGATTAAATAAGAAGACGAAATTTGAATGAATGATAAATAGAAACGACAGTCTTCGCTGAATCGGTTGGAATAATGATTGAAATTCCATAAGGGAGTTTGGCGTGGTTTGCACGAACTTTGTTGCCTTAAAAATAATTAGACCGTAGAAAATCAAAGGAAAAAAATATTCTCGGGATTTTCTATAGTAACAGTTGCATTTAAAGGCATGCATGCATTCGTCATAGTATTTTATTTATTCGTAAAAGATTAGATTACTTCCAGGACGACAAAATTGAAAAATGGGTTTTCAATCGGTAACGTTTGTTTAGAGCCGGCAGAAAACCAGCCTTGATCGACAATTTCGTTCACTTGGTGACCAGCGGAAGTGCTAAAATTAAAAAAAGATGGTTATTTTTTTCGAATTTCGTTTCTGAATGCGAGGCCATCTGTGACCGCACACTGTTCTTCGTTGTTTATTTGTTTTCTAACTGATAACCCTTTGTCTTGCGAATGCGCTTTCTGGGATCCGTTTAACTTTAACTGATTACAAGTCTGATTTTGAGTTTACTTCACACGTACGAGATCCAATATATTAGACTTCCTACTTCAAGCAAAAAAGCGGCAGCATTTTTGCAGTTTATTTTATGCTGTTCGTCACCAACATCTCAATTCACACGCATTTTGACGTAAACATTTCGGAGATAAAAATTTAAAGCATTTGCTGGCTGGAGTGCCGATAAAGGTATTGCGCAGTATACATTGCCATTAAATCTTTTACAGTTCGGCTTCTTTGGAAAATCACGGTTAGTCGCCAAAGTTTCGCCTTATTGATTTAATGCAGGTTTTATCAAATCATTACTACTTGGCTTCTCCCTCAGTGTGTCAGCACTGATTGAAAATGATCTGTATGAATCTCAAAGCCCATTTTGATCAACCTTGTCTGTGAGACATTTTTGTGTATGTGAGCCATTAGTTCGCATTTCCAAATTTATGTAAGAATATCAAAATCGTGGCATCTGTACAAGATAATGATATTTCAAGTTATTATCATCGTCATCATTGTCATCATCATCATCATCTTCTTCTTCTTCTTTTTCTTCTTCTTCACATTTTTAACATATTAAGTAAAAGATATAAAAACGAATTGCTGGCCTATACTACTTGATGTAAGCATAAATATTTTCAAAAATTTGTATTCCATTCAGCATTTTTGGTTATGAGACTTTATGTTCTTTTTGATTTGTTTTGCCTAAATATTAATGCATGTGTTTTTGAGTTAGTTTTGAGTTAGATTTTGTTTTGTTTCATAGTTCAGTGCACATTTTTGAATCTTCACGCGTGTATTGATTTCCATAATTCTTGCATTTAAATGTGCGTGCTGCCTTAGCTGCTTAAAATTATATTACCACAATTAATTCTGGTTTTGCATTAATTTTGTTAATTTTTAATTGTACTTTTGTATGTTTTTCAGTTCTTCTATTGTGAAACTATCATTATTTTACCGTGTCCAAGTGTTTAGCGTCTTTATGAATTTTGAAATTTCTTTGCACTGTTGAACTTGCAGGAGATAAATAAATATATCTTATCTTATCCCTCTTATCTTATTCTTATTCTTCATTATCGTCATTGTCGTCATCATCGTCACCATAGTCAATAGCGGCAGTAAAGCATCGTCATCGTCGCTAATTACAAATCAATTAGTTGTATAAATGATGCCTTGTTTTATGTCTAGAATTATCTAAAAGACGCCTCAACTTCATCAAAAATAATTCTGCTGTGGTTGCAGCTTTCATAGCAACAAAAGTAAGATTTCCTCAAAAATTTTCCTTCGATAAAGAGGGTTATTAACGAAACAAAATTTCCTTGTTTAACACAAATTGCGATTGAATGGGGGATGCATTTACCTTTAATTCTACAGTTGTGCATGCAGTTCAGGTTTAACCTTCTGAAAGTCGTGTTTGCCATTTCGCAATTGTATACGCGAGTTTTCTCTTGCCACAGAGTTCTTTCGAAATGAAACTTGCAATTAGTGCCTTTGCCTGTAAACCCGTGCCATTAATTTTCGTACGACCGCATAGCAATCGTGGATTAATCTTCTGCAAAATTTTCGCAGCTTACGACTTTATTAGCTTAAGAAGTGATCGAAGTGTTTAGCATTCCAGGCATTCGAGTCTCCATTTAAGAAGTGAATTTTGTAATAAATCATAGGATTTCTTCTCGCCTTCACTTTGATAATAAATATGACATAATTGCATTACTGTAAGATTCATGCGATTACCAGCTGCTGTATAAGTACGCACGTCATACGATCATTATACGCACATTTAAAGGTAGATGAAAAGCTATTCAAGTCGTCACTAATTATTGTTCATTATTAAGTGGAATTGATTTTTTCTTGGGTGTTTTACACAAACTGTACTAATCACTAACTTATTTTGGGAAGGAGGGTGAGTGAGGCTGACTGGTCACGATTCACGATGCATGCTTAGATACGAAGTTAAACAGCGCTGGGCCTGCTTAATAAATGATTTGATGACTTCCGCAAAAGCTGCTTCTTCAAAAGCTGAGGCTTGGTTTTATCTGCTATCTGCCTCTCGTTGAGAGTGGATGCATGATAATGAGGACGGGTGACTAGTGACTACCTCCATCAGTTCATTGTTCCATATTACAGGATTATTCTTATTCAGCTGTCCCGCGACCATTCGTGATTAGTAGTGCTGAAGTTTAAGACGTCATTTCTGACTGTGATTGTTCGATTTTCTTGAATTCTCATTCTTTTTGTAGATTTTTTTCGTGGTTACTTATATTTCACGAAATATAGTAAATATATGTATTACACTTTGTAGAAATTATTATGTTCTATCTCTGTATTACTTCCAATCTGAAACTCAGTCTGTATCGCTGAGATAACATTCATTTTACGACATTTGATTCACGTTATAATCACCTTGTGAGAAACACGATAAATTGCAGTCGAGGTTTCTGAATTTTCTGTAATAATCTGACAAGTGTAAGAAATAAAGCTTCTTCGAACTGTGTCATTTTGCGCAGTAAAACCACTCTGAAAGTGTTACTGCCTCATACAATAAGCAGAGTTGTTTTGCGCATTATTGTTGAATTGATTGTTCAAAATTTTGTTGCTTTCTTCGAGAGTTTCTTTCTGCACAACGAGTACAAAAGAATTTCATAAAGTGTGGCTTCCCAAAAGACCTTGCATCATTGCTACGGAGCACATTGTATGGTAATAATGAAATCATACCGTTGAAATGTGTGTGTAGAAAAATTATCCCCATGGATGTTATTTATCAAACTGTAACTGCTGCTTTCTCTACACTATACATGTACAGTCGGTATTATTTTTTACCCAACGTTGGACGGTATTTGGAGTACAGCCATTACATTACAAAGCATGACTTCATTGTGGCTTCATAATTTACATTAAACTATGAAGCCATTTGCAACTTGTCACGAATGAAAGGCCCTATTAACGAGTGTTGTTTTTAACACATTGTATTTGTCCTTAGGTATTGGCGGTTTCATATGTTTCAGACCTAATATAAGAGAAGAACGCACATTAGCAAACAGTGTTGAGTTCCGATTTAGCTAAATATCTTTGTTGTTTGCTTGTAAAGGCGACAGTGTAAAGACATTTATGTTTACCTTTTTTGACTTCTACCTTCACTGAGGAGTGGCCTTTCACTAAACTCGCGTATTATGTAATGTTTCGCAGGAAATTGCGTAACGAATTCAAATAATCTACTTACAAGTTACAACTCGAATCCTGTCATCATTTATTACGTATCCTGGTTTGACTTATTATTTCTGAGAAATTGTCACGTCACTACATGAGGCTTTCGCTTGAGGGTTAAACTTGATAAAGATCATTGGGTTCAATACTGCCAATTACCCGCAAACTTGCCGTAAATAGAAGCAATTAAAGTTCATGGCAATCATTTCGCTTTTACGCGCGTTGTCTTGGTAACTAATGATTTTAGTCAGCGGGATGGCAGATAAGGTTACGGGCTGCATAAGTGCCAGTCTTGCGGGACAGCGCTTAAGTTTCCACGCATAGTATCTTTTCGCAGTGAGTCACCATCTTGTAGTTCATTCACACTGAAACGGTTTGTACAGCCTGTTCATTTAGGACATTTTCTTGACCTATTGTCTGTTCAATACGCTTATAAGGTTATTGTCGTGACCCCTGAAGGCCTGCCAGGGTTACTTAACACTGGCGAATACATTTCACCATTGCGTAACGTAGCCACGTAGCTATAGTAGTTTCGTTTCATCACTAAACTTTTTCTGCTCTTCTTTCTAACATTGGAGTTTGCTTGCGTACTGCATAGTGTCTTGAATTCATTGTCATCGTTAGCTGTTCTCGAAAATCCTGTCAGTCCATATTCAAATATGTCATATAGTTACCGCCCCGATTTTAGTCCTACCCTTCCCATTTTAACATTCAGCAGATATATGTAATGACGCCATTGTCCACGAGCAGTTTAAATGAACGTCGGGAGCTTGAGTTTTTTTAACTGACAGCAGTATTTTCGATAAAACTTAGTGAGCGAAGCAAGCGCGTTTACATTCCTTTTTCTGTTCCTCAAACAAATCCCCGCAGAACATTTGCGTATTCCCAACTCAGCATGGCTTCTGAAATTCACAAAAAACCATTTCGAGTGTTTTTCTTGGGCGTGTTTGCCGCTGTGTAAACACTTTAGATGTAAATGTCACAGTGTGGATGTCGTAAATTTTACCCGAACAGACCTACACCTGAAAATGGCTCTGAAGGTAAGAAAGAACGAAACGTGCGTTTAAAATGCATTCTGCTCGATAGCGCATGCTAGCTACATATAAATTAAATAAATACAACAAATGAATATTTAAATGCTCGAGGAAAAAGACAAATAAATGTATTGTGAGTCAAAAATTAAAAAGATTAATGGCGGAAAACGTATAAATGTTTTAGTAAATCAGTTAAAGCTGTCAGATTGTAGGTACTGCATGAGCAACCTTACAACTGCTTTCGATTTTTCGTTAACTTTGAAAAATCTTGAACAAAAAAACGGAATTTTGTATTGGAAAGTGCGTTCCAGGTACAAAGGAATTAGAACAAACAGAATGTCCAAGAAGAACAAACAAGTTTAGTCCCCCAATAAAGAGTTTATGAATGCGCAAATTACAAATATGATTTTAAATATCATAAAAAAGTCGTTTCGATTTTCGGAATCCGCCTAGGAATCAGGAAGTGTGCAATATTCCTGGTGGATTTCACACCGAAAATCCTCACTCTTCCTCGCTTTGTGCCGGATTCCCGTCTGCGTTTGCTCTAGAGCAATTATTTTATATTAGCACTTCATTGTTATTGATGGCTGCTGAAAATTTTATGCCGAATTAAATTCTACTGATATTTGTCCGGCCGTGGTGATAGAGATGACAGATAGATGATTGAGTGAGAGATGAGATAACCCGTTTCATCTCATCTTACTGTTCACAGTTACCTCGGTAACTCTAGTGGATTGAAGAATCACCACCAGATTATTCTACTAAGTAAAGAGAAAAAGACGTCAAGGAGAGACGTGTGAGAGGATAAAAATAAAACTGTCTTTTATATCTGATAATTAATTTATCGAAGAATATTTTGCCGTGTTTAACTGCATTATAACAGAGAAGTTTGATCTTACTATAAATAAAGTTCTGTGCCTATATCTGTCGTGGCCAGTCTTTACCAATCATGGTTTAATGAAACTGCTTCACGTATAGTATGGAGCAGTCCTGTGTGGGTGTAGTGGTCACGCTTCGCTGATCAAGAAGCATTATCATGTACCACCATTCATTTGCCGCTATTTATTTGCTTCCCAGCGTACCAACTTACGATATTATTTGCTTGGCAAAATCAGAATACGTTTTATGGAGAATTCCAGGAAGAAACGTCCGTTTTGTCTATCTGTAGTACAGCTATAACATCCACATTTGTGTGTTTTTTAGCAAATACTGTACTAGCAACTCAGTCTTTATTTTATCTTGACATATACATGTGCAGACATAATACAAATGATAATTTGAAAACATTTGGTGAGGAGTTAGCAAACTTAGTCGAAGATCCGTTTCACATCAACATAACGCAATCAGTCATCATTTTGTTCTTTACCTGCGTTTTAAATGATATGATAAGCAATTAAGCTTTGTTTTTTCAATTTGAATGCAAAAGTTGTCTGTTCGTGCTTGGTCCTCTTGCCTTGTAAAAAGTGTAAATTAATAGTGAGTTGTTAGGCCTTAGTTTTTTCTTAATGGTTTTTATTAAATTATGATCAAACCAATTTTTCCTTTACTTGTTTTGGAAAACGCTTACACATTTAAATTATCTGTGGCACTGCTAGACAATACCTGCAAAGCCTCTCTTAATTTCAAACTGTTCAATTTGATCTTGAGTTCAACAGGCATGTAAAAAATCAGACATTTCTTTTTCTTTTGTTCAGGATGCTCTAAGTTATTTTTGAAAGCTAAATGCACTGCTTTCTTCCTTCTCCCATGTGAAACTTGGATACTAGACTTTCAAGAGCATTTCAAAAACTTTCAATGTTTTTTGAATATTATATAATTAGGCTTATAAGTACTATGGTCTGATCTATAATTTAGTATAATAATCTTGAATTTTCTAATCTTGTCTTTCATTTCTGTAAAACGAGGTAATTACAACACTATTAATCACACTTTTCTTTCTCTATACAACAATAAAAGTTTTTGTGCATTTCCAACATCATCTTTTTTAGCTTGCTGTCTCTCTTTGAAAAATATTTTTTTCACATTCTTCGGGAGAGGAAAAGTGAATTTCAAATTTTATATAAAATAAAGTTACACTTCACTTTATTAAATCCTGCATGTGTTTCCTTATGAATAGCACTTGCCTACATAGTGGCTCCAGCCTTGTTTCCAGGTTCTGTTAATGAAAAATTATAAATTGATTTTGCAGTTACTCTTAGATGGTCTATAACAAATAATTATTACAATTAACATAATTTAAAACTATAATAATGATCTTGATTTCGTTTACTCATTTTTAGGGAGTGTGCGAGTGCAAAACAAAGGTGCAAGGGCTGCACAAGTATGAAATGGTCAAATTCAATCAAGAGAATCATCCGAGATTCACAGAGAATCTGAAGAAGATCAGAACGCAGGTATGAATGTCTAATGCACCTTCCCTTTGCCACAGCACACCCAGTGTTTACAAGGGTTGACAGTACATACTGTCTAAATACAAAAGCCTTCTGACCTTATTAAATGCAAAATCAGAATTCTGCTTTAAAACTGTGGTCGCTTCTTCACCGTGACTGCTATTGCATAAAATCAGTATGAAATGATCAAATTCAATCTTCAATGGTCAAAAGCACTAAAACACCAAGTGCTACAAGAAGACACCATTCTTACTAGATGGTTCTCTTTTCTTGGCCTTTATTAACGATTTGATAAATAGCATTTTTTGATATTTTACTACCTGCATGTGTAAGCTTAATGAAACTAAATGTAGTGTCTTTTTAGTGACGTTTTTTTCAGTCCTGTTATTTATAGTTTCTTGAGTAAGGCTTAAACTTCTTTCTCATCATTCTTTCTTTTATGTCTAATACCCTGGAGGATTAATCTTGGCAATATCCACAAAATTAGTTTCCTGGGACTATTGTGTAATTCTAGTGTATCCTTTGTAAATTTGATTTAGCCAGTGTAATTGCAACTCTGTGCCATATTTATTGGAAATCTGCTCTTAGCTGTTGCTGCATTTTGTTGAAGTTTTCTGCAGAATAAGAAAAAAGTCTTTACTCTGTAGGATTACATTCTTGTCTGTTGTGATTTGTTACCTCTATTTAATGTTTTAAACTGCAGTACAAGATTTTATAATTTTGTAAATATCTGAATGCTTTGGGTAAATGGTAACATTGTAATGTAATGGTTAAATATGGTTAACAAAAAAATTAGAAAAATGAAAGAATATCATTAAGTCATCTTTTTAGAATTGCATTACAACTAGTCAGACTTAATAATTTGTTATTGGACATGTCATTGTCCAACGAATTTGCACATTCAAAAGAAAATGTCGATTGAAACTGACAAAATTTTTCTCACTGAAAAAATTTATGAGTTCTAGAAATCATGAACAAATATTATCACAACTATTTCAGTATTTCGTGAATGTCATAATAATCATATTGATTTGTAATTCCGCTTCAAGATGGTGGATACACTAACTGAAATAACTTGAGAAACTGTGTTACTACCGAGAGACTCCCAGCCTTTTGTGTGCTCAGGGTGAACTCAATGGCGTTCACATTTCTGCAAAAGTCATTACCACATTTAAAGAAATTTTCACTGTAGAGCTGCTTGTATTTCGTAAGTGGTATTGACTGGTTGCTTTGAAAGTGTCAGCAAAGTGCATGTTGACACATTGGCTTTTTTTGAAGAGGTTCATGTTCAATGTTAGGAAATAGGGGAAATGTGTGTCCTTGGTTAGGCTGAAAATTGACTCCAAGGTCGAATTGAATTGATGTTTATCAGAATTCTGCCTCAGTTCTTAAGTAGTTCAGTCAGACCAAGTTGATACTTTATTGAATGTGTAGATGTTCACAATATGCTAACACAGATTAATTATTAATGTAAAGAACTGTGATAATGAATGAAAAACCTTACAATTAAAAAGCAAGGAAAAAAGAAAAATAACAATGCAACATTTCAAATTACTACTATAGTTGTTCTTCAGATGAACAAAAAAGGGCGAAAAGGATAAAAAATTACAGGCAATTACTAAATTGCTAAAACCACTGAATTATTTCTTGGGTGGGAGTTTTTTATTTGTTATTAATACATAAAAATGATGTCACATTAGAATACAAGCACATAGAAAAAAGGACGGAAGCAGTGTAGATAAAAACACAAGGGGAAACACAGAAGCTATAACATCACTAGCTGTAGTCACCAAATAGAGTGAGAAACAACAGAAAGTCTAACAGGGACCATTGAATGGTTTAAGCTGCAAAACTGTAATATCTAAGTCAATAAACGAATTAAAAAAAATTGGAGGATAAGTGGGAATCACAAAAAATTCTTGTACCATATACGCACGATATGCCAATAGAGAACAGTCATTACAAGGTGATTTATAGATTTACCTCTGCCTTAAATAATGGATATGGATATGAATATGGATGGCTTATATACAAGAAACATTGTCAAACCAGGTAAAGATAGAAGATAAACAGAATGTAGTCAATGAAGTTGGGAGTTATGACAAAAAGTAAAACTGTGCGGGGATGAACACAATACAGGCAACAGCCAAAATATCAAAGTCCTCATGGTATTAAATTAACATATTACTTTAAAAGTTGACTGTGGACACTTTTAACAGTTAACTTACTTTAAGAGGTCCGCTTAATACAATAAAAACTGTGCTAGCAAAGTCAGACATGTTGGCACTTTGAGCACAGCCCAAATGTAGTAAGTGAACAGATTTATTAGCAAGAATTAACTATGGATATTGTTGAGAATTTAAGAGGTCCACTTAATAACGTGGTAGGAAACGGACAAACTTAGGGTAAATTTAACTATAAATTCTGTAATTTCATATAAATATTAGCCAATGTTTTTATTATGGCTTACACCACAGCTTTATAATTTGTGAAAATAGAATTTGGGGCATTAATTATCTTAGTTTACTAATGGTAAATTTGCAACTCGACATTTTTTGTGTTACAAACTTCTGCAGAGGTCTTTTCCTGATAAGTCTGCTATTATTATGCAAATTCTTTTTCAACTAATATTTATTGCTTTTTTGCTATTGATACAAAATAATGAAAACAGTAATATGCCACTTAGTCTTCTTCTTGACTTTGTACTTTTCAATATCTTAACATTTTTAATGTTTCTTATTTCAGTTCTTGTTTTTTGATGGTGGAGCTCACTTGTCTTACTTTCTTAACTAGAATACATAAGACCTTCTCTCCACTTTGCTTCCTATGTGTGGACTGTATTTTTATTTTGTTATTGTCAAAAGTTACACATGGGTTCCTGTGTGTCGTGTAGTGTGCGTAAATTGTAATGTTACTATGTCCAAGGCATAATGTGTACCTTTGATGAACTGAATAATTATGTAATTTTTCTAAAATGTTAATTGGTAAAAATGCATAGGTTTGCTTTTAAACTCTTTACAAACATAGTCAATTAATAGGTGTTACAGTTTTTCATGGTAATAAGCACTTAAATGAAGAAAGATTGTTGGAAAGGTTTGTCTCTGAAAAATATTTTTTGAAAAGCAGTAAGTGTGATAGTGTTAACTTTGTGGTTTCACAGGTACACGAAGTTCTGACCCTACATGCATATTCTGCACAACTTTCTTGGCTACAAATTGAGTCTTACATACATGAACTTTTCAGTGGATCTGTTGACCTGCGAGAAATACCATATAACGCACCTGTCCAAGGTAAGTGCATGTTTCACAAGTTTTTTTTAATGCCCTAATAAATGTTCTGCAGTACTGGATTCAATGAAACTTAACGTGAATGTAAAATAATGTTTTAGTACACCATTAAGCTGGTCTGTTTAGTGTAAGAAAAAAACTGTTCAGTCATACATCATCTGAACACAATTAAGCAAACCCAGTAATGCTAATGTAAACTGTGACAAATTCAGCAACAATGCATGTGCTATTTCACCGTAAGTTGCAAACCTGCTTTCTTTTTGACTGTCTCTCAAAATTAGCTAGCTTAAGTTCTTGCAACATGTAAGCAAACACATTTGGAATGCATGTTATTTAAAACTATGTGATTTTTTTCTCTGCTGGTCGGACTGTCTAGTTGCATTTTATCTCTTGCCTTCTCTGCTTTTACCTTAATCAAATTTTTTTACCCTTTGTAGCTCTTCCAAAGGAAAAATGTCACTATGGCAACGAGGAGTCTGTGCAGGCGCTGCATGTGTGCATCAGTATCCTGTTTTCCATGCAACGGAAGCCTTCCAGTGATAAGGGATTTACAGACATTACGCGCGAATGGCTGTCCAGAATGGCAAGTAGTCTCATTAACATCACATTTACACTGTTAATTCGCTCGAGGTGTGAAAGTCGACTGAGTTGTCGTCGATTTTGTCATCCACATCCAAATAGTTGCAAAGCTCTTGCAAAACAATTTTTTAGTTCACAATCATCATAGTGTCACAAGTTTGAAATTTAATTGCTTTTTTTCATATGCCTTATTTCTACAACTTTTCTCCATTTTCATTGTGGAAACAAGTTTTCTTGTGGCTGAAAACTCTTTTTTTTATAAAGTATTGATTTGACGAAATAAACTTATTTTCTGAAGCTTGCAAAATTTGCTCTAATATGAATATTGCCCAGAAATAATTTGTTCTAAACTAGTTGACCAAAACAAATACCAAACTATGCAAGGGCAAACCCTGGACCAATTTAGAGAACTAATAAGCAGTGATATATGAGTTTGAAAAACATGTCTTATATGGAAGCAATTTAATGCATATTATTTTTTTTCCATTTCTGTTTCTTTATATTAGTTCTCTTGTTCCATAGTTTATTCAGTATTATACTTGATATATTTGGCAGAATATCATTGAATAATATATATTCATTCCATTATATTTAGCTTCCTTTTATCATGCATATTTTGTTTTCCACTATTGGTTCTTCATTTATACTTTATGTTTTTCTTTTAGTTTAATCTGACGTGGGTCCCTTGTTTTATAGTTTAATCAGTTAGTTCAGTTAGTTATGTGCTGTTCATAATTGGCTGAGCACCATTGCATATTTTTCATTTTATTACATTGTTTCCTTGCCCCATATAGTCTATTTACTACTTTGCTTTCATGAATAATTTGTTCTACTTATAGAACTTTCTGTAACAGTGACTTTTTCTTATACTCTATATAAGTAGAGTCTATATGATACAACGGCACTACGAAATTAACAATTTACACTAATCTGAGAAGGGTGCTTCGATGATCATTTGGTCATTCGTTACCCTTTTCTTCTGTACCCCTTGCACTTTCCTTTTATGCATATTTTGTTGCAATTGTTAACTAATTATAGCACTTGCTTGCTTGCATTATATTATATTTCAGTGTAAACTGTGAGATAAATAAAAACGTCTTAGGCTATGTCAAATGTCTGTGTTTTATTCAACACCTTTTGAAAGCTGTTCAGTGGATTATGCAATAAATAAATAAAGAAAATGAAGTTGGCCAAGCACCAGGATAAGCCAGTTAAGAATACTGTGCTCTGCTGTCTTTATACTAATTTACATAAAAATATTTAGACCTTTGAATATAAAAATGTTTAGGCATGTGCACTAACTACACTCACAAGTTATCTTTGCTTAATGATCTTTCTGATTGAAGGTTGGTGCTTTGTTGAGGATAGCCTCATTCGATGATCATGTCTTCCTTCTGAACCACGTACTACGTTGTCCTTCTGGCTTTGGCAAATGGGCAGCCCCATTCGTGCAGGTGCTGCCACCTTCACAATCAGTGAAACATGGACAGTTGCTACAGGATCACTGTTTAGCAATACTGCATATTATATTATCTCCTATCAGGTAATTTTTCTGCTGAATAAATATATTTTGAAAATTTTTTACAGCTTGTAGGTGTAATGTGTTATGCTGTTAACTCATCTTATTTAGTTTCAGAGAAGAATATCTGAATTTGTTAAAATGTGAGGAAGACACGTCACCTGATCCACATACAAAGAATAAACTTTGGGTTCTCTTAGATTCAGAAGGTGAGGAAGTAAGTATTTAGTTCATTTTTTATTTTATATATCCTTTTGTTCCTTGTTAAAGTTATATTGTCTAGTGCTTTGTTCTATGAAGAGCTCAAGGGTTAAAATTAAAGATTAAGTGTTATAATATTAGCTTAAGCATTCCTCATATGTGTGTCTTGCCACTTTGTCATTTTTTTGCCTTTAGGTGTTTTAGAGTTTTTTAGTTTATATTTTTTAAACGTAGAAATCACAATTTATTTTGTGTTTACACAGTTCACACCGCTATTTCTTGGACATTTTTCTTTTTTTTGTTGAATTCTAATTTTAGATTAATAAATTACAAATAAAGAGACTTTCTAGATAAAGACACCCTGTATATTTAAGAGTAACGGTTAGGTTGTTTGTATTTCTCTTTTGCTTAATTAGTGAAATTTTTCTTTGCTTTTTGAAAAGCAATCCGCAAGTAATTTAAAATTCTTTGTATCTTTTTAATTTATTTTCTCCAGCAAGACACGGCTGTAAAAACACAATGATTGTGTAATGCATTACAGTTAATATTTAATTAAGCAGGGAGAGAGTGATCTACTGTCTGCTTGTCACGTATTTGCTTTCTGTTTAACAGTGTCATTTTCATTTGGTTTGTGCTGAGCATTAAAGATGTCTGAGAAAGATGTCCAGTTCTTTGTTTGAAATGTGATGTGGAAATTAATTTATATTGATTAGAACCCTAGAAACAGATTGGGTTACTTGATAACGCAGGAGAATTGCTAAGTTGTCTCCAATATTTCTAGTGATTGGAATTGATAAAGTTTTTATATATTATGTTTAACGCAGTTCTTGGAATATATTTTCTTTTTCATGGACGTTTATGGCTCGTTTATTTCTTTAAATTTATTCATTATTGTTGTTTCATTAGTTGATTCCAAGTACTGCATTACGGTCTGTCACAAAATAAATGTTATGTGACATTAATTTCTTGTATTAAGAATTTGATCAATAAAAGAGAATAAAAGAGTAACGTAGTCTTTTAGATACATTCTCTGTTAGAAGTCATGAGTTAGTTGAATTTACTAGGGTAGTTTTGTTGTGTCTTTATGAAAAGTAACAGATATGCATGCATCTATATGAAAAGTAACAGATATGCATTTTTATGAAAAGTAACAGATATGCATCTTTATGAAAAGTAATAGAAATGCATTTTTATGAAAAGTTACAGATATGCATTTTTTGAAAAGTAATAGATATGCATCTTTATGAAAAGTAACAGATATGCGTCTTTATGAAAAGTACAAACATGCATCTTTATGAAAAGTACAAAGTATGTGAAAATTAATTCTTGAATTTCATTATTTTATATTGATGCACTAACTGCATCTTTTCATGCCACCGAATCATTTGAAGTCTTACACATATTTTAATATGAAGCTGCAAGAATAATTTAGCAAGTAAAGTCTTTGTAAAATTGTAAAATGGCCTCCTAGCTTAATTATTTTACAACAGAAGTATGTAAGAAATAAATTAAATTTCAATGGCTTTAGTTTAGTTTCACAACATTGATTTCTGAAACTGATAAAACGGATGTTTAAAAGATTACAGGGCATCCAAAAATTAGATACTGACTGCTGAGACGACTCGAGCAGCATGACAATTTTCAAGTCATGAATTAGACACCTTTGATATGTGTTAATTTTAACTGCTTTGTATCTAAGTTGTGCTACTGACTTGCAAGTGAAAATAAGTGTATTTGCTGAGCTATGAAAATTCAAGCTTTAGGAACAATTGTTTGAATTTTATATTTTGCAAGTGTAGATAGATCTGTTTAATGTTGATATAAAATATTTTAATATTAAATGAACTATTAGTGTCACTTTGATAGCATGTCGCCTTTGTTTTTACTGCTGTAGTGTCTCAGGACTTTAGTAAACTAAATGGCACCAATATTTTCAGGATGAAGAGAACGAGCATCTGTTGGCGGAAAATGATATTGTAGCTTTACTCAATCAGACAAACTTTGGTGAGATCTTCCGGTTTGCTTTCAAATTTGGACCTGAAATGCAAACATATAATATTCATGACACGTCTGAGCAAAGCATGCTAATGCTAATGTCTTTCGCTACCTGCATTATCAAAATTCTTGGCCAAGGTTTAGAACAGTTTAAGCTGAGAAGATACAAACAGCTGAATAAAAGGCTTGGACATATGATTTGGTAAGTTGCTTGCATATGCTGAGCTACCTATTGTGTACCCAGAATAAATTACTTAATAACGATATTAGTAACGATACCGGGAAAGCAATAAGTTTCTGTTATTAAGGATGCTAAGTAGAGAAGCATGTCAAATGACTGACAGTTACAGGCTAATTTCTTAGCATAAGGAAAAAGAAGACACACACAGGAAAACTGTCACTATGATTGGCATTTTAAACTGGCAAGCATTTGATCTGTTACTTGATTTGTCCATGAACTTCTATTTGTTGCATTTTAATTCTTGTGTCACAACTAGTACTTGTATCAATTTTTGAACTTTGAGTTATTAGATTTTGAAATAAATTTTATATTTTCTTTTACTGTGTAAACTTTTGGATTGTCGAAAATTCAGCCAAATTACCGTTTAACAATTTTTGCTTATTCTCTGTTACAGTGAAACAGTTCAGTACATTTCTGATCACTGGACAAACTTCCGGGATACTTTTGAAGCATCAGAACATCGTAAGCACCTGTTGCCAAGACTACAGGTGGAATATGACAGCTTCTTCGGCAAAGCAACCCTATCTCTTTTTTCAGCAAAGAAGTAATTATACCTCTAAAGTTTTTAAGATGGTTGTATCTGAGTTAAAAACATTATAAAAGTTTTACTTGTTTAATGAAATAAAGGAAAATTTCAAGTCTTTGTAAAAATACATTCATAAAAGCTGCATTGTTTTTTAAGTTTTAAGTTCATTAAGGATATAATTAACTCTTTTAGAACAGAAGTAGAGATAGGCTTTGATATTTTTCTAAAATGGTATATAAAATTATTCTGTTTAATGATAGAACTTTTTATATTATTTATTCTATTGACACCTGAGCTACTATTGAATTGAATATATAGAAAATGTCAGAATTTAATTTTAGCTATTTTCACTGATTTCATATTAGTTAACAATTTCTGCAATTAGGCTTTCTTATATTATTTGCAATCTTGTGAAAATGTTTGTAAATCTGGTTATTCTACTAAAAAAATGTTTGTAATAAAAATAATGGTTCTTTTTTATATATTAATGACTATATTTATTTATGATTTTAGGCTAGGTGCATGGCAGTTCATGGTGGATATGCCACACAGCAGCATCTCATCTGGCATGATGTGGCTTTTACTGCGCCAGCTGATACTGACCAACGACCAGGTGCTGGATGTGGAGAAAGACACTAGAGACATCTTATGGGAAATGCAGGGTATATACTAATATATTAAACAACGGACACATGAAGATGAGTCCTAACTTGGTCTAAAGACACGAGAGCTTTTAGTTTTTGTGGATGAGCTGGTTTTATGCATACTCATTTTTTTACTTTTTTCAGTGTCAAGACATTGTTCTTTTGGCAGTTATTCCTGCATTTTTTACGTTTAGATCACAGCATAGTTGAACAGTTTGTTGATAAGCTGCAGCAGATGCCCCAGCAAGAAGTCATCTACCTCCTCACAACATTTTCTAAAATGGCAGTGTCCAGAGAGGCAGAATCTGACATGCCATTTATCGATATAGTGCTTTCAATTATATATGAGGTAAGCTTATTCTGGCTGCTGGACAAAATGTTATGTTCTCAAGTGGTAAGATTTGGTAAATGTTGTTGTAATTATCATGTATTCTTTGATTTTATATCTTGTTCTGCATCTTTATATCTTCTGTGACTGTTTTAGTTATTTATATGATTTTGTGCAAACATTATTTGAGAAGTGTTCTAAAACTGCGTTTTCTGATACTTTCAAGGGCAGCCAAAGTCAGATGAAACATGCAAGATAAACTTTGTGCTAATCTATTTTTTATCTTTTTCTCATTGTGAAATAATTTGAATTTTTAATGTGCATAATGACTTGATGGTAGAACTGCAGGTCTTGTAACAAATGCTGTGTTAATTGTGTGTTTGGGTGCAAGTTTTATGCATGTTACCCATATGGGGTGTTCTCTATATATTTTTAACACTTGTTTTTTACTTTGTTCCACAGGTGTCGTTTATAGATGAAACCATGAGACAGTTTTGCTCAAAAGCTGGCAGGGATTTAATTGCAACCATGACAGAGAC
Source organism: Tubiluchus corallicola (assembly GCA_030141605.1). Taxonomy (NCBI): domain Eukaryota; kingdom Metazoa; phylum Priapulida; class Priapulimorpha; order Priapulimorphida; family Tubiluchidae; genus Tubiluchus; species Tubiluchus corallicola. The sequence continues at coordinate 587,012 of JAQGDQ010000109.1, read as the reverse complement.
TCATGTAACTATTGTCAGCTCTTTGCTACAAAAAGTTTCTAAACAGTCAGATAGAGAGGTAAATTTCATTTCAATGTGCGCTGCTATACTGTTAGTCTATCCAAAATCGAAAATTATCAACAAGGATTGAATAGCTACTATAACAGTAGGAAAAAAGCTAAAAATAATACTTCACTTTCTTTTCTACAAGGTATTACAGTAGGTGCTGCTTAAAAGACTCACTTTTGGGACCGACGTGTTTTGACTTAATTAACCGACTGAACCTATTAATTGATGGGTGTAGTATTACAGGTACAGAAGTATGAGTCATCAGTTACTATGCACTGCAAAGGTTTTTAATGAATTTTAGAAATGAAGTTATGCCTAAATTCTTTTGTACAGTTAAAAATTAGAAAAATATTTTAAAACATTAATTTATATAAGTGAATTAGCAATAAATTAAAAAGTATACTTTTCTAAGTCACAGACTTTTCTAAGTCTGTTTGTTTGCAATAATTGCAAAAATTCTTCAAAGTCGGCTGCTTCATTTTCTCGCGAAGAAGTTGGCCCACAAAGTTCTCGTAATTATAGGAACGTTGAAAATCTGTTGTTGTGCGTCACTAAAACAGTTCTGAATCATCTGCTCACTTACATTGCTCTTATTTGCTGTACGATGTTTACTCTTGTAAATCACAAGGAATACCAGCTGATTACTGTACCTGCACCTTTGACTGTTAACTCATTAAGCCTGAAAGCGTGATTTGCAACGAGAGCATCAAATGAAAACCGCTAGGCAAGTGATTAAATGTTTAGCTTCCAGAAATTCTTTGGATAACAGTATGATAAATGTACCTTATTACCGCGTGATAAACGTACCTGCTTACAAACAAAACGGTACTTAACATGATTGTTTCTACATAGTGCACAAAAGGGAAGTAAAGATGACATACAAATAGCTTATTTTAAATAGGTGAAGGAAAAATATTAAATCAATTATGCAGAGTTATTTGAATCAATTACCAATAGTTTTTGTGTATATTTGAATAGAAGAGACCCGTACCAGGCATTTTTGAGTCAATTAAGCGATTGAGTCTATTAACCGTGAATCTATTAAGCGGCACCTACTGTACTTCACTTTTCCAAGTTTTTTAACATTTACAATGACATGTAACATATCACAGATCAGAGGATCTGTAATGCAGTTAGCACTTTCATATTTGCCATCAAGAATACTTATCATTTTCTGTTGTATGAACAGTATGTCTATTTGTAGATGACGCTTTACCTCTTTCACGGAATCGATCTGCTGCTATGGCAACCATCCATCGATGATGTGGAGCTAGTTCGCGATTGGTTACTGAAGTTTCCACTTATGTCTGTTGAAAATCAACTAGCTAGACTGGTGTTAAGCAAAATGAATTGGGGTATAAACAGAGAGGTAAATAATTATGTTTACTATATGTAATAATTATTTGAAAATAACTTTTCATACTATTTGCTATTGTTCATTTCTTTCTCAAAAAATGTTTCTTTTTTAACTTGTTTTCTATAGGGTACTGATTTGTTCTTGCAAGTGGATGTACATAGAGAAATAGCTGTTTTACTCACCCAAGCTTACATACAATATATTCCAGAGAGTAAGCCTGGATTAGTGTACTACAGTATCCAACAGGTAATGTCTTTTTCCATTTTACCTTACTCTACATTTATAGCAAGCAAGACCCTATACTTTGCTGCTGTTTTTATAGTTATTTTTTGTATATTAAAATTTGTTGTTAGCAACTTATTGCTTATACATGAGGCACTTACTTGGTTTTGCTGCTTCATTTGGCTTCGAAACCATTAACAAATGTTTTTATCTTCGTATGGAGTTATAAATAACTGTGTTTTGTTAAGCGAAAAATGTTGAAGACTTTTGTTTAGAGTAAATTATTGGTGAAAAAATTAGCTTTGAAAATTTGGCAAAAAGGTTTAATTACCATGTATCTGGCAACATAAATGCCTGCATAATTAAATTGATTATTAATTTGGTTTGAGTGTTCATAGTCCCAGATTTCTTCAATAGTATATTGTTATTACTTTTATTGTGTCTTTGTTAAAACTAGGTGCTTCTAATGTTTGCCGGATAACTAAAACATCTAGTTTTAATACAAATACTGCTTGCTACAATGCCTGACTTTGTTAGACATTTAACTTTTATTATTTCTTGACTAAATTGGCAAACGAAGTTAAGTTTCAGCTTTCACTGTCATCACTTGCACAGTTGCTTGGTTTGAAAATTCACGGTAATATTTGATATTGTAGCTATATAATGCGTCATCGCTAATGTGGAGTGAACCAGCACAGGAACAGCAGTTCTACACCTGGACATGGAGTTTGGCTCATAAACTACGCTTGCACCTCTACAGTCAGCCAAAAATGGAAGTTTACCCAGAGAGTCTCGCTAGCAGCTTCTCAGAAGCGTCGATGGAAAGGAGGAAGAGTTTTCTTTCCGATGTCCCAACCTTGAATGACATGCCTCAGATGAGTGTAGTCGAGAGAGCTGTCCGGGATAAGTGCGTGTTTGCCAGTTACATAGCACTGATGATGAGCAAAGCGGGACATGACATGGCGTACTTCTTGAGTGATGGGTTGAGTATGCTTAATCAACTGGTTGATAATCAACAGTACATAGCTGCGGTGAACGTGCTAAGTTGTGTTACTCCGCTGTTCTATGATACGCCACAGTACATAGCAACAAATGAAAGGTATGTGTGTACACTGACACTTTATCTTTGATGATAAATTAAAGTATCAAAAAATGTATCCTTAATGAAGTTATTACAGTAGTACTACTAGTTAATATAGTAGCAACACTACTGAGTTTCTTAATTTTGTAAATCTGGTTTTAGTGAACAAAATAAAGTTTTGCCAAAGATTTACAAGTGCAAGGCCATCTATAGCCTTGTGTGCTCATAACAATCAACATTTGCAACACTTATTGTTAGCCAGACTTTGTTAAAAAGTGATGTTTATATTCAAACAATTTCATTTATAATTGTTTTAGTTTAATCTATGCACATTGATAAGTTAATTTTAGCATCTTTTTCTGAAAAAAAGTTTGAATTGTGTATCTTTATTTGATGAAATGCTTTGTTTAATTAATCTGTTATAAGTTTATAAATGGGCTATTTGTTTTTTGGCAGGTTTTTGGCTGTCATTAAAGCTATTAGTTCTGGTGACCAGACGTTTACGAAAATGGCCAAAAACTTGTTTTCTCCTGAATTTCCTGCCAAAGTACTTCGAACATTTTCAGCCATGATTCTAGTAAGGAACTTTTTATTGTACTGTTTATATGTTAAAATTAAAGTTTTAGTACTTCTGTGTGATATGAAAATTGGTAGTGAACAAGGCAAAACCTGCTCTTCAATATTGCTTCTTTGAAAAAGTTGTGTTATTGCTGTAACTCATGTAAATGTTGTCATTCCTGCATTCATTTGTAATAACTATTTAACACTTTATTTTTTTCAGTCTCAAGTGATGCACTATGAGTCTATTGCTCTGATGATAGTACAATTTTGGCTAAAGCAATTAACTAGCATTTCAAACTGGCAGTTGGACAGGAATATCGTTTATCTAGTTGACTGTTTGATTGCTGTATCTTTTAAAATGCCGGGCGGCTTTGAAAGCATTGTAGTTTTCTTTACAGAACTATACAAGGTATTCTTAATTGTAGTCTTCGACATTCCTTGCATGTTTGCATTGTAGATAGTTTTTGTGAAAACTTGTGTAAATTTTGTTACTTTCGGCAATTTTTGAGAATTGTCAGTTCTTGGCTAACATTAAATTTTAATAGCTTATATTTTGCCATTATCATGTACTCTGAGGTTTAACAACTATTCCATAATTCACAAGACGAAGCAGAATGTCTGAATGTGTTGATTATATACATAGACCCATTGCTTGCTAATTCCTGTGGGTTACGGTTTCAGGCCATGATACAAAAGTCTGGAGTGTCGGATAAAGTTAACTCCATCTTAAGTTGGGTAACTTCTGGCAATGTGAGTCGACCTTCTCTTTTACCAAAGTCATCGTATCCGGAATTTCCCTACTTTGCCTACATTGTTTTAACTGTGGAGACGGCTTTTGAAAAAGACGTCTGGAATAGTTTGCAGAAGGAGCTGTCGAAGAGCAATACTGTTCCTGTTGAAACTTGTCTAAAGGTTGGTAATTATACATATAAGAAAGAATATGTTGTACACATATATATTATATTTAAGGCCTTTTCATTTTTTACTTTGACTCTGCCCAATTTTTATTATTGCAAATATGCTTATACTGGAACTTTTATTTAGAGAGCCTGCAGTTCCTTAAAAGTAACTAGTCCTCCACTTGGTCAGTTGGCTATCTATCGATGGGCTCAACAAGCTTATGATACAGCTATTGGTCATCCGATTTTACCTGTCATTTGGCAGCAATTCTTTGCGCTTTATCTGCAAAGGACACATCAGCCAACAGGGTATGTCAAAGTCTTGCTCATTTATTTGTTATCATTTTAAAGTCTTATTGTACAGAGAGCCTAGTAAGTAATGGAAAACATTCTTTGGATTGTTTTCGCATTAAGCACCGTGATTATAGTTTTAGCACTGTTTACTGTTTTATTTTAAAGCTACACTGGTCCAGGGTTAGCCTTTCTGACAAGCTTACCAAATTTTAGATACAATTAAATATTGTGTAAATCATCGTGTACTAGGGTAAATCTCATTCTAACTTAGTTTTGTACCATTTAAACCTGTTAACTTTTACAGTTTTAATTAATAAACGAAATTAAATAATTAATAACCTAATTAATAATAGCAATAATCTAAATAACATCTAATAAAGATGCACTTAACACTGAGTTATCCACATAACGTGGATTAGAAGGTATTGAAGAAATAGTCTGACGCAGACGATATTTTGAGTTTCGCAAAGCTGTGCATCAGTTGCTCTTTCAGAAATGCTCTGAGGAGGTCAGAGTGCCTCTGATTAGACCTACTGAATTAATAAATGACTAATTGTATATGCTAAGTTACTGATTATATAAAATATCATCTGTTAAATATGTATAATAGTATATTTGTACTAATTGTATTTGTATTTGTTCAGCAGTCCATCTAAGCCCGGTAATGGACAAAGATTCTTTGAAAGTATGATAAACTCTGCATACTTGAAGAAACTAAGGAGACGGCTCACGGCTACGGCAGATGAATACAGCAAGTTGATTGCAAATGCTTCATCTAATAGTGAAAATCGTGACGATTCGCCCTCATCTCGAAGCAGCGTAAAAAGCGATTACCAAGCAGATGTTTCAGTGTGTAATCAACTGTATAAGTGAGTACTTCATTTTTTCATGGTACTGAATGATAATGAGTGAATATTTCCACTCAATTTACTATATGAGTGTAATAGTAATATTTTTACAGGGTTAAACAATAATTAGTTACACATATAAAATAATACAGAAGCAGTACAAGTATGAAGATGTCCGAAAAAGTGTCACACGAGATATAGGAGAAAGGGTAGCGAGGGACCATTTGGTCATCAAGTCGGTTAAGCTTTTCAGATTTAACTAATGAAATATTTTAGGCACTGCAAAAATTCATAAATAAGTGATAATTATTAAAAAAATAACACAGACACAATATTGTCTTGAGGTATATTTTTCTAGTATCATAAATGCCAAAAAATAATGGTACTGTTTATCAAAGCTGGGCTTTTAATCCCTTTTTAAACACCAACGATAGGAAAAAAATTTTAAAGCAGTAACACTGCGTCATTTAAGTCAACTGGTTTCTATAAAAGAAAGCATCGCAGCTGTTTTTATGTTTAACGAGGAAAGACTAATTCTTTATGTCTAAGCCAGGGCTTCAGTGCTTCCAGAGAACTTTACTAAGCTAATGGGGTTATTTATTTTTGAGCAGACTATTAAATTCTGGGGCATCTTGATGACCCTTTCTTGCTGACACATAACTCATGCATGCATTTATGGAGTGATATTACACAAAGAGGAAAAACACCTGTAACCATTTACTTACATATCAGTATTACCATCTAAATATACAAATAGAAAATATAAGAAAAATTGTCAGAATTCATTTTTTTCTATGAAAACCTTAACTTCCACATTTTTTACTTGTGATTTTTTGTGACTTTATATTACTATGAATTTAAATTTAAATTCCAATACAACATAATATTCAAATATCACATCACATACTTTTCTTATTTAGCTAGCAAGGTTTAATGTAAACCTTTAGTCTGCCAGAATATACCTAGTAAAACAAGTTGTAGAAACATCAGGTGTTTGTTTACTTTGACACTATTTCATGTATAAAGCAAAGGAAAAAATCACATTTTGCCAGCAATGGATGAATGCAATTGACAACCAATGAAAATTTGCTTTTGGCTATTGGTGAAGACAATACACCATTGTGTTTAATTATTATTGTAACTAATCGTACCAGTGAAGGGATTTTTTAACCGGTTAACCAATTTTTATTATGGTAGACTCTGAAATTCCTCTAACATACTCTGTCACTGTTAGGGCTGCCTCATAGAATCGAATCAACTGTTGGATTTGAGCTTTCAGTAGGGGGGGGGGGGCAGCAGAATGTTGGTAGATCGCTGATTCTCCATAGCAACTGAGATGAGCCAACAGCTGCCTAGATGAGCCTGCTGATTTTTGTTTTGTTTTTTCGGCAAGTGACAGAGGGCCTGTGACGTTGCCTAGATTTGGTTAATCGGTTAATGGTTAATCGATAAAAAATTAACCGGTTAGGTTAATCCTTAACCCAGCCCCGAATCGTATGAGCTTATGAGGGTAGATTAGATTAGATTAGAGATGTCAACTGTCAGTATCATCTGTGTGCAATAAAGACATACTTGGTAAAATAAGATAACTAAGTAAAGATAGTGGCAGTAGTAGATAAGAGATGTACCAACCATTGCCTTTTTTGAGCAGCCATCTATGGTTAAGAGTCTTATCTACTTTAGTGGGTTACTTGATGCTGAACAACACTGTTAATATTTGCGGAAATGTACATTATGTAAGTTACAAAAAACAACATTGTGAGATACAGAAACAAATACTAAATTGTGAGCTTACAGATAGTGTGATATTAAGCCAAATAAAAAAGAAATAAAGTTATGGCTTTGTATCACCTGATCTGTAATTTTACAACTTAGTGTTTGTGTTGTTTGCTTGTCGCAATGTTGATTTTTGTAATTTTTATACACTGCATTTTTATTTAGGTAGATTGTTTAGGTGGAACATGACCACAAGTGGTCGAAACATTGTATATGTTTGTGTCTGAATAAAAGCCATGTCTTTGCTTAAGTGGGTGCTGGCTTTTATTTTCATTTTAAGAATTTTGTTTGCCCAAATGTAACTTACAAACTAATTTATTTAAAATGTTTTTAGAATATTCTACTCTTATTCACTGTGGTTAAATGAGCCTCGGCTGCATGATCCAAGTCTCTACCTGCCAGCATTACCTGAGCAGTACAGTCCTCATGCTCTAGCCAAAATCTTTCAGGTGCAGCAGGTATGTTAACATGATAAGAAAATTTCAAAAAATTGTAACAATAGCGCAGGGAGCATATCTAAGTGGTCACAGTGTGTTAACAGAAACCAAAGGTGGCTCTTTATCTTGCGATGGTTCTATCTGTCGTATAGCAAAGATGTATTTGGTTATGAATGACTCTAAGACTTCTCTGTGTCAGTTCATTGTTCCAGCTTTGATGGTTATCCTTGACAATAAGCAGATTTCTGTTAGCATTGCGACAACAACAACATTGAGTAAAACTCTGATGTTGATTACTGGATTTTAGCTTTGTTAAGCATGCATCGTAACCACTGAGATACTCCTCTATTATCCACTGATCTAGTGTAGTACATTTATAGTCGGTTACCATTATGCACCAAATTATTATAATCTGAATGTCAAGATTATTATAACTGATGTTACAAAACTACAATTAATTAAATTCTGATAACAAATTTGAAATTCAAGAAACATGAAAAGGTTGGGTTGCAGCCTAGATTTGAAACCAGGGACTTTTGCTTACATTGCAGATGCCTTAACCACTAGGTCACCACTACTCCCAGTTGTCAAGACAGACCATCAAAATTAACCAATCAAATTAAAACATCTATCAGTTAGAGTCGCACTTGTGTGAGAGATCTAACAGTGGAAAAGTTGAATTTAGTTGGCCAGCTACAGGGGTGAACTGTGAACTGCCTTGACTATAGGAAGCTGCAGTGACCATGTGGTTAAGGCATCCACAGTGTAAGCGGAAAGTCCCTGGTTTCAAATCCAGGCTGCTTTCCAGCTTTTTCATATTTCTTGTCTTTCAAATGTGGTATCAGAATATAATTAATTATAGGTTTGTAGCATCATCATTAGATGCTTGATCATTTTTACAAAAATTGAAATAATCATATGAACAAATAACTGAAAGTTTTTGTAATTATCTAGCAAGATAGTAAAGTCACAATTATTACCTGAGCAAAGATACTTTTAACATAACTAATGTTTTTTATGTAGAAAATGTGGGTAGAATATGTAGATATGAAGAAGATTGATCACACTATAAAGCAGTTGATAAGAGTATGGAAAGTCCAGTCTGGTCAGTTTGTCGAAGTTCTATATCCTGTCGATACAGTACATTCCTCAGGTACATTTACACCTTAAAATACCTGAAATTGCTTTGAAAATCAGATAGTTATTTCTTCTAATGTTAGCACACTTCTATAAATGGTATTTTCTCATTTAGAGACTAGTGAAAAACCTTCTCAGTTTTAGACTGTCACTGTCATGTTTTCTACTGAAATCAAATGAATCAAATGTAATAAGCTAGTGCTTTATCTGACTCTACAATTTGCTAAGCAAAAAAAACCAATTTTAATTTATTGTGTCTACATTACAGTTTGCAAGCACAACAGAGAATTTACTAAGAGAATTGTAAAGTACGAACTGTCACACTAATAGATATACACATAGTAGTCATTACTACACATCTATTCACGATTTATTAACTCTCACTAATTGAAATTATAGCTAACTAATTAAATACTTTCTCATTCGAAATGGTTACTGGTTGGATTTTAATTGCTCGTACCATTTATCTGTTATTTTGTTTGCAAATTTTATTTATGGCAAATAGTCGCAATGGGACGAACTTGTGCTTTCCAGGAACTCGTTAACTTTTTAGTTAACTTAAGAACTTTGTAAGTTAGAATGTAACATGACTTAAACTTGAATGAGTTCACTGAAAAGGCAGGCTTTAACTTGTGTTCACTTACCAAACTGGTAATGGGAAAAAAATGGCAGGAAATTATGGCATCAATTTATGCCATGGTTCATTTACGCTCAGGCGGTGTCGTTCATAAGCCAAATTTCTGATAAAATTAAGCCAAGCACAGCCAAATTTAGCCAAATCCAAGTGCAAAAAATAGTCAAAATAAGCCAAATTTCTAAAATTACTTATTTTATTAGTGGCGTTATTTAGGTAGTTACTACTAACTTAACAATAACTGAACTATACAGTAACCCAGATATGAACTTAAAACTTGTGTAAGGTTCATTCCGGATGAGAGGAACACGAACTGAGTTCGTTTTCCTCCTGAAAAACTTGGAACTTGAACAAATTCATTTTAGTGGCACTTACTTATCACTGGACTAAACTGTCACTGGTGTTACTTGCTCAAAGCAAGTAAATAAATAGGTGTACATTTTTGCTTTTGCCAAATCACTACTTTTGTTGCAGGAGACACAGAAATGTTTAAAATATCCAACATCGGGATAATCTGCAAGCGTGCGAAAGAACCATCTTTAGGAATCAACATGTTTCTTTTTATTTACAACACCTACCAAAAAAAGCCAAAAAATAATCTTTCAGTAACTTTGTCACACAAAATTATATCTTGTGCTCATTTGCTATACATTTGTATTTTTTGTGATTTGTAAGCTTGTTATTAACATTGCAGCTGCTGCTCGTATTTTGGGGAGACTGAAACTGCAATCTAATGTTGTACCTCCTCCTCCTGTGGTATCTCTTAAACCTCCCATACCAGATGTCAGTGTTGCTATGGTGCTTAACAAGGATGCTGTACTATCAAGTGTCAAGGGCTGTCTTCAACTACTTGTCGAATGTGCCAGGTAATTTATTTCATCTAATTTGTTAATAAATTTACAGTTAAGGGAAAACTGTACCCAATCTTAAACTATAATTCAAAACAAGCTATTTTTTAAAATATTGAAAAAGAACACTTTTTTTTCAAGAATGACTTGTATGAAAGAATTACTGCCACACAAATGCAATCTCGCTTGCACGTCTCTAGTTCTTCACTGTTACATGCATTTCACCATTCATTAGTTAGATGGGCATTAACACCTGCATTTCAGAAATGCGTTGCACAAAAAATAGGTGCTGTACCAGTCAGTTCAGAGCTGTTTGTTTGTGATGTGGTGCACATGTTCGAGAGCTCATGCATGAGCATAGCAGTAAATTTGAAATTTGAATTTTTATCTTAAAACTTGCCAAGTTTTAGTGTAACACACTGTATTTCTCACAGTAACATTGTACTTCAATTTTCGCTTTTGCAGTCATGTGCAACACGCTCGTGGAATATTTTTTGCTGTTGAAAATTAAATTCGTTTGTGATGTCATCAATAGTTGGGCTTGCCCGCCGTTAACTAAGTTTTTAATCTATTGTTTAATTATCAGAAATGCTTTTGCAGTATTACTGGTGTTAAAATGTTTACTATGCCATACTTCAAAATCGGGAAGGATATGAAAAATCATCCTGTTTTCTTTTAAATTTTCACTGTCTAGTAAGAATAAGGTGAGTGTTACTTATTTAGATTTTCCTGTTTCAGAAACTATGTAATTTCATTTTACAAACACGTGGAACTAGATGCTAGTTACCAGGAACTGATATTGCACCAATATGACAACCAGGTAGTTGAAACGGCAGTGGAGGTGCCATGTCAGAAATATAGGCCAAGGCATAAATGTAAGGGGCCTGCTGAAATATTGGTTAAGGTAATGTGCTTTTCCTAATATTAAGCTGAACCTGTTTCTTTTTCTTGTTCACCCACATGCTTTCTTTATTTGAATTGAATTTTGAATACACTTATACTTTATTATATGATTAATAAATTTATGGTTGAGGGCTAGTATACCTGGTAATATATAAACAGATTAAAATAATTTTTGTTTTCTTTGCAAATGATTCTGCAAAATTGTTCACCATGGAAAAATTAAGTTATCTTATGTAGTATGAACAGGCCACTTTATTTAGGTTGTTTAGACCTAAAATGACCTAAATAAGATTTGAAAAATAACCTTAATAACATTTTTGCTCTTTTTCATTTTTCGGATCGTCGCTGCTTTTTTGCCCATCGGAGGAGCGAGAATTAGAAGAAACAAGTCATGTGGCATCCCGTAGTTCTCCCTCCCGTCTGCGCTGCGCTTTGGTTGGACTGATTCAGGCAGTGAACCAGCAGCATCGCGTCGCACCCACGTTATGCCGGCATGAAGACGAGAACTGAGACAGGTGTTCTCGAAAGAACCCTCCTAATCCTTTTGTGTTCTGTGTGCTTTGTTGCCGCCCAACCGTCCCCCCCTCTTTTTGTGTGATTGATGCGTCATCAAGCCCCCATACTTTCTTTTACTTAAACGAGACTAGGCCTACTCGTTCTAATTCTTCCTTGTCTCTCCCCAGTTATAGATGTCTTCTTTTAGTCCATCCCACGAGCTTGCTTATGGGCTGAAGATCGTGCAGAGGTACCCGAAGACGCGGGCAGTTGTGATGTGAGTTTTGTTAATATTTTGGTCGCGAGGAGAAATTTTAGTTCGTCTCCGAGATGCTGGATGGGACCAAAAGCAGATTGAAAACCTTGAGACAGAAATTTATGGTCTGAAGAGAGACTACAGAGACAATGAACCCACCAAGACTGCATTGGATTCGATGACGGATGACACACCATTCCTCCAAGCTTGGAAGAACTTCAATCGCTACTCTTCCTTGATGGAATTTTCTGGAGGACATGCAACTCTCTTTCCGTCAACTGCTACTGTAGAGGCTGACTTTAGCATTGTTGGGGAAATCAAAGATTGCTACAAGCAGAGCATGACAGACTTCAGCCTGGAGGGGTGCCTCCAAGCAAAACAGTTTTTTTGAACGGATGAAAATGTGATAACTGATAGTGATAAGGAATAATTTGGTACAATTTATTCACTGTGTTGAAGTGAAAGAAAAACAAAATAAATGAATATCACTATAACAGCCTAAAAATCTGACTTTTTGGCATCGAATTCAGCACTAATTTAACAAAAACCTAAAATGACCTAAATAAAATCTGAAAAACAACCTAAATAGGCTATTTAGGTCAAATGACCTAAATAAAGTGGCCTGAGTATGAATATTTAGTATGAATTTTTATCTGAACCTTAGTGTTGCTTTTAAAGTGAATTTATGCAAACCTGGATTTCGGATAGTTCGGTTATTTTTTCTTAGAGAGAATTAAATCATTTCTTGTTTTCTAAGAGGTTTACATTGTTGAAATGAATAAACTCATGAATAAACTCTGAAAAAGAATGAATGAACTCTTGAATTTTGTCAATTGTTTTTGAAAAATGGCATGTTTAGAGATACTAGTATCCTTTCAAATTGTGTACATTTTGCTGCGACAATTATATTGCAGGTTTGCTTCAAATTTTTCACCCGCTTTAATCATAAGTATATTATAATGTATAACATCATTATAGTTATGTTACGCGCTATGCCATATTTGGCCTTGTCAAAGTCCTGTCAAGAACTTAGAGAATTCTTGCATTGCTGTTTTACAATGTTAAATATCAATTTCTGTATACTTTAATTAGATAGAAGTAAAGTCTGAAGATCCAGTAACAAAGCGAAAGTTGGAATCTAACCGCGAGGAAAGCAAGCAGCTGCTGTTTGAGTGTGAAGTGATGAGACAGTCTCATAATGCTTGCAAGTCTGCAGTTCACATTGAGAATATCATTACGTAGGTTTGAGAACCTTGTTTTAGTTATAAACATTGAATAAATGTTGAACAACTAGAAAGTTAAAATTGTATTTATGTCACATATCTATCTAAAATTTCTTTCAGAACTAATAGTTATAATACTTTGTTTTATTCTCATTTCAAATTTCCTTGAGTTATTACCAACAAATGTTGAAGGTTGCTAGAAATGTATAATAGAAGCTTCATTTTAAGTCAAGGTAAAAGCTGAGCAAAGTGTGTAGGTAAAAGGTGATCTTGGCAGATTACAAATTTCTACAAAAGTTTCATTGTTTTTGAAGCGCGCAATAAGCTTACAATCTTAGACTAATGAAATAAAATGTAGCTGTTTAGTAACGTAAATGTTTAATGCATTTCTTTAGTAAACTGATTTTCATAATAATTGCTTTGCTTTTTGATGAGGTCTTTAGGCCTTCTTAGGCCATCTAAGTACATTTTAATGAAACGATATTCAATCATTTTCCATGCAATACAGAATGGTTTAAGTGTTTTACTCTGCTCGGGTCACTATTCCAATGAACTTGCATTATAAATCTGGAGTTTTTTTAATTCTATTTCTGTTGAGTTTTGTACACTGCCAATTTATAGCTGGTCAGTCTTTCACCGTATTAGGTACAGTAAGATCTAGACTCTCAAGGCAGATACATTTTCGCTTCTTTATTTTTTTACAGTTGTCATTTTTTACAGGAAATTGGTGAAGGTTTTCACAGGTCCGGACATATGTAATGAAACACAGTTGAAAAATACAGGGGCCATGCTATTTTATCTTCTTGTCAGCTATATTACAGAGGATACACAACAGTATCCGCCAACTAGTCAATTCTTCACAAGCTGTGTTGAAATGCTGGGGCAGGTTAGTTAATTATTTAACAAACTTTGTCTACTAATTCATTATTCTTACACCATGTTAACAAAATCCCATAGGAGAATGATTTATTCTAATTAATCTAGTGCTTGTTTTGAAAGGTTGCACAAAGAAACTTTGAATCTGTGAATTTACTTAAAAATCCACTTATTAAATAACTTTTTTAAACTATGTAGTAATTTTGAATAGTTGGAATTATTCTAATAGTGGCTAGTGGTCAGGTGCTTGCTGACCGAATACACTAAAGTGAATTTGGTCATTGCGTGGATAGGTATCTGCTGGTTTCTAGGCATTTCATTCACCATTCTCATTTGGCTGTTTCTCGTTGAAGGTCAATGTATTCTGATTCCTGAAAATAGCTGAAAGAGAATTAGCCAGATTTTGTTTCTGCCTCAATCATCCACATTATGTAGGCCCTGCCATTGATCTGGATTAAGTGTTACATCCAGTTTGGAGACTTGCAAATTATATAAACATAAAATATATTATCCATTAGTGACTTATTACAGTTGTAGCTTGTTTAGAAATTTTGAACAAATTCGGCTAAAACTCTGTGAATTATTTGAGAAATTTATATATTTGTTAGTTTTATCACTTGTAAAACAATTTTCTTTCAGCTAGCTAGAGATTCTGACCTCCATGATTCTGAGATTCTGAATAACTACTCGCGCAATAATCATTTTAATACCTACTTACGTGTGACACATTAACAATGACTTTACAGGTGTGTACCTGAATGTTAGAATTTGAAAATGGAAAGAAGGTAATTTTCTTTTTGTCATAGGAATTTATAGCGGGGGATATGCAACAGACTAGACCATTGCTAGAGACGATATTGTCATCTCCACGGCAGGCTGGTCTCCTTTCACCTCATTTTTCACCGAATGGCTCTCCTACTACGTTTGAGCAGCTCTATTTGAGAGTAATTGAATCGTCATGGAATGATAACAGTACCGTGGCTTTTATGCTGCTCACAAAGGTATGGCAAACAAGTTCTTTAATTTAGCTGCTCATTTGAGCATTTGGATTTAATAGGTTATTTTGCTTAGTTGTGTCTTGAGGTTTTGCATAGGATGCTGTTTTCTAAACGAGAATGTTTTCTACCCGGAAAAAGGCTGTGTATTACTGGAATAATTTTGGCCGGCAGGATATTGTATAGAATAATTGAATTAATGTTGTCTTATGAGCTGTTACCATGGCTACAAACTCTACTAACAATACAGTATTGGATATTTGCTCATTGCCCATGTTTTCATTTTATGACCTTGAAATTTTAAATTTGTTGTCATTATCTAGTTTGATGTGTGGCAGTGGTTATCAGATAACAAGCCCACACTGACGCAGAGAACACATTTTCTGAATACTGTGGTACGCGCTCTGTACATGTCCGGATTAACTGCAGATCAAGAAATGCAAATTATTTTAGCCGTAAGTAACTTAATTAGTAGTTAGCGAGAAATTCAGATTAATCCGAGTATGTTATTATTTTTTTTATTATTGCTACATGCATGCATCTTTATTATCATCAATCGAATGAGGGCCACCTTAAGCAGTAAGAATTATATACTGCTCTAGGCGATTTCATTTGCCATACTGATTCTCGAGAGAAGATGCATTCATCGCCAAACTTGGCTAAGACACCTCTGTCGGTTCAGTGTCTCATCTTGTAGGCATAATTTGATAATGAGCCAGATTCCAGTCTTGCTACATTCAATTGAGTAGGTTCTACTGTTTAATGCGCTGGGATCCGGCTTGCAGTGTGACTGAGTACATTGAATGGTACAAAAAGCATCCAGTATCAGGATATGTGGGCGATATCAGCCGCCACTGTACCTCCAGTTGTTTACCACATTGTCAGTTGATGGATATATCCAAACATGGCCAGGTTAGCTGTGCTGGTTTAGAACTTCATCTTAGTTAGAGGATTATCCTTGATATATAATGAGAATAATTTCATTCCTGACTGCAGCCATAAACAT
This sequence comes from Tubiluchus corallicola, assembly GCA_030141605.1. Taxonomy (NCBI): domain Eukaryota; kingdom Metazoa; phylum Priapulida; class Priapulimorpha; order Priapulimorphida; family Tubiluchidae; genus Tubiluchus; species Tubiluchus corallicola. The sequence goes on along the minus strand of JAQGDQ010000109.1, from coordinate 571,116 downwards.
ACTAATTAAGCTCTACCATTTAGTGCTGGGCACTGTCTTGCATTGTGCCACACTGTTTAAAAAATGTATATGTTTCAGATTTATCGCAAGCATCTGGTACAGCTGTTGGAATATCAGTTTCCTGATCTGTATGGTTCAGTTCTGCAAGCTTTGCTCATGGGTGTGGAGAATCAGTCACTGGACATTGAGTCATGGAATGAATTCCTGCGTACTATGGGCTGCGATCCGGTCAGTGGTGAGTCCATGGTAACCAACTGCAAACTCCAGTTTGATCAGGTTAGTTTATTAAATTTTACGTTTAGTCAAAAACCGTGTATTAGTTATGTCATGTTGCAATGCCAGGCCGTTAGTTATGTCATGACGTTGCTGGGACATTTGTGTGTAAATAGTAAATAATGCATAAACATATATGACAAAATTTAGCACATTTTTCCCATAAACTAATAATTTAGAAATTGTTCTAGCTGCTATGTCATATATAGTGTTAGTCGATTTAGTACAACATATGAAATTTTAATTGAACTGACTTCATGATGATTCTTTAATTATTTGTTTCTTTTAGCTGAGAGATACAATGGAAGTATTATCAACATTTTTCCTGCAACTCAGGTTATCATCAAGTACTCACATGATGTTTGGTCTTTATTCACGCTTACCAGTTTATGTGTTTGCTTTGGCAAACTGGCTTGGTTTCATATCAGAAAACTACATTAGTTCTGTGAAGGAACAGTCTAGTCAAGCAAGTGCTATAAGCAGTCATTCAAAAGGTAGCTTCTCATGATAATCTTTCATATATTGTGCAGTTTGTTTAAATGCTGTCCCGAGATAGTAGAAGTGAGGGAAGAAAGAGAAATGGCTTTGGTTCAGTCTGAAATCAGCAATAGATTTCTGTCTTGCTTAAAGCCGGTGAGCAAAGGTTGTTCTGTAGGTAAAATTTATGCTTTTCTATGTGAATCAGTGTTAAAGATAATGCTTGCATGATGAAAGTGCAGTAGTAGGAACATGAATTTCCTATGGTAGTACGAAAAATTTTAAATTTCTGTGATTTGTAATGCAGGGTTTTTTCTAGAAAAAGAAGCATTTAGCTGTTTTTGTGTAAAACTCATAGAACCTCTTTGAATAGTTTGCTGTTAATTAAACCATTAAAATTCAATCTAAAGTAAACTCTCATTTTCAAACTGATATTCACTTATTTCGTAAGGGATATTGGTTTGAAAGCACCAGATGAAATTCTTGTATTAGTGTCCAAAACTAACAGAGATTAACAGGTTTTCCAGAATGAATTATATTACTGTATTTTCCTTTTAGAAAATGTTGTAGTGAAAAATTCTTTACATGTATAAGTGACAGAGAAAAAGTAAAATCTCTTGTGCACCCATGTCAGCGTCTTAGCAAATTACCAATTTCATATTTTAAATTGTTTTATTGTAGCATTTTTTGTGAAAAGCATTATGTATAATTATGCTTGCATGGGTGTCAGTCAAATATGGAATCACTGCAGAAATCTTAAATGTTTAAAATATGTTTTTCTTTTATCGTTCTCAAGGGAGTGTTGGCAGCTGATTAAACTTAATTTGCAATTTTCTATTTGTACCTAACTTTAGCATTTACGCCACTTTTTAGGCAAAATTCAGATGATGTACTGCATAAAGGGTCTTACAGTCTCTAGATTTTCTTTTGCAGTTGTTGATGAATTATGGCGTGATTTGATAGATCTGTATGCTCCATGGATACAGCCTTTGCAGGGAGAAGACACTCTGTGGCCATGGATTGACAGTGATACGATGTATGCAGCACAAGTCGTACTGAAATTCACTAAATCTGTTCAGTTCTTGTTAGACCAGTTTCCTGGTGAGTCTTCAAAAATAGGAAGATATTTTTGAAAGTATTTTTTTGTTTTCTAGTTTTGGTACATCATTTTTGAGTATTAAATTTGATAGAATCATTAAAGTTGTATAATGCATATGCAATCCGTCACATCAAAATGATTCTATGGCAACGTGTTGTTTTGAAAGTTGATAGAATTTGGAAATAACTGACCACCAAGAGAAAATCCACCTTATGCTAAAACCTGCAATCTTGGATAGTTGCATAATGACGAAAGTTATTATAAGTGCCACTTGTCAGAGTAGTTGTAGTACTCATGTCAATGCTAAGCCTTTTCTTATTTTGTGCTGCTGAATTAACTGAAATTACGTTCAGTATTAGGAAAGTTAAGCAATGCCTATGAAACTGTTATTAGAGTTACACAAACAGTCTTCATAATTACACCCCCTTTCATGATAAAGAAGCAATTCGTTTCCATCTTAAGGTGTCATTTATTTTATTGTGTCATATGTTGTAACGAAAACAGTTACGTATTTTTAAAAAAAAACTGTCAGTGTCTGTCATATATTTTACCATTTTCACAGCTTAGAGTTTTTTGATGTGGCACAGTTATTAATCCTGAAACTTATTTAAATTTGTTACTACTGCATTACATTAATAATCATTCTTAGATATCAAATGAAGTATTTCATCATTTTTGCAGATAATTGTTCTATGATACTTGAACTTGCATGGCAGTATTATTCTACGATGTTGTCTAGTGTTTCTGTTGCCGAACATTTTCTCAACACGTATCATGCTCACTTCATTACTCTTCCATGGGAGAAATATCTTCCTTCCCTAGAGGATTTTGAAATGATGCTCAAGGTATAGTAGTATCACACAGTATGACCAAAAAGTCAATGTATAACAGTACTGTGGTAAAACATTTTATTTGCTTCAGAAACAAGTGGCTGTGATGGCACTTTTCCGAGTTAATCATGTTTTAATTTTCCACATTTTAAATAATTGATAGGAGAACTAGTTATGTATTCATAATTCCTGAAAATCGATAACTTATTCAATTACCCAAAGATTACAATAATCCAGCAAATCGAAAATCTAGCAAAGTCAACAAGTTAAAACATGAAAATATGTTTTTTAAAAGTGTATCATTAAAATGTTGATGAATTTTTACAGTTTCTTTGTTCTTAATTAACTGCTGCTAGGATTCTTCACAGAAAATTAGTCATATAAGCACAAATCCTCCAGTTTAAGTAATCATCTGCTATGAATCTCAGTAAGGTTTTAGAATGGAGCTTGATTTCTAGTTATTACTGTCAAAAAGACTAGTTACTTTTTTCTCTTTTCCGTAATAATAACACCCACAATAGGCCAATGAGTGATAAACTTCTGGAGCCACACAAGGATGAGAGACTTTTCGATAATCAATTGTCTAGTTTGCTGATCTATTTTCCGATTTTTCAATGTTTTCACTGAATCCCTTTCCAGGTGAGAGAATGTCATCCACCAGCAGCTGCTTCTCTTGTTGGCCATCTAATGACGAAGTTTCCATGGCAACAGATAATGGACAAATTTTTAGCGCATGATACACCTGCTGTTGTGTCTCGTCTGTTAAGCACCGTATTAAGTATTCTAGTTCAGGTAAGATATTTTTAATGCATTTCAGTGATGTGTCGCGTGTATGATATTTCATTTCTAATATGGCTTTTTTTGTACTTACGACCACAATTTGTTCTGGTGCATTGGTCGTAAGATGGATGGGACACATGTCGGGCCCGTATATTAAGCGGCGTGCCTCTACACGAAATGACGCGCACTAAGTTGATTTTGTATAATTAATTAATTAAGTTGTGGTTGAGTCATAAAGTCAGACTATAAGTTTCATATGTCGTATGTCGACGACTACCTGTTTAGTTTTCTGGATACATAAAATTTTCATTTATTTTAAGATTTTCATTCTTTCATGTCGCAATATACTATAATCAGCAGTGTTTGCAATACTGTTGCTGCCGCTATTAAAATGTTTGACTTCCAGAACCACGTTTTCATTTAAAACTCTTCACAATGATTGTATTCTAACGCAGTAGTAATTATAATGTTCTAAATTATTAGACAGTACAGATGGATTAAGAACAAGTATAATACATCAAAAGCATGGGTTTATACTTTGAATTAGTTCAAATTGCAGTAACCATCATTTGTGCATTCGTATCACAAGCCACTTATATTTTCTTATCGCAATTTTCATTAACATGATACTTGCAAGCAGTTCTATTAATGATCAAATCCCTTTGTGGTACAATGTATATTTGTTTATTCGCTTTGTTTTTAAGAATCCTTTGTCTAAGTCTTCAATTAGCCTTAATAAAGTTTGCTTTTAAACCCTATAATTATCTGATATGAGAATAAACTGTCATTATTAGCTAAATTCTATTATATAATTCTTGCTGCTACACACAAGCATACTGTAGCCTCAACCAAAGTATGCCTAATACATTTCAACATTTTATTCAACAAACAAACTGCTCCAGTCTTGCCAGTAGGTTTCTCGCATTCTGTCTACGTACTCTGCTACATTACGACAATCTGAGCTCAATAAAGGCTTGAATGGGAAGTCTATAGGACAGTCAGTTATCTGTGTGAGGTGTCCAAACATCCAACAGTCAACCTAAAATAACAATAAAATCACTTAGTATTGATTACTGGCTATTATTTTTGCTAAACAATTTGATGGAGTTTACTAAATCATAAATAAGTTGATACGTGAAGCCCAAATTTATATAGTTATTAAGAAAATTGAAGGCATAAAGTTATTGAGTTTCAGCTGTTTCCACCTCTTCTAATTTACCAGTATCAGCTCATTCAAATGTTGCCCACATCTGAGCTCTCAAAACAGCTTATGTTTAGTACAGTGATTGCATAAAGTGTAAATGCTCTGACAGAAAATAATTACCAGGCTTGCAGTTTCCCCCATAAGAAATTTTTTCTTTCCCAGGTAATTGGAAATTGCTTGAAGTTCTTCAGCTCCTATTTGTACTATTTCTTCCACTGTGTGACGGCCTATTCCATGTTCATATGCTCTTGCTTTAACCTAAAGCATTTTGATAACAATACTTTTGATTTTGCTGCTAAAAATTAAAAATTACACTAAACTGCATAATGGTTTGCATTAATGGCTTTATAGTCTTCTTGATTATAACAGTTTATCAATAAATGTCCAATCTTGTAAATTTACACCTTGTGTTTTTGTTAAATTATTATTACTGTGTAGCAGTATGAAACAACAAACTGGAGAGAGAATTGAAAATTGCACTTTGTTCGTGTAATGAAACCTTACTGCTTTTTTTATCCAGCGCTCAAACATAAAACGTGGAATTATTCTGAAGAAGAGTGGTAGATTTTTTGGATTTCCAGAAAACATCATGTCAGCTAATTGAGTAGTCTTGACTGTATAGCGATAGTATGCATAAGTCCTGAAATAAGAGTAAATGCTGTAGGCTGAGTCCAAACAAAGCAGAACTTTGCAAAGAAATGCAGTTTTAACTTAAATGCACTAATTCATCATCATCATCACACTTCTACTAAATAGCAACAACCGTGTGTCCTATAAATATGAAGTAAATGATCATAAAGCCAGTGGTCTATCAAGACATTATTATGCATTAGGCTGATAGCACAATTCCGCCCATCTCTATTATGGATTTATGGTTGTTTATATGTAAAAAGCTATACACAGTTACTTGTGATGTTTTAGTAATACTATTATCTGGTAGTGGTACCTATGTAGTTATTGTTAAGTACACATATTTGCGTTGAGTTTATATATGAACGGGCAGTATAACTGCTTGTGGTGTAATGTAAACTCAGTAACTGTTCACATTCTCCAAGGAGAAAAAAATTTTAATGCTTTCGTTTAAAATTTGACATCCTTCAAAATTTAGTGCCCTAAGCTACAGCCTAGTTAGCCTGTTGGTAAAGATACCACTGCATATAGCATTCCTGCTGCTTTACAGTTTCTAATAAATGATGTACAGTTAACCTCGGATATAAGGGACATTTCCGGACCAGAAAAAATCGTCCCTTGTATCTGTTGTCCCTTATAATGAAATAGAGCCAAATCTAAGCTGTGTTCACGCTTATGCGCCCTCTATCTCTTCCCTACTTCAGTAGGCTTTTTTGGCAGTTTCTCGCAACATTTGGTACATACTGAACCAACCCTGTCACATATTTGACTTCGAACTGAACTTCAAAATAAACCTTTATTAAAAAACTAACATTTATATGTATACTGATTATATGTACATATGGCCATTATTGGCATAATATGCATAGTCTTTGGGTCGGTTTATACATGTACATAGTTTTCCCGGTGTTCACTTGCTGGCAGAAAAGTCAGTGACCTTTTTCTGAGTTAATTTGGATGCTCGTTGTCGCATGAGAAAGCCATGTAGTTTGTCAGCTGAAGACAAAACCACTTTACGAAGATTTTGTTATTTTTGGAGATTTCCCAGAAAATTGGCGAAGATGTTACCGGCAAATAATTTAGTTCCCCGGTAAACGACCATTGCAGATCGAGTTTAAGGATGAAAAGAGTACTTGGTCATCGAATCCTTTATATGTTAGGAAGTTTACTTGATTTCTATTGCTTGGGACCTAAAAATGGCAAGCGAAATGAGACAATCAAAAATTGCTGTCCGAGCCATCTGTCTTGTTGAACATTCTGTAGACATGTTCAAGCTATCTAAGATAAAGTCTTGTTTGTTAGTTTGTGTCACTCTGCTGTTTCTAAACATGCCGTTTGAGTACTTGGTGGTGAGACTTTGCTTGGCATGTGCTTGACAAGCTATTAAATTTTTCGATATTACAAATCCAGAAATGCTAAACTTGATTACTAAACTCACCAAACGAAGTAGTTGTCCATCATGACTTGGAAGGCTAAGGAAGCACCTTGTTGTACCTTGGTCAAGTACTTTTCTGTGTTTACATTGAAATGTTTAGCCAGCATTTTAATGATCATGTTGGAGTCAGCATAATGCTCTCCATTCAACTCTATATAAGGCATCTGTCCTTTACTGGATGGAATGAATGTTGGTATGAACTGTAATAAAAATTTGCTAATGTAGTGTCATGACTTAGCAAGGCTATCCATTTTATCATTTATTCATATTAATGGATCACGAATTAAAATAATGGAATTTGTCTAATTAATTAATAATATGGTCCTTCTACCAAAGGTCTTATATGATGCAGTTTTGTCCTGTATTGATCATTGTTGCACTGATAACTGTGGGCTATGATATATTTACGTTACATATGGTTAACAAGTCTTTCATTTTGCACGTAAATGATCGTATGCTAAGGTTTTATTCACTCTGGTTGTCGTTAATTTAATTCACTAGTACAAGTAGTTGCGATCTAAAACCAGTTTTGTCATGAGAAATTATATAGTACAGGTAGGTGAATAAAATTAACACGTCCTGTTCTTTTCTTTTATTTCAACCTGTTCTGTTTTAATACCCATTTTATCTGTTCTTTGACTCCAATAGTTGCCTTTTCCTACTGGCCATCACAGTGGCGGCTCGTAACTAAAGTTACTGGGGGTGCTACTTCAGAAAAAAATTGACCATTGTTTTAATACAGTGTAAAACATAACAAACATACGTAATTTTAATGTTGTAGTTATATTTGAAGATCAGGTGTTGAACGGCCTCTTTTCTTAATTGCAACTTTCTCATGGAGAGACAATAAAGCTGTTTCCAGTTTATTTACAGTCACAGAACTTATTTCTTGGGGATACAAGGCGTCCATTATTAAATAATTTATGTTTTAAGCACACACTCTAAGTTTACACTTTATCACATCCAAGAATATGACGGGACATGGTTAAGCACGTTACAGTTTTTATTGTGATAGACACAGTACTTTTCTACCTAGCAGCAGCGCTGCGTACAGCGTGTTATCTCAGATATGTGCTAATATGCCGCATGCTCGCTACAGCCAAACACCACGTTGCTTGAGCTGTGAAGCAAATTGTACTCCCCTCACATGCTCCGATTCCACACAAGTATAAAAAAGAAAACTAAAGAAAAGACTTATTATATTGAATATTATCTATAATAATGAGTGAAAACAGTGGGTGCTGCAGTACCACAATACTTATACACGAGCCGCCACAAGGTTTAAACTCTCATATTCGTTAAATTTGCTTAATGACGGTTTAGTGACTTGTACATTGCAGTAGTACATTTATTTACCACAGTGACTGTTACTTGCAGCCAGGATTTAGTAGTTTATTCTAAAACAAAGACATTAATACAGGATGACTCGTGTAACAGTAATAAACCTATGAACAGTTCTTTACTGTGAAAACTTACCTCATATTTTATCTTGGCCATTCTTAGATACATCTCCAGCTTTAGAGTGAACGGTGAAAGATGCAACACTCCACAATTCTCTCTGCTTCTTGGAAATGAACAAACATAAACTACGTCGTGTTCATAATCTGCTTTCATTAGAGGACGTTGTTTTGACTTGCAGCGATGTTTTAGTATCGCTCCTACAACAACTGCAGTAGTGGCCCCAACAGCTATTGTTTTTCTGTCCATGTTCGAAAAGGTATCTGTGCACCATTTCCAAAGAGCCTCCATGTTATCTTTTAAAATGCTAAATGTTGTACAGTATGTGAATTAAACAAAGACTGCTTGCAGAGCTTTCAGTGAAATGTTTTTGCTTTCAATATGTGCTTAGTATATTTTCCCAACACATTACATGAGTTAGTTGCATGCAAACTTTGACCTTGGTGGCGGGGTGTGATGTTTAACTGTGCACTTCATAACCCACAACTACCGGTTTTGGAGTAATATGTTCCGCTTGTGAGGTCATGCATGACTTCTGCTGCATTCTTTACAGGCAGTAGAAAGCTGAGTATTTTGCTTACCTGCCCATAACTTGGAATGTAAATCCAGAGTTAATGTATAAAGTCAACATCAATTAGGCCTTCCTGATAAAAATATTTGAGCTTGAACTGACTGAACATGTAAGAAAATTGTAGTTAACTTGTAAATCGTCGAAGAATTGCATGTTATATTAATATGTTAAGTTAACTAAATTGGGTTATATATTAAAGGGGCATTATTTACAACAGATCTAGATGAAGAGGATATAATGGCTTTGTGGGTTGATATATTGTACTACACATATCTACACTCACACAGTCAAAATAATCTTGACAAAATAGTCTTTAATTAATTAAAATCTATGTAATGACCTTAGGCGTATTCTAGCCTGGTATATGCTACATTACACCAAAATCAGGATTCTTTGAAAATTGTGAATTTTACAGTGCATTAGAATGATTAGATTAGAAGGTTTTAATGCAAACGTGAAGGTGTAAATATCACTATTAGAATTTTCAGATGTTTCTGTTACAGTTTACGATTTGAAGCAGCTTATTGGGAAACCAATCAAACCATCTAGGATTAATAATTCTAGTACATTGCTAACAGATTTAATTCTGATTCTAGATGATCTGAAAAGTCAGCTCGGGTTTATCAACAAGTGTACGTTATCATCTACCGGCATATTGTAGGAACCCTTTAAAAAGTCTTTTAAATTGGATCAATAGATTTCTTACCAGTGTTTCACAAGCAGTTACAAATCACCTGTTGGATTTGGGACTTTGATAATATTCACAGGGGCAATTTAAATCTATCAAATCGTCATCAAATATTTATTAAAAGATGCCGACTTGATTGAAAAATTAAGCAATGCTGGGCATGGTTATTTTCTCTACAAATTCTGCAACGTTACGACAATCTAGGCTCAATGAAGGCTTGAATGGGATAGTTACCCATATCTTGTACAATGAGTACAACCTACCAAAGAGTACTTTATAAAATTGCTAGTAATATCAGTGACTGACATTTACTGATATTACTAGTAATTTTATGAAGGATAAACTCAACAGTCTTCTTTGCTTTGTTTCACATGAAAGTAATATATTTTCACAAGAATTTTTCTGTAATTCATTAAAAGTGAAGGAAAATGTAAATGATTTGGTAAAAAATAATTACCATGCTTGCCATTTCACGTGTTAAAGCCATTTGAAGTAGCTGTTAGCAATAATTCAGGTATAACGTTTGGTGTCCAGGCTGCCTTTCATAAAATACCCAACTTCATCAGGTGGTCGCTAAATTACCACAGTCAACTTACTCAAATCTTTTACATAATAGAAGTCCCTGAGCAACTTAGCTTAATGCACTCCATTTTATTAGCTGAGAAAAGTGCAAATTCTTTTTTTGAATTAATACAAAGAATTTTTTTAATGCAGAACTTTCAATGAAATGCTGTTGCTTTCAATTTGGCCTTGTTTTCCAAAACACATTTCACAATTCAGTTGTATGTAAATTTAACTATAGTTCATAGGTGTGATGTTTAACTGTACTTGTCACTGTAATCCACAGCAGCCCAAAAGTCCTGTGTGTTTGCTGCTGTCTTTTCAAGCGGTAGAAAGGTGGTTATTGTACTAACTCATGGGAGTTTTGAAATGAATGTTGAAGCAAAGCAATGGTGTAGTACTGAAAAATAAATAAGGGAATGTAGGGTTGCCTATTCTAGTAGGCAGGTGAGTGCAGCAAGCTGGGAGGGAGATGAAAGCTGTAAATTGCTCTGCTGATTTTTTTAAATTTAATTAGTTTCAGAAAATCGGCAGTCACATGGGATGAGTATTTAGACACATAATATAACATATACTTGCTAGGTTGTCATCATTTGTCTTCGATTATGGTTTATTGTGCACAACTGATTATTATGTTACAAAAATGTATGCAATGCCTTCATTTTTATTAAAAGGTTAATAAATGGTAATATTCTGAATAACATTACAGATGTAAACTATGCAAAATAGACAAACTAATACAAACTAATGCAAGACTAAACTTGAATTTTGTTTTTAATCGAATTTTACTTATTTGTCAACTAAGAACACACGTTCAAGTCTATGGGGATCAGTGGCTATTATTTTTGTCAGCTTTGATGCCACAATACCTCAAACTTTGTTAGCTAGCTTTATCTCAGCTGAAGCAAAAGTTACCTCTCTGACGTAAATGCATTTTAAGCCAATTTATTTCACTTTGAATTTGAGCATATGCATATTAGCTGTATATGCAAATCCTTTTTGTAAATTGGGGCTGGTAAATGTACAGTATTCCAACACTGTTGGTTTAAAGAAGCAGAAAATTTAAGTGCACTACAGTAATTAAGGTAACCTGCAAGCAACAATATCATTATTAGAACAATTATATTCTGGAGCTGCCTCTATATTTTATAGCCCTTGTGTTTACACAGGAAAAAGGGCAATTAATTGATCGGTTTACTTTTTAGTAATATTAATTTTATTCCCTTGTTCACCGTTTCCTGATTGTTAACATTTTATATACAGTTCTCAAGTATACTAGCTTCTGACAATTTTCATGATTTCATAACTAATTGCTATAAATCACCTGGTCAATTTTAAATGAATATTATTAGTTGATTTATATAAACTTGCATTTTTGGAAATGAAGTAAACAAAAATCACAGTTAAATACTGGATGAGCTCTCTACGTTACCCGACTATACCTATATTCCATTTGCTACTACAGCATCTAATTAGATTTATTTATAACTAGAGTGTTTATCAGGTTACTGAGAAAACAAACTGTTCCAGTCTTGCCAGTAGGTTTCTCGTATTCTCTCCACATACTCCGCTACATTACGACAATCTGAGCTCAGTAAAGGTTTGAATGGGAAGTCTATAGGACAGTCAGTTATCTGTGTGAGGTGTCCAAACATCCAACAGTCAACCTAAAATGTCATGAAATGCAGTTATACAAAATCTCAAACAAACTGCATGTATTTCATTTGTGGACAGACTTATTGACAACTCCTTATGCTGATATTACTGCTGTCTTATCTGGCATGACTAGTAATTTTATTTTAAGAATTTTAATTTTAATAACTTCATTTATTTTGCCTTGAATTGATTAGGAAATTTATCAGCATTTGTGTGTATATTTTAGTAAAAGCAAAAAGCAAATAATTACCATGCTTGCTGTTTCACCCATAAGAAATTTCTTCTTTCCCAGGTAGTTGGAAATTGCTTGAATTTCTTCAGCTCCTATTTGTGCTATTTCCTCCACAGTGTGACGACCGATTCCATGCGCATATGCTCTTGCTTTAGACTGGAATGTGTTTCAGTTCTTTAAGTCAAACCATAAACTAGACTTGGTGATATTTTTTAGCTTCTGATTAAATATTTACTAACCAGTGCCTGTATCTCAAGCACATATTTGTTTTTTTATGCATGTGTGTTAAATGGTGGTGAAACCTGGGCACTGATGTGTTCAAATCTCCAGAAGCTGGACACAGCAGAGATGCAGAAGATAAGCTAGATGTACAGGGTGACGTTAGGAGATAGGATTAGTAACAGTAACCTACAGAAGAGGACAGTCCTGGTGGCAATAGTTGATGTTCTGTGTAGTACAATGCTACTTTGGTTTGTTCATGTTTAAAAGATGAAGTAAACACATTGGGTAAAGTGCATCACCCAACTGTACATTTCCAATTCATTAAAATTTATAGATAAATTCAATGTCACAAAGTACTTACAAGAGTTTTTTTTTGTTATACTTTGCAAAAAGTTAAAATTTACAGTTGATTAGATCTAAGCTTAAACCAGCAGCTGTTTTGGCTGGATAGTCAATTCTCTCTCCCTCCCTCCTTCCCTATCTCCCCCACTCTTGCCCTCCCTCTCTCTCCCTCCCCCCTCTCTCTCTCTCCCTCCCCCTCTCCCTCTCCTTCTCTCTGCCCTTTCCCCTCTCAGCCTCTTGCTTTTTCTTTCTGCCCATCCCTCCCCTTTCTGACTTTTTTCTGTGCCCTCTCCCTCTCTCTGCCCTTTCCCCTCTCAGCCTCTTGCTTTTTCTTTCTGCCCATCCCTCCCCTTTCTGTCTTTTTTCTGTGCCTCACGATTTTTCAGCCTGGAGGTGCCATAACACTTGTACACACACACCCACATGAAACCATTAAGTTTAACTTTTATAATAATGTGACAATTTTTAAAACGACGTCAGTTTCTGGACTTCTGAAATATGTTGCATCACTTACTTGTTAAGTTTTTGCAGCTGAGCAATTTAAAGGTTACGTGCTAGTAACAACACGACTTACCAGGTTCCGAAAGTTCCTGTCCATCACAAAACGTGGCATCAGTTTAAATAAAAATGGTACCTCATCCAGTGGTAGTGCTGCCATCATCAAATCCATGGTTACTTTAGTTTTTACGACATAACGATAATAAGCATAAGTCCTGCAAGCAAAGAAGTATTATTGGAGCTATTTTGATATTATTCAAAGAAGTACTAATGGAGCTATTTTGATATTGTTATTATTTAAACTGAATTAGATTTATTACAGCTTTTTGTAGTGAACAATATCATCAGTCCTTCTTACCTGTTCGTTATTGAGATTATGAATTCATCAAAGTTATCAGATTGAATACAAACCAAACGAAGTAGTTGTCCATCATGACTTGGAAGGCTAAGGAAGCACCTTGCTGTTCCTTGGTCAAGTACTTTTCTGTGTTTACTTTGAAATGTTTAGCCAGCATTTTAATGATCATGTCGGAGTCAGCATAATGCTCTCCATTCAACTCTATCCAAGGTGCCTGCCCTTTGCTTGATGGTTCGAATGTTGGTATGAACTGTAATGGGAGAATGTGTGTATTTAATGGCGCCAACAGTGGTCCAAAATCACACCAATAATTTTAGTTAAAGTTTAAATTCATCACTTTGAACCTCTACATATTATTATTATTATTTATTGCGTACTCGAATGGTACAATTCATATTAGTAAACGGATACAGTGTGAATGTAGAAAATAATATTATACTGTAGTACAATGCAGGTGCAAATGATGAGTGATAATAACAAGATTACAAATCAGTCAAGCAACATAACTGTTACGGATATGTAATAGCAGAAACTTAGGTGCATTTAATTAAGGTTTGTGAGATTTGACGATAATACCTGAGGAGATGATTCTTACCTCGTACTTTATCTTAGCCATTCGTAAGAATGTCTCTAGTTTAAGTGTAAATGGTGAGAATTGCAACACACCGCAAGTGTTTCTGCATCTTGGAAACGAGAAAACGTAAACCACGTTATGTTCATAATCTGGTTTCATTAAAGCACGCCGTTTAGCCTTACAGATGTGTCGTAAAATACCTCCCACTACAATCACAGTAGCTGTTCCTATGCCTATTGTCTTTCTGTCCACGTTGGAAAAGGCATCTGTGCACCATTTCCATATAGCTGCCATGTTTTTACTCTGTTAATGTCACACAATCCTAGTATTGAATCGAAATTCCTTCAACTTTGGCTTGCCCAGCAATCAATACGCGCGTTGCTTTCATTAAACACGTGGCTATTCGCTACAACAAGTTTTACGTACGAGCAAGCAGACTTTGGCCTTGAGCTTTTAAGCACCCCTCGTAACGTGCTAACAAATTCTCAGTTGAATAGACAGCAGCCCAGATTTGTTTGCGGTGTGCTGTGATAGCGCTGCTGCTCCTGCGTACGACGTGCTACATGCGACGTCATGCGTTCTCCAACGATAGTTGGTGCGGGTGTATGAATGTAAACTAAAATCTAGACCGTTGAAGCTATATAATCGCCAAGCATGAAATTTGACACAGGGATGGATCGGGGAGAGACTTGCAAACCCATTGCTTTGTTGGTTGAAAAGGTCAAAAATCAGTCAAGGTCACCGGGTAAAATCATGTTATATTTTTGGTTATAGAGACATGTAAGTTTATCGGTCTAGTCCACACTGTTATTCACTACGAATTTACCGTTGAAATCAATATCCAGCAGGCGAGTTATTTGTTTGTTTTTTAACCGAATAAAAATTTAATGATAATGAAACGAAAAACGTAATTTATGTTGAGTAATGAAAATAAGTTACGTTACCTTGCATGTTGTACTCGGAAAATTGTTTTCGGGAAAAAGCCACTTCAACATAAATTGTTCTCTGGAGTCAGGCCACTTGAAACGCTTGCAATTCGCACTTATGTTTGACCTACAATTTTTTGGCAAGGCGTGTGTGTTTCCCAACAGTAGTGATCAAGAGGAAGGAAGGATATGTTTGAGGCTGGATTTAAACCACATTGTTTTTGGATTACAAGTCCAGTGTCATAACTACTAGACCACACACACCCGTGTGTTCAGTAGTTCAGTTGGTTGGGGAGCTGCTAAAATTAAAGAGATCTTCCTTTGTCACAAGGAGCTTTGTTGTCTGTTGATAATGGCTTAGATCCGTTCCTAAAAGTCCCAGGTTTAAGTCCGTGCTCAATCTTGACTTTTTCAAGATTCCTTTTTTTAATTAAGTTTAGTTCCAAAAATTTAATTACTGTTGATTTATTCAAAAACTTACCAATATTTGTTAATTAAGATTACAAGTATTTAAAGTAAAAATATTTTAGGTACATTCGTCGGCATTTTCAGCTGAATGCAGGGCTGTATCAATATATGATTAATTGTAAAAGAATGCAAGTTGCAAAATGTTTGCTAGGTTTAAGGTTGCATAAGTATCTGATTTTGTTTTCATTTATGAATGTAGGATGCATTGTACTTTAAAGCTAAACCTTTTTCTATCAAAGGTATTGTTTTTGCAGCTATCCTGTGATAAGTATTTGATGGAGTCGACGGACCTAAGAGACTTGTTGGATAGTGCTTGTACATTCCCTTGGGAATATCTGGATGTAGCAAGTTATGAGACTGCTACCAAGTGGTATAGAACTAACTGTGATCCTGTATGTGTGATAGCTGACAGCAGTGAGAAAATAGCTGGAACAGTCCGGTAAATGTCTTATAATTTTTATACAAATTTTGATGTAATATAGAAAAGAATTTGTATACATCAGCAATATCATTAGCAACTTGTTTCTTATTTACAGGCTTTCTATACAAATCATCCAGTACTTTAGATTTGGGTAAATGAGAGCTTTACCTTTTTTTCTGAGAGTATTTTCTCCAGAGTTTCCCAAACTTAGCCAACAATGCTTCACGTGCATGATCAAGTACCATACTTTGCCAACAATGGCGACACGTGCATGATCAAGTACCATACATTAACTGTGCGTCAACTACCAACATTACAAACTTTTAAAAACCACTTAAAAGCACACGTTTTTTGGTAGTATTATGAATTATAGTTTTATTTGTACATCAATTTTAGGATGACTTTTAAATTCTTATAAGCTTAGCTCTATTTACAATTTATATAATTTTGTGATTTTAAGAATGTGTAATTTTTTAATGACTGTATGTAATTGTAAACTGTAAGACACGTATAGATCACCAATTTGATGCATTCTACAAATAATAAATGGTTATTATTATTATTATTATTATTATTATTATTATTATTATTATTATTATTATTATTATTATTATTATTATTATTATTATTATTATTATTATTATTATTATTATTATTATTATTATTATTATTATTATTATTATTATACTTACTAGCAACTTCTGCATATAACTTGGAAAACTGAACTTTTTTGTAAGAGTAGTTAATCGAGTGTATTTTGAAATTAGACAGGATGAAATCAAATTTATGGTCAAGTGCAGTCCTATCAAACATTATGTGTAGTGAAAAGGTCAGGCGAATTACCCATACACTTGCATTTCATCGGTATAAGTACATTGTATTCTTTATGCTGGCTTGTTCATAGTTATGTCAACATTTCCAGGTTACTCAAAGCTGCAGCACGAATTTCTTCCACTGATGAACAACTATCTGAAGACAGCAGGCAAAAGTATGCCATTTACATACGCTGTTTAATACAGATGCTGTGTGACATTCCACAGAAAGAAGTTGGTAATAATGAGAGGCTGATGTCTATCTTTACAGCTCTTATCACGGAAATGGAAGCTGTAGCTGTTACTGGTATACAATCTCGTTGAATTTTTTGGCTGTTTTCATAATTAAGCTAATACTAGTATATAATTTGTGAAATTTTAGCCGTAGTTTCATAACTAAGCTGTTACTGGTATACATCTCATTAAATTTTTTACCTGTATTTTTTAGTTAAGCTGTTACTGGTATATATCTTGTAAATTGTTTTGGCTGTAGTTTCATTACTTAACATCAAATGTAAAGTTTAGTGGCCTGTGAATGCCTATTTTTTACAATACTTTTTAAAGTCAATTATATCACAGCATCCCTTTAAATTTTTTGTGATTTGAGGCTGGCAAAAGTGACTATGATGCAGTCATTTACATCGTTGTTAAAACTCTAAAGATGATGATGAAAGTGCGAAATGTCTTGTAGACTAGTACTGCTTATCTTTGCTACAAACAGACAGAATACAATTTTGTATTTGTGTATGCTGAAGTGAATATGTTTCTATCCTGTGCATCATATACAGCACTTACATCAATGCTGGGCTGACGCATGCGTTGCAATGCTACTGGCTGTGGCATTGATCAAATTGGGTTTGACCATCATGTCTAAGTAATATAATTATCATATTATTATTTTGATTATAAGATTTTCGCCTTTGTAGGAACAGATCCTAGTTGTGTAGGTAACTATTTCTGCTACCTATGGGCTGAAGTGATGACAACTCTGAACTTTTGCAACAATCAAAATTCTCTGAAAATTTTTACTTCTGCGTTGAATCACTGGATCACCAAATGCAAAAACGATGTTATGCTGTGTTCAGTAATTACTGCTTGCAGGCATTTGGCAGATATCCAGCTGATTACAGAAATAACAGAAGTATGCATTGAAAGCTTCTTCACACAAGGTATTGAAATGAATATATAGACTTTATTATTTACTGTTTACGATCTATGATCTTGTGGTGAACGTGATGCTTTTTTGGCTGCTTTTAATGATTGGTACAGTATTACAATAAGCTGACTACCCAAAAAGTTTAGTTTGTAATTTGTAGGAAGCCATTCAGTGGTGGCTCATAGCAAGATTGAGTGGGGTGCTGCTTTAGGAAATATTTAGCCATTGTTTTAATACTGTGTAAAACAAAACAAACATAATTGTAATTTTAAACTAATAAACATACGAAAGTTTATAACATAAACTTGATAAAATCCCAAACAAAAAATATTTTTTGCTTTTTAATAGCCTAAATTGTCACAGTTCAAGTTTGATCCATTCACGGTAAACATGTGACAACTGACAACATACTGTGTGAGCGACAGTACTTTCTCTACCTTGGCTCAGACATGTGTGCATAGCCGCATGCAAACAAACACCGCATTGCTGGAGCGCACTGTGCTGGGCTGTGAAGCAAACAGTACTACCCTCACATGCTCTGGTTCCGTACAAGTATAAATAAAGAACTAAAGAAAAAACACTTATTATATTGAATATTATCGATAATATTGAGTAAAAATAGGGGGTTCTGCAGTTCCACAAAACCTATACACTAGCTGCCACTGAAACCAGTATATGATTTTTGTATCTATAAAGATTACAGATATGCTTTTTTCATAAGTGTAAGCAATTGAGTAGTATTTACATAATTTTAGTTCATTAAAACTTGCATTGCAAATTTTTTCAAATTGACACTATAGATTTTACTTATGTAAGCACATATCTTAAAAAATGATTTTTTTATACTATAGTTTAAACCTAGCCTGTTGTGTTTTGCTTGTTTTTTTTTAAATAGTTGACAACCATCTGGCATAACTTCCATTCTGTCAAAAGATCATGTTCCATTTTTATCTTTAATATTTAAATTCATTTAAATAGTCAACTAGCTGTTAAAGGATCCAAACTTAAACTGTAGGTCAAAACAATCTACTCTTTAAAATATTGAGTTGAAACATGCTATTTTTTCAAAAATGACTTATGTGAAAGAGTTATTACCACACAAATACAATTTTGCATTTGCGCCACCAGTTCTTCGCTGTTATATGCATTTCACAATTCGCTAGTTAGCCAAGCACTAGCGCCTGCATTTCAGAAATGCACTGCACAGAAAACAGGTGCTATGCATCTCAGTGCAGATATATCAGTTTGTGACAAACTACATATGTTCGACGGCTCATGAGTGAACACAGCAGTAAATTTGAAATTTGAATTTTTATCTTACAACTTGCCTAGTTTTAGTACAACAGACTGAATATCTTATAGTAGCACTGTACTTCAGTTTTCCCTTTCGCAAACACGTGCAACACACTCATGTAATATTTTTCCTGTTGAAAATTATATTAGTTTGTGATAGTTGGGCTTGCCCGTCGTTAATTAAGTTTTTAGTCTATAATTTAATTATCATAAACGCTTTTGCAGTATTAATTGTGTTAAAATGTATAGCTTTATCAGATTTGAAAATGGGGTAGTACACGGAAAATCATCTTGTCTTCGTTTAATATGATTTACTTTAGTAGTATTCATGTAAGTACAATGATAAATTGCACAGGTAATTTTTCTAGATCACACTGATAGTGAGCAAAGAGGTTGGATGACTATTCAAGCGGCTTTGCCAGTCCCGGAATTGACAAAGTCAGAATTCGTCAACAGCTGTATACGTCATCATCGTCTTCTCACTCTCTATGCATACGTACTTCAGTGGCAAGCATCAATCAGTACGTTACAGGACGAGTTTGAAATCCTTGACTATCTAATGCAGTGGTTAAAGACCATCAGTGTTCTGTAAGTGTCTGTTGTTGATTTAAAAATGTTAAGCTTGGATTTGAAAAAAAGTGGTTTAGTGGTTTGCTGATGCAGAAAATATTTACTAAGTACTTCTAGTACATTAGACTGTCAGTTGTGTTTGAATTCATTGAACCAGGCCAGAATGGTATACCACATGTGACTTGTCCTGACCCTGCCAATTTACAGAAGATTAGAGTGCTAATTTGTTAGAGTATGAACCCGTATCAAGAAAGTTCAATATATGCTTTATAAGTTTTCTAGTAATGGCAATATAAAAAAATCATACAACAGATAAACACTCAGTACTTTATAAATAACTGAACAATCATATATTTAGTGAACAATCATAACTGTTAATGAGGTCTGTTTGCAATATATCTGAACAGAACATGCATTAGGAAAATATAAAATGTTTGTCTTTGGTATGATCCTAGCTATCATTTTTGTTCAAGGGTAATGTTCTTTTCAGTTTAGTAGAGCATAATTATAACAAATTATATACAAAACTATTATAATGTGCATTTAATAATTATAAAAATTCTTTGTCTGTTGTGCTGCTTCTTGCTGTCTGGTCATTGTAGTCAATTGTAACATTTAAATATTTGCAATTAATGCAGTAATTCTGAAGTATTTTTAAATACTACACTTTTCTGATATATAATTATAGTTTAGACTAAAATGATCCATTCTTATTTTCTGTTCTAAATGCTTTTTGTGTGTAAATTGTTGTCAGCGTTAGTTTTTTCTTTAACGTAGGCCAGAAGGAGAGACTAAAAGTTTACTACTAGCTGGCAAGGTGCTTGATCTAGTTTGTCGACAGTTGTATTTCACAGTGGAAGAGTACCCACGAAGACACAGTCTTAAAGTCATCGAAGGTCTGGTAGAGAGATTTACTATTTTGGGTGAAGACAAAGCTTCATCGGGTATATTAGGCATTATTGGTTTGGGAAAACGGTCATCTTTGTCAATCAGGTTTGTTTTTTTTCTAACCAACACATGGCATTTTTTAGCTATGTGGAAAACTTTTGTAGAAGCATAGTTTTCTTTTACAACTTTTCATTCTTTCGTGGCTTTTGGAGTCTCTATTTTTAGCTTTAAAATTGTCACTATCATTATATGAATTATTGAATTTAAAAAAATCATTAAATGCCTCTACTTTGTTCCTGGCAAATTAGAAGAAAGCACTAAAAAGACATTGTTAGTTAATGAGATAAAAACTACATTTTCACGTTTTTTATCAATAGTCGTTTTTTTTATTAAGGTTCAGATTTATCTGCCGAGCACTTGCAGCATTTTTGGCTGCTCAAATTCCTGCCAATCAACAGATTCGTCTTAATCCTGGTGCACCAGGTTGTGTGAAGGATTTATCACGACCAAGCTCTCCTTTAGGTGCAGACGTCTCTTCTGGACATCCTTCAGATTCTGCACAGCAACTGCTTGAACAGTTAAGGTCTGTGGTTAAAAACAGAGTGTACGCTGAAGTGAGAGGTGAAGTCAGCAATGTGATAGAGTACATCACTGATGCTGACCACTGCATGCAAGATGCTCAGAGCTTCCTATGGAACTTAGTCAGCCAACATTTCTGTGATACCTATTACTTGTTAATTTTGCAACCTTTATAAATTTTGTGTATGATATTATTAAGTATAATTGTTACTGTCGTCATTGTGGAACCAATCTTAACGTTAGTCTTATCCTAGTGTAGTTTAGCACTTTTGAAATGTGATTCGGATGGAAGTATACTTTTATTGTAAAATATTTAAGTGTTAAATTACTGTTATTAAACATGCAAGGTACAAATTAGGAATGCAAAGAACATAGGTAACTTTATTTTAGTTCATTTCAGCTGTTAATAATTGATAAGGTGTGAAGAGCTGCTCAGGGCATGTAAGTGATGATTCATATTTGTTAGATTAATGATATTCTTTTTATGACTGATTGTAAAATGCCTAATAAAACTTATCATAAACCGTGCAGGCGCAATGTATATGTGGATAAAACATGCTTATTTTTCATATTATCTCAGTCATTGTTCTCAGATGACTGTGGTGATAAATGTCATGATAAACTCTGGTGCGATAGAACTGTCGGCTTTACCTATACATGCTAAAATATCACATCTTTTGAAAACATTTCCCATCATTACTCTTAGGTAGTATCATATATTTTTATATAGTAGTGAAAGACATCGCCAACCAGTATATCAGTTATAGGTGCAAACAATAGTTATTTTCTGTTTCCAAGTTTTCTCTACTGTCTACTGACATGTCTTTCACTGCTATTACTTCAGTGAAATGGGTTCTACGTATCCAGTCTTTGAATGTTTTTTTATCAATTATTTAACTTTTGATTGTGTCATAATGATTTTGGAATTTAGCAGTAAATTTTTATAATTTTCTCTGTTTTTTTGTTTTTCATTGGTTTATTTGTTCTTTGACCTTATTGCTACACTGTTTGGTTGGACAAATTTAAAACCTACAGAGATGCTAAATAACCTCTACTGTTTCGCAACCTGTTTAAAATAAATTACATGTGTTTACAAGAGCTCAGGTGATAATTAAAGTTTAATGATCAAGGCTGCAGCTCACAATTATTGATGCCACTTTTAGTATAAACTACAAACAAACCAATGGCGGTCTGACCCAGTGGCATCTTTATATGTGAGTTAAACGAAAGATTAGAAATCCTATTTTCAACACCGAATTTTTATAATTACGAAACAGCAGTATTTGTTGCTACATCATCTATTTTCAACAGTTACCTGTGCCTAATCTAATATGAATTATTTATTGTGTACATTACCATTCAGCTATATACATTAATTTTTAATATAGGCCATCACTATTACATGTACAATAACATGCTAACTGATTTCTAACTGACAAAATTGCAACAACTGTGCCATACATGGCAACCTCCATTGAGTATGATTATTATCAGAGAATATAATATCCGCTGGCCTTAAACTTCATTATGCATACATACAAATTATAACCGATTAATTAAGCAATACCAGAGAAATTTATAATTGCTACTGTACTGCTTCCGTAATGATCTTGATATCATGATCATATTTATACAATTGTTATGAGATTAGTTGTTATTGATTTGGTTATCGTTTGTATTCACTAGTCACGCAATGTTACCTGTCATCGTAGAAGACTTTCTGCTATTTAAATGTAGTCCCTGCTAAGGGCTTGCAGGACTAGAGCGCTAGTTATTTTGCTTTCGAAGATTTCCGATATTGTGTGTTTATGTTCAACAGCTTCAACTAAATGTATCTTTAGGAGTAGAAGAACTTACGCTGTTAGCTGCAGATAGACGTGGGTGGAATGCTCTGATCAGTGTTGTTACCTCAATGTCTACAATAGGTGTAATGAGATTTTGAAAAAGAAGAAGATTAGGAGGTGAACAGAATCCTGTCCCTGGATGATGATGATGACGATAGCTGCTTAATTGTTACCGTTTTGCTTCCGTAATGTTTCTTGATATCATAATCATAAATGTACATTTGTTATGAATTTTGCCTATTCAACGTCTATAATTGCCGTAACGGGCATTGTGATGAGATTAGCTACTTGGAAGAGCTTCACGTTCAGTGATTTCAGTACTTTGATTTGCAGAAGCGACCTAGCAATGCCAACTCAGCTGCTTACAACAAAAATCGAGCCTGAATGGACTGCGAGAGTTAATTAATATGTACTCCTTAATTAATGCTGATTACCATGTGAATTGACCCCTGCATAAATTATTTACCAATAGTTGAATTTATATTAATGTTTTTAGATCATCATAATAGGGTGTAACTTTCTTTACTACTTAGCAATAGCTTATTGTAATAATATATTATATATAAGACTGTACCTTGCTCTCCTTTCTAATGCTGCTAATGAGTGTGATTTGATGCTGAGAATCCTGCAATCGTGTTTTTGAATAGTGTGGCCTTCATTAGTTGTAGAATTGTACTCTGTAACCTGAAGTATTTGTGCAATAAACGTGAATTGAATTGATCAATAACTAGAACGAATCCACACACACACACAGACACAACACATTCAAGTAGAGTTCAGACTTTTTTGTGCTATGTGTAGCACCTGTTGGTGACCTATCAAAATTATTTTTCCATTTCTGTGTACCAGTCTACTCCAGAGTCCAGCTCTTTGACAATAATGTCCATGTTTGTTGTAGTCCAGTGTTAGGTTGGCAAGTTCTTGCCATGTCCCCAAGTGCTGTTATTACAGTCAAACCTCATTATACCGCCCTCCCTTATAACGCCAGCTTCGCCATAACACCAACTTTTGCCCTGCCCCGATTTCCATGATATATTAAAAGCAGGAAATACCACCCACTTTGCCTACCCACCAGCCTATCTGTTTTGCCAAAAGTCCATTCTACATAATAAATCAACCTCGTTATAACGCCAGCAAAAAAGAAGCATATTAATAAATATTTGTTGAAATTGTCTTTAATTTTATTGTATTTATAGCTTGTAATTGTATTTCTAGGTAGAACATATAACATGAATGCAAATATGCCAGATATGGAAAAATCACTTGAGTCATCATCCTTAGTGGAATTTTTCACTAATACAATGAGGCGCGATCCTGATTTGTCTGCTGCTGTTGCTGCCATTCAAACATTAATTGAACTTATTACACACTCTTCTGCAGAGACTGTGGCGCAGCTGAGAGATGATTTGCAGAATGCAATTAAAACATTAACGGAAACAGACAGTTCAGTGACTTCAATTACTTCAGGATGTGAACTTCTCCTACGCTTCATAACTCTCACAGCCCTTGATCACTCTGATTTTCAACAGTGTAAGCGCATTATGGTGGAACGAGGAAGAATGTTTTTAGCAAGGTTGGGACAGTGTCGACAGAAAATCGCAAATATTGCCACCAATTTCATTACTGATGGATGTACTATATTAACTCATTCACATTCCAGAGTTGTGTTATATAGCTTGCTACAGGCTGCCAAAGCTAACAGGAGATTTCAAGTATTTGTCACGGAAGCGATGCCTAACAAATCTGGGTATATAACACAGAAAAAACTTGATGAAGCAGGTATTCCGTGTACCATAATATTAGACTCTGCAATAGGATATATCATGGAGAAGGTTGATTTAGTCTTGGTTGGTGCTGAGGGAGTTGTAGAAAGTGGTGGCATTATTAATAAAATTGGAACATATACAATGGCTATTTCTGCACTGCAGATGAATAAACCATTTTATGCTCTTGCAGAAAGCTTCAAGTTCGCTCGTCTATACCCATTGAATCAGCAGGATATGCCCGAAAAATTTAAATACCATGCCTCTGCTATCAATGAAGGTGCTAATTTAAATGAAGAACACCCTTTAGTGGACTACACTCCCCCTGCTTACATTTCATTGCTATTCACAGATCTAGGCATTCTCACTCCTTCTGCTGTTAGTGATGAATTAATAAAACTTTATTTGTAAAATACCAATTTGTGGTTGATGTTTTCTTATACTGTTTTGGACATGTGTATATTGTAACTAGGCAAGAAAAAAGGTTTAACTGACTCCGAATTTCTTTTCATTTTGTCTACTTAATGTGTTAGATTAGTATTTTGTCTTTGATACAATACTGCTACATTACTTTCTGCTGTTTCTATTGCAATCTAGCCTTTATCGTAACCCTACACGAGTTTAAGGGAATCATAATACTAAATACTTTTCTTCCATAAATCTTTTCTACAACAACTTTTCATTTAAATGTGTGTCCAAGCTTTGACACTATGGTAAATAGTCAGGCAAACAACATAAAGTAACATAGGAAAAATGTTTAAGTAAACCACGTCAGCTAACATGTTGAAATTAATATTCAGAATGAGTTTATGTATTGTACGTTTACATCACATTTAATTATTACATTCACCTATAATGAACAGATGTGATTGGTCATTGACATTAGGTCCTTTTTAAAAACAGAAGCAAAAAACTTTGTGTACATTTTTGTCCTTGTTTCTGAAATCTTGGAATCATTAATTATTTATAGAATTGCCTTGGGCCCATTTGATGATCTATATAGTAGCAGTAACAATATACTAACCGTTTGAGAAAACCACTCTTTGACTTAATTTGAACTGCTAGTTCTAGGTATACTAAGGCTACTGAGTACCTTAAACCTCCCACCTCAAATAATATTATGCCCATGATCATATCGTTGCATGAGAGCAAGAACCTTGTATCTGCATTCAACCTCATTCTGAGTTAATGAGCAATATACAATGGTCTTGTGTGGACTAGTTTGTATTTGATTGCAGATGCCGGGATCTTTCTCTGTCTTAGGATCTGTTTCATTATTAATTTTGGCATATTAATGCAAGTTACACAGGTAGCCCAGTCTTGCAAGTACATGCTTAGAGCTTATGTTTAAAGTTAAACAATGCGTACAGCAAGTCTTGATGGGTGATCTAAGTGGCTGCAAAGAATCAGGCATTCAAGTGATAAATTTGGGATGCCAGTGTTTGGCAATATTATGGCATTGGGAGATCTAAATGAGTTGGGATTGAACAAAATTTGTGACAAACAATTGGGCAAAAAAGCATGAGATGTACATACAGACTAGACGAAGTAGTCGCTGAAATACGACGAAAAAATTAAGTAAATGCTCTACAGTCAAAAGATACAGGGATTGCAAAAACAATAGAGCATTTGAACACTGGATGAATGCATTTGAACACTGGAAGGTTGGTGCACTAGAATTGGTAGGAAATCCTTTGTATGCTCGTAATGTATTATTTCCATTATTGCTTGGAAAAAAGTAAATGTAGCAAAGATATTGAAACTGCAGAGCATGTAATTTTAAAATGTTAATTTTATGTGCAGATAAAAAACAAAGTCTCTTGACAAAGAGGAACTGATGAAAAGTGTTTGAGATGGTTTTTATTTGGGGGTGGAAAAAATCAAGTAGTTAGTTTATCGAAGGACGTAATGGTAAAAACATGGGGTATCATGAAGGTTTAACTTAGACTTAAAATATGCGGTAAAGTAATAGAAGGATAACATAATGTTAAGCATTGTGTAATGATTAAAGCATCTGTTATTAGTCTAATGCACCTGCAACTTATAAATTAGGTATATGTGTGTGTAAAAATATGTTTGCGTGTTAGCAAGTTTAAACTAGCAGTCTAGCAGTAAAACAATTCGTTGTCACTCACACTGATTTAAAAGGGATTAAGCGCCGGATGGACAAATGGGCGGATGGGTAAGTGCGAGTGAACAATGAACATGAACAGTGGCTGATTGTTGTAACCTAGTTAAAAATATTTTGCATTCAGTGGAAATATTATTTATGGGAAAGTATACCAGCAGATAATATCACAGAAACTAATTATTTTTATGATCGTTTCAGATACAATGCTTTTGCACTGCACATATTATACATTATCACTGTATCAGGTACAATATTTTTGCTCAGAACATTTTATGCAATATGCAGTTACAAAAGTACTGAAATGTAGTTTATAATTGTTAAAATTAGATGGCAGCTCTGGACTACTGTCACCACTTATAGACACAATGTTTCTGATGTAAACTGTGGTCATAACTAATTTTTGGAAAAAATTGTCAGAATCTCTTGCTCTGAAGTGCTGAGAAGCTGCAAACATGTAGTTTTTATCCCTCCTGAGTCGCACAGTGAAACAGTAGATTTTTGTGCTGCGAATGGAGGTCAGGAAGGAATGTCAACCAAGAATTTATGCGCAATGTGATAAATAATATGTTGCAAAGTTATAATGCTTTCGGTCTGTCCTGCTTTTCGGCGATGCGTCGTACTGCATGCTTTTTGTCGTTATTTCGTTGCCACTTTTGATCCATCGTACGACACGTGCAAAGACTAACCAATCAGTGGACGATTTATTTACATATGGCGACTGCCTGTGCATGTGCAAATTGATGGAATTTCAGTGTAATATTTTTCTGCCATTTAATACTTTAGACACATTTTAAGAAAGATGGGTAATGTATTAGCTCTTGGACCGCAGACGTTACCCCCTGCGCCTCCAATTACTGCTGGAACTCCAAGTTCAACGAAACAACCAGTGACTCGTGAAGCCGATTCTCCTGCTCAGGCTGTACCAGATTCTGTAATAAAGGAGCAACCTCAGCCACCCGACGCTCACGATCACCCCGGAACTTTTGAAGAGTTACATAAAAAATGTAAAGGTTGGTGTTTATGGTGTATTGATAATTTTTGTAGATAACTAATATAAAATCATTTTAAAACAAGAGTGGTGCGTTTTGTGCTTTTGTTAGTTTTTTTGTTTCACATTACTTTGAGCTTCATCATGTTGCCCATTGTTTTAACTTCAGATGGTAATGCTAAAGCTGACTACAACAGGGAGGCGAAGATCAACAGTAAATAGTAAAGCTTAAGTCACAAGTAATAAAATAGAAGGGAGTGCTAGTACAATTGAAGCCATAGTGCTCTGATGCTTCTCTACCTTTACGCAAGGAAAATATGAGAATTTTGCAAATGCTAACTCTAATTAATCCAAGCCTCGCAATGTGGCAGCACCATAAACATTCATTTGTCTGTTCGGTTAGTGGTTGAAAGGCATCACCACCAAATACTGCCAGTGATTTGAATTAACTGTAACCCATCGGTGGCACCACTATTATGTATGTTACTTGTGAATATAATTTCGATTATAGAACACAGATGGCGCCAGCAGGTTACTGTGGTAATATCATATTCACTCATGCGAGTAATAAACGTCACTAAATGAAGTCAGCTTCTGTGTGGCTTGGCTTAAATATAGATGTGTATAAGGTAAATACAGTAAGGATAGCTTTTACATGAAGCTAGCAAAAAATTAGTATACTTTCTGCACAGAGTAAGCATGCACAATAATCATATTAATGTAATTATCATCTTTCATAGTAATTGATATAATTATTCAGTAGAATCGCCGAAATATCATAATTATCATAACTTTTAATTCATCCACAAAACAATATAGTTATTTAACCATGACATTATTCAGTCAAAACTAGTACTGAGTGTCATACACATCATTGTCAAGGTATATGTCGTTCATAAATCAAAATTTTCAATATCTCCAATTACCATGTCATCAGATATCACATCATTCATGCTGTCGTCATAAATCATCAATTATGTAATTCCGTTACTATGATATCATGAGAATGCTATAATGAAATGTCCATGAACAAAATTATGTCCTTTTGCTTGCATATTAATCTTGCTCTTCTCCTGTCAGCAAAGGAAGATCTTCCACGCATGGTGCAATATGGTTGAGAAAAACAAGGTTTTTCCACTGTAACTAGGGGCACTGACACCTGGGTTTCCGCATTACAGTAACATTGGAGCTGACTCCAGCAGGAAGCTCAGATTGGGTGGAGATTAACAGTAAATAGTAAAGCTTACATCACAACTAGGAAGTAACTAATATGATAGAGGGAGTGCTGACATAATTGACGCCATAATGCTCTTACATTAGTATAATTTATGAAATTGTAAAATATTTTAACAACTTCATTATAACAGTTCTCTTATTATTTTAAATAATGACATTGTAAAGGCTAAAATAAGTATGTAGTAATATCACCAGTTGTAATTAATCTGGAATAACAGTATAGTAATCTTTTATAGTTCTCTTTAGACACAAGCCCTTGCATTCCCACATTCATGCGCAGTGGTACAGTTCAGGCCTGTGCAGTTAGTACATAAAACCACTGTCTGCAACTTTTCTATTAGTAATTACTCTAATTAAGTTACTTATTTAGGTCTTTAGTTCCTATGTTGATAGAAAATGTACATGCTAAGCTAAATTATCAGGTTACTAGTTGGATTCACATTTAATTTACAGCCGATTTGTGACTAGCCATTTGTGTAGCAGATGTGATAAACTAATGGTATGTATTGCCATGGTAACTTGCGATGAATACAATGTTGGTAAAACTTTTACCTCATTAATTTCATTTTATGGATTTACTTTTGCAGATGTTATGCCAGTCAATTTCGATGGAATCAAATTGTTAGTTAATAAAGGACTAAGCAATCACTTCCAGATTAGTCACACAATAACCATGTCAGCTCTTCAACCAAGTGGATATAGATTTGGTGCTACTTACGTAGGAACAAAACAGTATAGTCCCACTGAGGTATTACTTGTATAGTATTTGCTCTGTATCATTGGTATATGTAATGTGCTGTATGTTTGATTATGTGTGTGCCATATAAACAATTTGTGTTTTTTTTAAATTTTTATGGCTAGTTTTTAACAAATGTACATTTAAAAAGTTAACAGGTTAAGCATGTGAGGACTATAATATAACATGTGTGATCCTGTTTAGTAAAATAACCCGGAGTTTCAAGCTAGTTTCAGAACAATGGCTTGCAAAATTTTCGCAGTTTTTTTCAGTAGTTAGCAACTTTCGTCTAGGTTTACATTTTGCTTCCACACATTTCTTTGTAACAAATGCCATACTTCCTACAAGATGAGTACTGTTGCAGTATTGCTGTAGTATATGATACATATGCAGACAGATAGACACGTGATAGGCACACAGTGGAGTATAATAGTATTGTCAAATTTTTATGACTGATTTATCATTTTTAACATCACTTGTTAGTAATTACTGTAATTTTATAATATATATGCAAAATCTACTTTTAATAATTATTATTTCACTGTACATTAAAAGCTAGCTTGTTAATATGTTTACAGTAAGTCTTCGCTTAGTGGTGGTAGCTTGTTTTAGAGTATGGCAAAGAACTGCTTTAAGTAATAAACAAAGATTAGTTATGAACTTTTTGATGCCTAATTTTTTTCATGAAACTGCCTTAAAATGTTCAACTTTTTATATCTCATAATCGTCCTAACTTTTCTTCTTTCTTCCTCTGGTCATGTTTTTAGTTGTGCTGAACAGAGTGATATAGAAATGTGTCAGTTTGAGAGTTTGTTATGAAGTAGCTTTAATTTCCCTTTGGTAGTGGTGGTTTTATAAAGTGTTAGTACAGCAAACAAAATTTAGCAGTTTAAACTGAACTTACTGAGTCAAAAATTTGCCATTAAAGTGAAACATTTGTCACTAAGCAAGGGAATGTGTATCAAATATGCATCATCGTTAAAATGAATTGTGACTAAATTGGGAATTGTTAAGCAGGGACTTGCTACATTTTCTGTTATCGTATAAGAACGTTTTCACAGTTAACGTTTTTGTTGAGAATTGTTATGACCCATGTTTATATTTCTAAAATTTGTCTTTTCTCTTTTCAGGCATTTCCAATTCTATTAGGTGATATCGACCCAAGTGGTGACATGAATGCCAATATCATTCACAAATTTACACCTAATATTCAGTGTAAATTTGCTGCTCAGGTAATTAGTTCTGTTGTTCTTCATAACATCATACAATTTTAAATTTATCTTCATTACATTGAAATGAAAAAACAAAAAGAGACACAACTCACTCAAGGGACACAGCAGTCGGGTAAAACAAATTGTAATATACAATTTTTTGTTTTTGTGTGGATAGCATTATTAATATCTGCACCAGATTGTGGTGACATTTTACGCAACTGCTTGCACTTTTTATAGCGGAAAATTGATTATAGTTAATAGAATTTTATTAAGAATGCTTCTGTATTAATAGTACTTTTTAGTTCAGTGTTTAGTTTTATTCAAAGTTCTGCGAAATGTAAAATAACTTTCCAAACAAAAATTAATTGCAGGAGTTATTTGGAAAGGCTAATTTAATATTTCTTTACTTGTGCTAACTTATTAGCATGTACTTTTTGCTTGTTAGCTGTCTAGAGGATTAATGGATGGTACTGATTTAAAATCTGCTGGGTTTGTTTTTTTGTATACATGTAATGTTATATAGTATTTATATGTAGAGAAATGAATATTAATTACGGCAGATTTGGAAGATATAACCATGTAATTGAAACTCCAACCTTGACATCTTTGCAAAATAATATGTAAAACACTGTAGTTGTTCAGAAATACATCTCCAGACATCAGTTGATTAACCCTTTTGTGAATGAGGAATCACTGCCAAATCAATAACTGATATTTTTTTGTTTCAGATTCAAAAATCAAAGTTTGCAGCTTCTCAATTAACAACAGATTACAGAGGTTCCGACTTTACGGCATCTGTAACTGTTGGCAACTTAGATGTTATTAACCAATCAGGTTAGTGACAGATTGGTTCAGTATGGTTTCTGTCTTGCTGTGTGTCTATTATAGAGTTGATGGCTAGTAGCATTTTTTTCAAAATTGTCTAAATATGGCTTTTGTGCACATACTGCAATAAAATTTTATTTAGCTAGATAAGCTAGTAGTACACAATTAATATCAGTTTGAAATTGACACTCAAATTACTTTTGTAGCCCTCTAGTCTTCTTGTGAGATATAAATGTACTCATTTGAAAGAGTTGCTGCCACATCATTTATAAGTTTGAAATTTCAAAAACTGCATCGTACTGCTACCATCTCTTGCTTTTTAATAATAAGTGATGGGAATAACAAGCTACGAATGTAATTAATTCCAAAAAATAGTTCAAAATTTGTGGAATTGTAACAGTAATGAATTACAATTTTTTATCTTGAAACTGTAACTAGTTCTTTTTTATTGTAATGGAAATAATGAAACTCCTGCTTCAATATTTACCTAGAATCAAGCCAAAAGTTCATTAAATGCTCATTGTATAAATGTTGCATTCTGCCAGTTATACTTTTCTTTCAGTAGTGTACAGTTGATTGTTATTATGCACTAGTTTCTGTTGTGCAAGTCAAGCAATGCGTCTTCAGTCTAGCGTTTGTCACATGTAATAACTTCGTCTAACTGTTACTCTTTAAGGAACTGTAACTGTAACTATGTAGTTACTTTTCTGATGGTGGAGAAGAAGAACTGTATCCATGACCACTTACTTTTTTGACAGTGTAACTTGTAAATGAACTATCACAATGATGTGAATAATGCAACCATTCCTGTTTTCATATACCCATTTTCAAGCTTTATATAAAAGGGTTTCACAGCCGTCATTCGGCCAGTAATTCAGTATTTTTGGGAAACTCATTCTCATTTAGAAGAGTTCTCTTGAAATGTGCATTTAATGTATTGCTGTGTGTAGTTCAATAGTGAACTGTTAATTTTTTGTGATTCTAAAGCATCAGTCCATTTTTAGCACTAGGAGTGATTATATATCTCACTTATATCTTGGGGCGACTCTGCAGTTCCTCTTAAAGAACATAACTTTACATATATATATATAGGCTTTTCGCTTATAGCTTTGATTTTTTACCTCGATGTTTTCTTTTTCTGTAATGAAGAATTTAAATTTCTTCAAGTTGTTATTATAAAATACCTCTTCTTGTTTGTGTTACAGGTGTAGGTGTAATTCATTATATGCAAGCCGTAACGCAACGATTAGCACTTGGTGCGGAATATGCTTATCAACAAGGTGTACAAGTACCAGGTGGACGAATAGGAGTATTAAGTATTGGAGGAAAATATGCCGGTAAGACTGCACCATTTACCTATGTTGCCTTTTCTCATATTTGAGCAAATTAAGGACGCATTTCCACTGCGCCCGCACAGACACAGACTTTTTTTGTATGACTCACACGGAAAAGAAATGAAGCAATAGCGCGCTTTTGTAAATTATAGTTTACGTGTTTGTCACTTCCACTGTGTCTGCATGGAAAGCCACGTACTCACATGGATCCACACTTTAATTGTCAAACCTTTTTTTGCGGACGGAAAAGTGCGTTTTCGTAATAAAGAAGGAATAAATTATACACGTAGAATTTGGCTTCGTCACAGATACTTTACAAGATCTTTGCTAACTGAAAAACCTTTTGAGGTCATTGGAGAATGTTGGACATTTAGTTTTTGTTATTAATTTTACTACTTTCTAAAGTTTTGGAAATTTAGCTCGGTTTTGCCATTCTTCGTTCAAGGCAATTTTTAAATTTACAGTAAATAATTACACACTCTAAATAGTCGCTATATGGCATAATTGTTATAGTATTTCGATTTTGTCTGCTGATCTATTGCTATTTACAATATTGCAGGTTCTTAAATTTACATTGCACACAGTTAAACACAGTTTCAATGATGAAAATTATATGCAACAATTATTTCTCTTTCAATGACTATTCTCTTTCAATAAATAGACGCAATCTATTTAAATTCCAGAACGTTGCAAGTTGCATTTTTAATTTAGGTATGTCCAACTCCTCGTTTATTGCAATGTGATGATACTTGCCTAGCTGTTCATTGTTTCGAGCTAAAAAACAATGTAATCACTTCCTGTGTTGCCTATCTGCCCTTTTCTTTAACCAAGCAAAATCAAATGATTATTTCTTCTAGAAAGCCCAAAATTTCTTTGCATCTATGATATTTTTGTAGGATGCTACGGAATGGGTGCGAACCCAATGGAAACAATTTTTGCGGACGTAAAACGTGCAGACAGAAAAGTCTGTCTGTGCGGACGCAGTGGAAACGCGGCCTAACTATGTTCTTCAAAAACTTGTTTGTCCCAGGCTTACAATGCTGTTTCAAGCACTTTGTTACGATAAATGGGGCTCCAGTGTTGTGACTTTAAAACAGTTGACTTTAAAATTATATCACAAAGCTAGTAACATTTAGCAGTCTAAAAACAAACAACAGTTTTATTTAACATATTGAACATTTTAATACGAAACTTTTAGATTGTATGCAATTGTCACTTCCAATTTTACTGAAAAATATGATGTTCCAATTACAATATTGCAAACATTTTATTTTTCATTGATGAAAGAATGCGGTAATGGATATTCCCGAAACGTTTTGTTTTAAATAAAGATCTTACACAACATTACTGACTTAAAGGAAGACATGATGATTTTTCATATACTGGCACATTTTCAAGTCCGACAAAAAGTATACATTTTAACACAATTAAT
Source organism: Tubiluchus corallicola (assembly GCA_030141605.1). Classification (NCBI taxonomy): domain Eukaryota; kingdom Metazoa; phylum Priapulida; class Priapulimorpha; order Priapulimorphida; family Tubiluchidae; genus Tubiluchus; species Tubiluchus corallicola. Next base: position 536,612 of record JAQGDQ010000109.1, on the reverse strand, counting down.
ACTGCAATTATTGATAATTAAGTAATAGATTAAAGTCTTAATTAACGGCGGGCGTGTTCAACTAATGATGACATCACAAACTAACCTAATTTTTAACATCAAAAATGTTCCATGAGAGTGTTGCCTGTATTTGCGAAAACGAAAATTGAAATACAGTGTTACTGTAAGAGATTCAGTGTGTTGTACTAAAACTTGGCAAGTTTTAAGATAAAAATTTAAATATCGAATTTACCGCTGCTCTGACGTATGAGGTGTAGAATGTGTGTAGTTCATCACAAACTAACACGTCTGAACTGAGAAGTACAGCACCTATTTTTGTGCAACGGTTTCGGAAATGCAGGCCCTAGTGCCCGTCTAACTAGCAAATGGCGAAATACATGTAACAGCGAAAAACTTGTGGCGCGAATGTGAAATTGTGTTCGTATAATAATAATTAGTATGTTTCCTTTCAAGATTTTAAAGAACAGGTTGTTTTGACGTACAGTTTAACATTGTGTCCGGTTTTGTTTATGGTATTAACAATACCATAAAAAATTAGACGAGCAGCTCAGCATTTCGATAGACAGACTGCCTGTCATAGAGCAACCAGATTATTTAACTGGCAAAGCATAGTGCTCAAAGAAGATACTAAATCAGAAGAGCCATCAACGAGATATCAATTTAATTTTCTTAGATCACTCTTCTTAGATCTCTTAAATTTAATGGTGCCATTGGTGGTCTCTGCTTGTACATGTACTAAATAATTTTTTAGGTGACAATTATGTAGCAAGTGCTCAAATTGGCAGTGCCGGTCTTCATGCTTGCTACTGGCACAAAGGCAAAGAACAAGTTCAGGTCGGAGTTGAGCTAGAAACAAATTTCCGATTAAAAGAAAGTGTAGCAACAATTGGTTATCAAGTCGATGTGCCCAAAGCTAATTTAGTTTTTAGAGGTAAGTGCAGGCCTTCTGTAATGGAAGCTTGTCTTCTGAAGTTGTGGTAGTTTGATTACTTAAATTTTACATTTATAGTACTGCCTTGACTGTCAATAGAACTTTATAGTCAAGTGGAAAAAACGTGGATAATATTATTCTTTTTAATCAAGATTTACATTTTCTGACTATTTGAGAAGAATAATTAATAGTTTGACTCTTTCAGAGAGCATGCTAAATTTTGTCAAACCATTATTCTTTATGGTTTGCAGAATTATGAGTGATCTTGTTTTTAAAAGCTTCTTATTTACTTACTTATTCTGACAGTGCATATTTCTTCAACTTGCAAACATATAAAGCACATTTGAAGTAGTGATGTTACACTTACCTTTAAAATAAACGTATACTTGTATTTTAAAATTTGCATGTGTTTATTTCATGCTTTCAAGCAAGCCTGAAGTGTACTAACTTAAAAACAAATGCTAAATTTCATCTGTAGTATTTTCATTATAACTGCATTTTGTAATAAATTGAATCTCAAGTTATTGGATTTTGGAGCTTCTGTATTAGCTATATAATGCATATTTGATAAAATAAAATTACGCTTACTAAGCAACTATGCTAAAATTGATATACAGCCTATGATAAGTACTCACATTGAAAAGAAACTTACAAATTAAAATTATAAAATTAAAAGAAATTTTGTCACTAGGCCAAAGAGCTTTTTAGTATACTTATTTTGTTGCATGGATTTCATGTGATCAACAACTTTTTTTCATGCTGTAGGAATGCTTGATAGTAATTTGATGGTAGGAGCTGTTCTTGAGAAAAAATTACCTCCACTACCGTTCACGTTTGCCATTAGTGCACTGGTCAACCATCAGAAAAATGCTACACGAGTTGGAGCAGGTCTCATATTGGGTTGACAGTGGTGGAGACTTAATTTGTTAGGAAACATTTATTCGTTCATCTGTCTTTTAAACTTTGGTAGGGTTGTATATTTGTCTTTATTTCTATCATATTGTTATGACACTTGTGCCATTTGTGAATAAAACAAACTTGCTGCCATTTTCATCACTGATAAATGACGTTGTAAACATGGTAAGCTGTCTTGCTTACTGTTTATACCCCCGTAAAGATGTAAGCATGAGTGAACAGTGACTTGCCAATGAAATTGACACTGATATTGAAGATATTCTTATAGAAACTGTTGTTCATGATGTTTTACAAGTGTTTATTTGAGATTAGAAATAAGTCTATTATTTTTATTTGTGCTGTTCTTACTTTATGAAAGAGCCAGTGGGTGCCAATAAAATATTACTACAGTGTAAAACTTGTACAGTGGCGTTCACTCTCACAGGACAAACAAATCACAGTTTCCCAGTTATTGCTCAGATGACAAGAAAAGTGTTGAGAATACTGTGCGTTACGTGCATGTGATTGACTTGCAAGTTGCAAGCTTCAATAGTAAATTAATAGTAGATAGCTCCAGTAGTAACTTAAAACATTAGAAATGCCCTTTTAGGTGCTGACACCCCGAAAAGAATATCCAGGGAAATATTTCTTTTAAACTTTTTGTCTCTGTGTTTGCCAATAATCAAAAGTTTAAATCCTTGCTGTAGACATATATTCACACAGAAAAAACTTTTCTTGGTGTCACGTGCTTTGTTTAAAACTTCAAATACCTATGACAGGTACAGGTCTAAAAGAGATCAAGAATTCACTTCATTTACATGTGCACAGGGTTGTCAGCCATGTTTAGTTTTTTGGGTTATATTGCAGGCATGTGTAATTTTCAAAAATGGTTATTCAACTTGCGCACATCACTTACTGGAAAGGGACGGAGAGAAAACTTAGAAATCAAAATTATAAAATAAAAATGAGTTTTGTTTCTATAGTCATCAATGACACAACCTTATAGCAAAATAGCCGTAAAGTGTTTGCTCACTCTCTTTCTCTACCCCCCGTTCTCTCCCACTGTATAGCCATTCTATGCAGGAAATCACTAACTTCATCCCTAATATCAAAATAACACCTTTAATTATGTGTTTTGTTTTAAACCTAATTTATTGAATATGTAACATCAGACTAGGTTTGAAACAGACTGCTCTCACTTTTTCATAAAAAGATGCAAACTAGCAAACAATAAAATGTTACATTTGTCAGACCTGTGCACTGTAATTTTGTTGCCAATGGAAGCCTGATAGCAAAATACAGTTTTCCGTCACAAAATCAGGTAGCTGGACAGTTTACAATGGCTTTTTATTCACTAAAATGCAAGTTCTATAATTCTAATTTCTATAATACACAGCATTTAAGTATAAGCACTTTTAGGGTGTAATAAGCACCTTTAAGTTAACCGTAAGCTCTCAGAAATTGAACACGCTATTTTTATTATTTCTCCATTAGCGGTGGGTTTTCATTTTCTATACCTGTTTGTTTAAGTTAACTTTTGTGCTCATATTTTTAATAATTTGAGTGAAAATGCTTTGACTTTTTCTAGTTGACATTGTGGAACCAGGCAATATGAGCACATCGATGGTTCTGCAAAAACTTGCAAGCAGAATGTGTTTTTTGGTTGACAAGTATGTAGATTGTTGTTTATTTTTCTATTAGCCTCATTAAGTAGGTATTGTAAATAAAACTAGGGAAAAGTCGTTTTGTGTTATAAAAATCCCACTTGCATTTCAAACTTGATTACTGTTCTTAATGGATGTTTTGTTTTAAACATGAGTTGTTGCATTTACTGTGCCAGATTTATAGGAGACTTAAAGATTTCTTTTTGTAAGTTGGATGGATTGAAAGAAAATTTGGTTCTTTGTTCTCTCATTTTTCCTTGCATATGATATCTGTTGTTCTTGCAACATAATCATGTTTAGGAAATTCTAAACTTGTTTGATGTCAGCGATGTTCTTTTGATCAGCATAAATGTGGCAATGATTATATCCATCATTAAATTTCAAACGTTTTCTGGCAAATTTGCTTCTAGCTATTGTAAGTGGATCTCATGATTATGTGTAATTGCAGTGGCGTAAACTTGGGTTTTTTCTAAAAACTGCCAGTTCTTGTTACAGTAAGTTTTTTAATGTTCCATTGCATTATGTGGATAAATTGGCACAGTTTTTTTTATTAAAGTGTAAAACTAATGTCACCTGCTAATAAGCAATATGAAAGTTGATTTAAGAGTCAACAGGTGTAAAAGCAATAGAGTAGTAGAGTTTCTAGTTTTTGCATTAATAAACATTGGGTCTGATTCAGCCAATGTTTATAGATTGCAAGTAAAATTATTGTTAATGATTGACTGTCAATATTAAGGAAAATTTTAATAAAAAAATGATGTATGTTTAAACAATTTGATAATCTTGCTGTAATTGAAGATGAAATTTGCGTAAGCTAGTAAGTGTGAATAATGGAGGATCATGACAAGCCTGTCTTCAGTTACATTAAGCTAACATGTATCAAGATTCTATAGATAAATTTTTCATGCGTTTCCTAGCACTGTACCTAATTTTGAATGCTCATCAGGCATAGCCATTAATCAGTGATCCAAACCACAAACTATAATTCAAAATATATAAAAACAGGCTCGCTTTTGTTCCTTTTTTTTTTTGCATAAGAAGATTTGCAAAATCACAACAAGGATACTGGATGTTCACTTTGAGACAGAATTCGTCCAAAAAAATTTTTGAGCATATTTGTTATATCATATATTCATCCCAGAAATGAGTTAGTAGCAAGCTAGAGTGATCTGCTTGTCCCCTTTGGGAAGTAACATGTAACTATGTTGCTTGGCCCCCTTAGGAAGTAACATGTAACTATGTTTATCATTGATCTTCATTGTTCTTAAACCACTTTCAGGTTGGTAACAGGAAAACCTCCTGATGCAACAGAGGCATTTCACCTGTGTCATGGCTTAATCTAGATATCCTGTCAACCTGTTATTTCAGTCAGAGAAAATGACCGTTTATATTTGAGATATCCATAGTAGCCCAAAATGCTGATTAAAATGCAAATTTTACTACATTTTTATTAATAAACGTCCAAATACAGAATTAGCAGCTATACAGTGGACATGTTTTTGCAAGCTGTAAAACTGTCTAGCGGCCAACAATGTTTTCAAGATGACAACAAAAGAACAAAAGATGCTTTGTCTCTTTTGCATAATACAGAATTATATTGTTACAGAACAGCAGTAATCTTACTATCTAATGAACCACTGTTTTTGGTAGTTTCAATGTTTGTTGAGCTGCCTAAACACAGTTGAAATCAAATATGCTATTGATGGCAAGCCAAATATTTTGTAAAACTACATTACAAACTTAACAAACTTCAAATAACACTCCAGAATTTTTTAGTTTAATAAGTGTGCAATAAAATATGTAAATATTAAAGCAAAATTCCATTTTTGTCACAAAGTTTTTTAAAAGCTTCTGAGACTTGTTACTGAGAAGTGTTCTGAGTTTTTCAGAAATTATCAGAATGAAAATTCACACAAGGATCATTAAAATTTACAACACGAATTACTAACTTATTACTGTACAACCATTGTGTCAGCTTCTCTGACCGAAATACTAATTTACACGGATAATGGTATTCCTTTAAAAATTATTTAAGAAAGTCACCACTCAGGCAAGTTTTTAGCTACAATTTGTGAGAATTGACAGTTTGTGTTAATCCTAAATACAGTTGCATTGCTACAGATGATATGAGAAGAGTAAATACAGCTTTGCACAGCAACAGTAACCATGAGCCGAGTCCAACTGCATGTACCAAAACCCTGGAAAAAAGAAAAGCTATGGTGCTTTCAATTTAAAAATCATGTCAATTACTCAATTGCTATTTCTTTAACCCTTTCACATAGCATTGCCACAAACTACAAAACAAAACACTAGAAGGGAAACTGAGTGGCAACAAAATTCTACAAGAAAGAGAAGAGAATGTGATATAAATCATGATAATAATGCATTATTTTTCCATTTATGAAACTTGGTACCCAAGTAACAAATGCCACAGTACTGAAATCATAAAGCAAAGTACAAGAAAGGAAAGTATATTGTACTACTTTTAAAAATATGTCAGTTGAAGGCTTCAACTTGAAGCTGTAAAATACAGGTGCCTCTTGGGTGACAAAGTGGAATCCCTAATTCAGTTGTAATGTAGTAAGGGCCATGCACGGCATTGTATTAACCTTTTGCGCATTTAATAGCAGCATCATTAGAATCATGCTCAAAATTCTACTTTACAACACTTGGGTCAAACCATAGCTTCAATAATATTTGCATGTATGCAAGAAAAAGTCTAAGAAGAGCCACGATGCAAATTTTATCATTATCCAAAAATATTCGGACTTAACATTAATCAAGCCGCAACAACATAATGTGAAAATGAAACTGGACTGCATGGTTGCACCCACTTGCTGACAGCAGCAATTATCTTATCCTGGGATGCAGCAACCTCGAAGTAATTATATCAGAAACTGCATACTGTTTTGCAAACATAATTTGTAAATGCAACTAGTTAGTTTTGAAAAGTATTTGCGCATGACTAAAAATACATGTAGTTGGTGCAATAGTTCCAAGAGTTATTGTCTGCATCAATAGAGTTTTTGTTTGAAAACATCGAATATGTAGCTTGTGATCAAATGTGAAAAGAATATTATAAAATCTCGTGTGTTAGCATCTAATTGTCACTGTAAGAATTCGACGTATACTGCCTTGGTGTTGCCTAAATTTTAAACCGCTCTTAGAATGTATAGAATCATTGAAACACTTCCAGTTTAAACTACAAAAAAAAATGCACTGCATAATAAGTGAGCAGAAAACAAAATGGTAATAAATTACCAAAATACAATTTGAGTATGGCAAACGAGATCACTGATTGCACATGCAAAAACATTAATTGGAAGAACAGGCCACATACTGTGAAAAGCAATAAAATAAGTAGTTATCGTTTTTGCAATAAACGACATCTCGCCATCATCTGTCACATAGATATTTCGTGGTATATTGGCTGAATTAGTAAATTAGCTCAATTCTACTAGCTTCAGTAAAATCTATAAATTAGGCTAATTACAATTTTATTTGCCAGCAGTAACTGTTATTCATATTATTAAGTAGGTGTTGTTGACGGCAGTATGAGCAGACTTTCGTTAAAATTTTTTGCTAAAAAGATCACAGGTCTCTTTCTGACAAAACAAATATTGCTAGAGTAGTCAGAAGACATGAAAGAGAGAGAGAGACTGATTCTGTTTTTGTACTAAGCTAAATGTGGAATAATTTGTGTTTAGTGATTTTTTTCAAAGGCTTTTTCTTCCAATGTTTCAATTTTCATGGTGCAATTCTTTGACATGATCATGAGAAAGTTTACTGTGTACACGGCTTTAGAAAATGAAACAGTATAATAGCACAAACATGCAAAGCTGAAGCAACTGAAGTGCTTATCAAGTGTAATAAGAAACTGACTTCCCAGTTGACAGAAACACTTCAGGCATTACTTCTTAACATTCACAACTCAGATGTAATGTGAATATTAGATGTGTCATCTGTCGTGATTCATTACAATGATAAATCCGTATGGTTACATCATGCAAAATGATGCAGCAGAAGCAAACTGGACAAATACCAGCATCAGGCAACTGACAGCACAATGTGATGTAGAAAACTATGTATATGCATATATTCTCGGTTTTTATATGCTTCTGGGACTTGGAGCACTAGTTGCAAATGCTCTAGTACTGATAGTGATAAACCAAAGCAGAAGTATGGATACTATACCATACTATTTCATCAGCAACATGGCTATTGCTGATTTTATAGCAGGCATAAGTCTCTTATGCAGTGGAGTGGGATATGTTGGCGTTTTCAATTGCAACATCATTTGGTGTGGAATTGTCGTCAGCCTTATGTACATGTCAATAACAGCAACTACAGGAATATACACAGCAATTTCTGTTGAAAGATACATAGCTGTCGTGTATCACATGCATTACAGTACTATTATGACTGAAAGACGTGCTAAGAGATTGATGTACTTGTTATGGATGTACTGCATTGTTCTCAATGTCGCATCAACATGGCTTTACATTCAAGAAGGAAATATGGGTACTCAGTGTTTCTCAAGAACAGGCAAATGGGGCAATTTGTGGAGCAACCTGTCAATGGCAGTTGGTGTCATAATTTTTTCTGTTGTAATCTACTGCTACAGTGCTATAATCAAAGTAGCACTTAATTTAGCCAAGCAAGCATCTGACACGAATAACATGCTTGACGTAGCATCAAGACAAATGAAACAGAAAATAAAATTAGCTAAAACTCTTGCGACAACACTGGGTTTATTCTTTCTGTGCTGGACACCATATCTGATTGCTATATTTATGTTTAACTTTTGTAAATATTTCAATCTTGATTGTTCACTTTCACTAACTGATGACCACGTGCAATTCTATTTTGTCACACTGGGAGCATCAAACAGCTTCATGAATGTTTTCGTGTATGCAGCAAAAATAACGGAATTTAAAAGATTGGTGAGGAAATTGATGTGCAAAAGCTTGGGTAGAACAATAGTTGAGCCTTTAGAACAGTCACATGTAACAAAATTGTCAGGAAGGGCGAGGAGGAGTCAAGAATGTCTCAGTGAGCTGACCATTTAATTAACAAATATAAGTGACCAGTAAGATCCCTCAGTTACAATTGTCAGTCTGCCAGAATGTACAGATATTCTTCATATGATGTAGATAACTGCAAACTGATAGCCAAAAAAACAGAATTATTAGCCAATAAAATAGAACAAGCTTTGAGATGAAGTACTTTGTATAATTACCTCGGCTAAAAGTGGGGGCAATAATACCTTGTTCATTCACCAATTTTTAGTAACAATAACATGACCATGACATCATAATCTATTTTTTATGCAACTCCTCAAAAATTTAGCAGGTACCTGTCAAAAGCTAAGCCTTTTTATCACACCAAGCAGAAATTAGCTGTTTTACAGGTGTAACGCAATATGATAACTTACTTCAGTCTGCCTATCACTAGTAGAATCTGACTGTGGCACAGTCAGGTCAAATGCGTTAGGATTCAGAAATGTTTATGAATTAAAGGGTTTTGGTATAAACTTTATGTGACCAGTCTGAATTTTAGTATAATTGAGTGATTAAGCAAATCTTACAGCTGACTTTCTTGAAATTCGAATCTATTTTTGCATCTTTTTAGCCAACATCGCCTATTTTTTTTAGCCTGATCATTCAAAAAATGTATAATATAAGTAATCTATTCTGCTGATTTTGAAAAAATCCAAACAAACCCCTATAACAGTTGCAAACACTTGGTTTTCTACGAAATTAAGTCTAAAGTCTACAGTAGCCGGAATGAATGGCGATAATAATGACTTTTGAAGCAGTTGTCCAAGCAGAAGCTCCAACCAAAGCAAATCAGACCTGCAAAGCTAATTTCTCTAACCAGGTAAGTAAGTATAATTGTTAACAATATATCTAAGCAAGAGAAATATCTTGTATTGATTTTTTTTTTTACTTTCTAGTGAGTATGCAGCACTTTCTGTTTGTTATGAAAGTGCAAAGCTAACCATAGTAAAATGGACGCAAGACTGCTAATTTTGACATTACACAATGGCAAATTACCTTCATGAAATGATCCCATGAAAAAGTTCAGCTATAAAAACCATCCAATTCGCAAAAGAGCTTACTGCAAAATGCCATTACAAGTAGTACCTTTCAACAACTCCTTGTTTACGTGTAGCATTTCGAAAAGTTGTTTATGAAGACAACTCACTGTCACGTAAAGTGAATGTGAACTCGGGTTCAATTTCGTAAAATGCTATAAATTAAATCATTTGCTCACTAATGTCGCAAAGTATAAAGAGTCATTGCACTGCACTGCTATTTGGTAAAAGCAAGTTGAGACGCATTCTATTAGACATGAAGTGGCAGAGCAGCACAGTGAACACTACAGTTTCAGATTGTGAAATCAAATTCTTTACACAAGCAGTCATACTCATTGTCTATATATTTTTGGGGCTAGGAACACTAGTTGCAAATGTTCTAGTACTGATAGTGATAAAGCAAAGCAGAAGTATGGATACTATACCATACTATTTCATCAGCAACATGGCTATTGCTGATTTTATAGCAGGCTTAAGTCTGTTATGCAGTGGAGTGGGATATGTTGGCGGTTTTAATTGCAATATCATATGGTGTGGAATTGTCGTTAGCCTTATGTACATGTCAATAACAGCAACCACAGGTATATACACAGCAATTTCTGTTGAAAGATACATAGCTGTCGTGTATCACATGCATTACAGTACTATTATGACTGAAAGACGTGCTAAGAGATTGATGTACTTGTTTTGGATGTACTGCATCGTTCTCAATGTCGCATCAACATGGCTTTACATTCAAGAAGGAAATATGGGTACTCAGTGTTTCTCAAGAACAGGCAAATGGGGTAATTTGTGGAGCTACCTATCAATGGCAGTCGGTGTCATAATTTTTTCTGTTGTAATCTACTGCTACAGTGCTATAATCAAAGTAGCACTTAATTTAACTAAGCAAGTATCTGACACGAATAACATGCTTGACGTACCATCAAGACAAATGAAACAGAAAATAAAATTGGCTAAAACTCCTGCGACAACACTAGGTTTATTCTTTCTGTGCTGGACACCATATATGATTGCTATAGTCATGTTCAACATTTGCAAAAACTTTGACTGTTCACTTTCACTAACTGATGATCAAGTGCAGTTTTATTTTGTCACCCTTGGAGCATCAAATAGCTTTATGAACATTTTTGTGTATGCAGCAAAAATACCAGAGTTCAAACAATCTCTGAAGAAGCTGTCATGTGTTAAGCTTTATGAAAATAAAGTACAGCATTCAGGAAGATCTCACACCATAAAACTACAGACCTGTCCATTTTCAGATCATTCAGATAATCACTATGTGGAACATTTTTAGTTTTAACCATATAACTTAATTGTATTATTGTGTTTAATTATACAACGTTAATTACACAATTGTATAAGTGTATAGTTTTAATTTAATAGACTCAGGTTTGCTCATGTATTGTCAAAACTAAATTAAATTGTGTTCTAATTTTGCTTGCACATGAATCTGTTCTGGAACTATAAAATGCCAAGAGAAATTTTTTATGTAAGACAACCCTATTGTCTTTTGAAGTTTGTTAATTTTGACTTTTCGAAACTCAATTGATTGGGCTTCTTTTAAATTATAGTAAGATTATACTAAATTAGAATCAATGAAAATCCAAATAAGAAAATTTCTTACTACCTCAAAGTCGGAAATTAAAACTGTATACATATGTAAACAAAAGGATTTATCAGAATGAGTACGCCTGAGTCTTCATACATGAGATAATTCTCACCAAATCAGCAAACGTTGAACGAACAAGTGAAAAGTTCCTTTGGAGGAGTGCCAAAATAGCATACTCACTCCAGTGTATCACTATGTTTATATATATGTGATACACTATCACACACTATATATCACACAAAGAGTAAATGTTAAGATCAAAAATGTGACATTTAAAATATATGTACGTATATAGACAATATTCCAAATCTAGTCACATTTTAATCATTACTCTTGCACCAAAAATGCCACAATTGTGAACTTCCTTATAAACCTGCTCAGGGTGTCATGACAACTGAAATGAATGCCCTTAGTTCTGGAGGACCATTGGTGCCAGTTTCAAGTCCTCTCAGCCTCACAACACTGAACAAGTAAGAAAATGTCAGAATTTGTACCCCTGGAATGAAATCTGAAACAACTTGAAGAATATTACTTGAAGTTACAATTTTGTCAGTGTTCAATTTTTCTGTCAAAAATGAGGTGAAATGTTCTCATATTCCCAGACGGTTTCGGTGACAAGTAACAGACTCAAAACTATATAAATTAAGAGAAGGATTCATTAAGTCTTTGGTGACCTTTGCTACACACTCAAGTGTCTTTTACTAATGCATCATGCTGAAAGTGTGACAAATCTCAGCTATTAAGTGTTATTTGCTAACTGCAATTACGTTTAACCTATATGTACTTTTTGCAATTTGCTCTAGACATAAGACACTTCAATGCCAAAGGCTCTTTTCAAACTGGAAATAAAAAGGTCAAAAGATTCTACATTATGCCTAACATTAGCACTTTCTACATCGTATGTAAACACTAAATATAAGGTAGAAGCACCAAACTTAACTGTTTTTTAAAATACTCAAGGTGAGTTAGTGCTGATGTAATAAGCAGCCAATTTACAGAAAAGGTGTGAGAACTGAAAGCAAAAAAAAACTAAAAACTATAAAAAAATTAAGAACGAAAACTAAATGATGATGGCAGGTGTAGAAGCAAAAACAAGCAGGACAAGTGCAGCAACTACTACTGCAAAAGTCACATCATCAGAGATTTTGTAGTGCCAAAGAAGGGAATTTGTACAGGGTTGTCTGGAAATGATAGCCGCGCTAGAAATGATAAAAGTAATCACAAACAGATGTACACAAACACTTTAACATTTTAATCGTCGTAATATCTCTTTTTAACGTTTTTTTGTCGGAAACTGAAAAAATTAACGCAGTGAAAAAAAGGAAGTGAAAAACCAACATGAACTGTGCCTCTAGCTGTCCATTTCTAACCCTCAGCATACGAATAAAAGCAGTACTAGATATCACAAAAAGTGCTCTTTACTCAAAATTAAATGCTCTTTACGTTGGTTTTGTCAGTTTTTATCTATTCTGTTCGGTTTCTTCCATAACTTGTTCACATCCCATATAGTATTTTGTCCGGTGAAGCACCATGCTAAATTTACGCTGCAACTTCCGCTGACAAATAACAAACAACGACTACACAACGGCCTACATTATGTAACGCCATTACAACCGAAAGACGTTGTGTGTTTGATCTTCTGGTACAGATAGCATGGATAAACGAGTTTTAACTAAAATTAAATTTAATTAACTATAATTAAAATTTGTGCACAAATTATACACGCAGATGCATACGTTATTTTTCAGTCTTGCTGAGAAACTTATTGTAAACTTATTTTCAAAACCCCCGACAAACACTAAAAAGCAGCGATTAAAATTCCTCTTCTAAAAATCCTCTAGTACCTGGTGTACACTAACTAATACTATCTATTAATTATCTAAGCTGATCACTTTCATAGAGCAATGCAATGATGTAACACAGAGTAACATCCAGCTAAAAAAAATTTGTTCCCTGTCATATAATATAATAGTATTGAATAATCTGATTAACTTAAAATATATTTTTTACACTTATGTTGATACAGTGAGCACATTTTCTATACCACATTTGAATGGGCACTGCTTAGACAGTTTAGCACTGATCTTACCATAGCACGTACTTAACTTAAAGGTTGAGCAAAGTTCAAGTATATTGTAACTATATTTGGAGTTGTAAAAATAAATACCTAACTGCTTTGCAGAACAGGGCGACATTGAAAAAAGTACTTGCATTTGCTTACCAGCTGCAGTTTTGATTTTCAAAGGTTTAAAACCTTCTGTTTTGCTAGACAGTCTCATATAAGATTATGTCTGACAGGTAAGTCATTGCAATAAGATTTTTATCAAATTGAAACTACTGTACATTTTTATTAGTTAAACAGCTGCTGTGGTCATACAAATACAAAATATTAGTACCTTGGCATATTTACAAGTCATACTTTAGACGCTAAATGCTTAGTTTTATGATTTCTTTCTACTGGTCAGAATAAAACAGTGCATTGTTATGGGCACATACTTTCATATGTCATGTCATATTTCAACCGATTTATATAAAAGTAACTCAAGGTATTAAAAGAATAACCTGTAAGCTATTACAAAGCTACCTGTTACATATAGACGGTGGAATCCTGCAAGAAATGATATTTCGGATGGTGTTTGGAATTTGAGCCTAGATGAACTCGGCCCAGCCACACGAGCAGTCAGAAGTCATTTGGATCGGTCGGTGGAACCACCAACTGAGCCACTGACCATGCCCATTTACCACTCTTCAATATACAGAGTAAATAAGATAAAAGAGTATGAAGATGCAGTGGCAAGAGTAAGTTACATCTCTTTTATTTATACCCATACTTTTTCAAACAAATATTAACAGCAAAGTCTGTAATTAAGAACTCATTCATAACTTCTATCTCTTCTAACTTGCAATAGAGAGAAGCATGACAATAATGAATCGAGCAAATAGCTTTTAAAAATTAAGTTTAGAATTAAAATTATGAATCTTGATGTCACTGGTTAGGACAAAAATCTTGAAGTTATAATTATAATGTTACAGGGAGGATACTTTTATGCTCGCATAGGAAATCCAACAGTGTCTGCAGCAGAATGTGCAGTGAATGCCCTGGAGGGTGGGGCGGGGAGCCTCCTTTTTACAAGCGGCTCAACAGCAGCACTTGCTGTAGCTTTGACATTCCTGAAAGCTGGAGATCATGCGGTATGTGGTGCCATTCAGTCATAGTTATCAGGCTTACATATACCTTGGAGTCCCTAAGATATAACACAGTTCAAATGCTGAATTGCCAGCATTAAGTCCTAAGAACTCAGCCCTCCGCACAAAACAAAGAAACTGATTTCTGAATATCGGAGAGGTGAAAAGCTTCACTTATTAATGCTTTTTTATTCAGATTATATGTAATCCGCTCTACAGTGGCGTTCACAAAATGTTCAAAAACTATATTCCTGGGTATGGAATAGAAGTATCTTGGGCTCCCAACGATAGTGTTGATGGCTTTCATAACCTTGTTAAACCGAATACAAAGGTAAGCAAGACATCTAAACAATAATAAATGTTTTTAAATTCCAAAAGCAACAATAGGCACTTATACACACACACGCACGCGCGCACACACGCACGCACACACACACATATATATATATATAATATAATAATGTAATATAACATATAATATACACATATATATAATAAGTCAAAAGTCACAGTAAACTGAATTGAGATGTTCGCAGTGCAGTGTACAGTATTCAAGACGTCTACAAACACGTAAAAACCGTCACTTGATGCGTTTGTTAGCCAAGTTGGTTATGGTTACCATTTACAAAAAGCGGAATACAGGTTAAAGAATTTAATGAGTTTTTTTTTGTCATTTTACACGCTTACTGTAAATGCAGTAAAATGTAATTGCCATAATTGAGAAAAAGTTGTTATGGTTGATCACATATGGTAGCAAATATGCACTGCTTGTTCATATTGTTTATATTTGTGCTAAATTTTCATTTGTGGGAAATTTAACTACATTACTTTCAATTATATTACTTTTTAATTGACTTTTTTCTATATTTTACGTGAGACTAAAACGTGGTGAACTTGGTGAGACATAACATCTGGCACAAAGGCATTCTAAACAATTTCCAGCTTATTTGTGAAAATGTTTTATAGCTTTTGATTTACTCTTTGCCAAGTATCACCTTTATCATCAAAGAACTTTATGGTGCAAAGTAACAATTACAAAGTCTAAAATCCATACATGTAAAATCTTTGCTTCATTTTCAGACAGTTAGAGGAATTATTAGTTAAAACATTATAACGTGGACATTTGCATTATCATAATTATATAGCTGATGTTTGCTGAGGTGCCGTGTAATCCAACTCTGACAATGCTTGACATTGAGGAGTTTGCGAAACTTGGACACAGCAGCGGCGCAATCACAGTAATCGATGCCACATTTGCTTCACCAATTATACTACAACCAATGAAATATGGTATTGACATTACACTGCACAGCTGGTAAGCAACATTATGAAAATATTTCACTTTTTTAAAAGTTTAGCTCTTTGTATCCTGTACTCAGTGGCAGGGCATACATAACGCAAATGGGTGTGACGGGTCTGGAAAATTAAACATGATCATATGAGGATAATTCTCTACGACAATTCACTGCTGGATTTTAGGCACATTCAGCTGCGCATACCACAAATGGGTAAAGAGCCTTGGGAGCATTACAGAAAAAATGATCAGAAGCTGTTTTCGCAAAAAGGCTACTCATTGGTAACCCAAAAAGTGGTACCCATTCACTTACCGGCCAAGCTTGGTGTTATTAAACTTCAGTTGCTATGCCCACACAGTTACCACTCAGTTAAATTTAAAGATAGCACACTTGGCATGCTACGGAGAAACTGATTACATTTCTCCACTGAAACTATAAACTACAGATTATATGATTACAGAGAATCATAACTGATTGCTCAATCCCATCCCATTTGATAATACGATTAACGATTATGTTTTTATCTCTGTTTTATCATTCATTATTTCTCAATCTTATAAATCAGCCCGGCTGTTCTTATATGAGTGCACACAAATATTTTATAACTCTATGTATATTACTTGAAATAAACTCAATTTGCAGTTCAAAATATATGGGAGGCCACACAGACTTAATAGGAGGTGCGCTAACAACTCGGACAAAGGAACAATGGCAGCAGCTAAAACAATGGCAGATGGTTATGGGAACACACTTGGTAAATGCTACATAGCATTTTAGTGCAAAAATTATTATACAGGAAATGCATGTAATTAGCATGAACTGGAATGAATTTACTCTTTTATTTATGTTCTTAAGTAAGCTTAGTTACTTAATATGCAATTCACATAATACATGCAGTACTGTTCATTTCAGTTCACATTTCTCCATCTCTGCACAAATTCCATTTCTGTTAAAAGAGATGCACCTGGTCCAGCTTTCAATAAATCCTGTGCCTCGCACACAATATCAGTACTGACTAACAAAGTGTTAGCATCAATGAGCCTGTCTCGTTACTGAGGCTATCCTTCATTTAAGGCTGAACCAGCAGAGGTGTCTCTCACACCTTTGGATGTGTAAACCCTCCCTCTACGGCGTTTTCAAGTGATACTGCCCCAAAATCAGTAATGCACCCAGACAGTCAAAGCCCACTTCCATCATTTTCGCCTATCCACTCAGCCATGAACCCGCCTAATTATAATTTACTACATTTGCAACAAAAGCTGGTGTACCTTTAAACACAAATTACATGTGAGTGTTGCTCACAAAATTAAGTATATAAATTACCAAATCCGCAATTTCAGCCCTGTAAAAACATTGCCTTTGAAAGTTATCATATTGCCTATTGTATTTTTTCAGTCCCCGTTTGATGCCAGCCTACTGCACAGAGGACTCAAAACTTTATCGGCAAGGATGTCTGTTCATTCCCGAAATGCAGCTGGATTGGCAAAATTACTCGAGGAACACCCAAAGGTAATGACTAACAGAGCAAATGCAACTAATAAAATAGGGATCATGGCATGAAATTAAAGCACATTAATTGAATTAAAGACAAAGATCATTATCAGTAGTGCGTAAATTAGTTATGTATGATGTTAAGTTGTTAACCAGGAACTTAAATTAACCTTGTTTTACATGTTGTACAAAAATAAAAGTTCTGTTAAACATTATCAACAATATACATCATAACCAGACAACCCAATGTATGATTTTACCAAAACGGAACAAAGAACGTTAATCTCTAGAGGAAAAAAATTGTTTTCAGATAGAACGAGTCTATTATCCAGGATTAGATTCGTATCCTCAAAAGCAAATTGCTAGGAAACTGATGAAAAATGGCTTTGGAGGAATGATTGCTTTTGAAGCAAAAGGTGGCTATGAAGTAGCGAAAAAAATGGCTGAGGTAAACAGAGCAATTCTCCTTTATTCCTTTATCTGTTCATTGTCAATTTGAATAATTTCAACTTACTAGAATATTTCATTTGATACTGCAATCCCCCTGAAGCCATCATGTTTATTATCTCATATTATACAGATAATTCACCTGTTAACCTTCTTACAAAAATGCTAGCTAATATAATTTACTCTTTACCATGCAGTGTAGAATCATGGCTTTGAAATGTTGAAATATTTGGCCTTGGAAAGTCTCTGAATGAATGATGTAGTTTTAAAATTCCAATTACATTGCAGCAGGGATCTTTCAAAGCATGCAACAAAAAATTTTCTGAGAAAAATAATAAGAAAACTTTTCACTTTACTTTCATAGAACAAATGTCACAAAAGTGTAAAGAGAGTACACTTCAGCTGCATAATAAAAACGAAGCAAGTGAATCAGTTAAGAATGGTGGAATTATGCCACAATTGACGTGTCGTTATTAAATATGGACATTACACACTAACGATCACCAAGAGTTTGATTTTCACTGCTTGTGAATTTCATCTTTGTGCGAGAAAAATTTATTTGCTAATGATGTTTATTATGTAAAGCTGTGAAAACTTGCAATCTATGAAAATCATGTCTGGTTCTTGAAATCTGAAATCAGCAACTTTAAGATTTGTACAAGAAAGCGCTTGTTAACAATAATCATCGTCTAAATAAGCTCAATCACTGGACATCACTCCTCTCTCTCTTTTAATCTATCAATCTAAACACATAAAAAGTAGAAAAGCGAAGTTGAATTGAAAATTTGAAATCAAGCAGTTGAAAGCAAGATTCAGGAGACAAATAAAAAACCAGCGAAAGTTACCCAGTAATGAATCTATCTTATGTCACACTTTACAACAGACTGTCATACAGTAATTTTTTGTACTCACAGTCAATTATTTTACTGTATCAATTTTATACAAGTTGGACATGGTGTCAGATGGACATTAGAACTGCCATCTCATAATATACAAAGCACATGTA
This sequence comes from Tubiluchus corallicola, assembly GCA_030141605.1. Taxonomy (NCBI): domain Eukaryota; kingdom Metazoa; phylum Priapulida; class Priapulimorpha; order Priapulimorphida; family Tubiluchidae; genus Tubiluchus; species Tubiluchus corallicola. The sequence goes on along the minus strand of JAQGDQ010000109.1, from coordinate 517,989 downwards.
ACTGCTACACATGAATGACGGCTTTTCTTAGTGTGATTTATTAAAATAATATTGGAAATAGCAAGTAACTAGGAAAATATTCTGATCCACTTTAAATTTAAATAAATTCACTACTTAGTGCTTAGATGAACCTGCTTAGAGCACAGATTCACATTACTTTCTTCACAAATATGACTCTTCTAATTAGAATGCCACATTATTTGTTATAGTCAGTAAAGATTATCAATTTGGCCGTATCCTTAGGAGGAACAGAAAGCCTGATTGAGCATGTAGCATCCATGACACACGGACCTCTATACATGACACAGGAAGCAAGAATAGCATGTGGTATAAAAGACGGTTTAATACGGTTGAGGTAAGACATCTGCATGTCATTTTAGTAAAAATACCTTCTATACTCCACAAACAGTGCCTAAAAAATGTGACTCAAGAATGCACACATGTACAGATTGTGTGTATAAAAAACTATAAAATTGTTTTTAAATCAGAAGACGCCTAATCACATGATTTTAAGTTGGCCCCTAACATGATAGGAACAGTTCCTAAACTTCTGTTAAATGTTAACACTTTAGATTAAGAGATGATAATAAAATATTGTAACTTGATCTTTAATCATATTGAATTGTTACATTTACTTTGGTGATAAAATTCATCTAACATTGTGCATCTTAATAAGTTGATAACACCATAATAGCATTATTATGTGTTTAACACTGCCGCTTTCATGTACAAATTCTCTCATAAATTATTGCCACCCTTATTTACTGATTATTTCTGTGTGAATGCTGAAAGACTTAACTATCACTACATACAGTGCACCACAAATGTTAGAAAATTTTCTATTAAATACAATGGCCCTTACATATGGAATTCATTTGCTCCAGCTATAAAAAATGCCAACTCGCTGTCTATATTCAAAAAAGTATGTAAATTACACTTACTTAAAACATATAACTGATCACTCAATCATAATTTGTGGTTGTTTTTCATTTTCAAAAATTTCCCCTCTAGGATAATAATACAGTTATTAGTTCCCGCCCATATATATAAGTGTTGCCTCCTCCACAAATGCTTAGCGAATGTCTTAAAGCATTTATCATTTCTCTGTACCGACCATCAGTTTACATCGTAATTATGAAACACTACTAACGCCCACTGTAACTCACACTAACTATTAATACTATATTGTAATTTTTCTCGTAACTAATTCTAATGGCCTAGCATAAGATTGCTTCTTAGGTCTCTGCGCAGAATTCATGAATTATATCCTAATTTTGTATTAACAAAAACTGATTATCGATGTACTTGTAATGCATATGTATGTGTTTATTGCGAAATAAATCTACTGAAATTGAAACTGAAAAAATATAGATAAAAAAGTGAAGGACAAATTCATTGATACAAAAATTACAGCATACTTTTTTCTTGCAAATACAATCTAGGTCGATTAGTAGGTCTTTTTTGGCAGTCAGGTTACAACAACCAATGAAATAGTTCAGCTTCAGATAGGTATTTAGTTATAAGAACTTTTTACAAAATATTCCTAACATTTCTAATGTATGTGATGATGACTTAGCAATAATGATGGTGATAATGGTTTTAGAAACTTTATAGATTTATATCTATAGGTTTATACCCATATATAGACACTATTTACAAACACAACAGAGAGAAAAAACCAGGCTGGCCTTGGCAGGGCTACCAAGTTGCGTGCACCTACTGAGCCTACCTGGCTGGCCAGTGTATGTAACCATATGTGGCAAGCCCAGCAAGTACAGGTGACAGAGGCCAACCAGGCAGCAACCTGGATGAAAAATTTGGTCAAGAGATGAATAAATTGAAATATAGGTGGCAGCACATATATAAATATAGATAGTACACTTATCTTGTAGCAGTAGCTTTCATTATAGATTACAAGTGAAAATGTGCAACAGTGGTAACTAATAAAAAGTTTAACCAATAGTGTAAAATGAAGTTTTTTTAGTAAATCTGACATGCACAGATAATAAGCTAAAGACTGTTTTTATTCCATTTTCTTATCATTTCATTTCAGTGTTGGAATAGAAGATGAGGAAGACTTGAAGCTAGATTTAGCCAAAGCACTCGAGAACTTATGAATGAAAAGTTGTTTATTAAATGTTAATATCCCAAGTACATCTCCATTACGATGTACTTGTCAAAAATTTCAGTCAAAACTGAAATTCTTGTTGATAGCAAACTTGATTTTTAATTACGATAGCACTCTTTGGTAATTTAGTGTTAACAAATTTACTTGTTAAGATTAATCAGTCTTTTCCATTATATAATTTACATGCTCTTAAAGATGATTAGCGTTTTCCGGATTGCAACAATGGTTACGCCTTCACTATAAACATGCATTTAAAACAATTAGAAACAGTAAGAGCTGTGACCAAGACAAAATTAATAATGAAATTCGTTTTCAAACTCATTTCCATTTTAGTGAGCTTATTTATGTTTAATTGTGCATCACTTTGTTGAATCGATAGTAAGACTGTGCTGATGAAACCTGTACAACGTTCTGGTAAAAATAGAAGCTTGTTCAACAAAAAATTTCTTAGCAAGTTTATTGTTGTCCAAACCTCATGCAAATTGATGTTGCGCGTACAAACAACTTGAGAATGCAGTTTTCTGAGTTGAATCCTTGAATTTTTACGTTATTTGATGAAGCTTTACAAACTTGCGTTCTGAATGATTTATAACCATGAATTGTTAAAATTGGTTTCCTGGCAGTTATATTACAGTGTGCCAAGCTTTGAGGTATGGATTTATTCACTGCAAACTGGAGTAATTTATCTTCATTAGGTGACAGTGTTACAAACTGTTATGATTTGGAAATAAATGAGCTTTATTCTGCAATACTGGTGCTATATCTTTTTATGGGAACCGGAATTCTGTTGGCAAATTCCATTGTGATAGTAGTGATACATCGAAGCCTAAGCCTACACAAAGTACCATACCTTTATGTTGGAAATACGGCAGTGGCAGACACTATAGCTGGTATTAGTTTAGTATTTTTAGGATTTGGGCATCTCTCAAATTTAAGCTGTTATGTAGGATGGTGTGCAGTCAGTCTTAATTTATTATACACATCAGAACTGGTGTCGGTCTTAACGTATGCTGTAATATCAGTAGATCGGTACATCTCAATTTTATATCCTTTACACTACAATCAGATGGTTACAATAACTACAGCAGCAATAAGTATGTTTGTAGTGTGGTCAAGTAGTTTTACTTTGTTCTTTATTGCTGTATACCTCTACATGCAAGAAAACTTTACTGGGACTAGGTGCATAACATTTCGTGGGACATTTGGACAATTCTGGATTTACTTCACGGTTATAACTGGCACATCCATAGGCGCACTAATTGTGTACTGCAATGCAAATATAGCAAAAGAGGCAATACGACAGTCAAAGATGCACACAGGAGCTCATGAACCTCACAAGCCAGGTGAAAACAGGAAAATGAAGCAACGAATAAAGTTAGCAAAAACTCTTGTTACAACTGTTGGCTTGTTTACTGTTTGCTGGCTTCCATATTTAACTGTCATTACTATCAAAAGTTTTTTTCCTAAGAACTGGAACAGCTTTATCACCGATGAGCAACTACAGTTTTACGTCTGCACAATAGGATGTTCAAACAGTTTAATGAATGTGTTTGTATACGTGTCCAAGTTGAGAGAATTTAGGCAAGCACTGATTAAAGTTATCATTCAATGCATGCCATCCACTGAAAGGAATCAAGTAGTCAGTAATGATTTTGTAAGCGATAGACGCAGTGCTTGGAACACTGCAGACTAAGCAATGTGAGAAAACAAAATCTGGTTCTAAAAATGTTGCTACAAACCACAGATTCCTACTACCTGCATTGGTCAAAATGCAACTGATCGCAGCAAATTGCTCTGATAGCAGCAGATAAACTGATAGCTAAATTAAATTGTTTGAGTAACATTAATGTAGATTTAATATAATGCTCTTATTAGAAGTAGCATGACAAAACAGCAGAAGCAGTCATTATAATTAAATGACTATTTCTACAACAACAAAAAGCATGACGTGTTCCATATACACAAATGTTTTCCTAATATCGTAATGACAATTTTTGACCTTTCCATGATCAGCATCTTTTAGAATAGTCTGACGCTATTGTCAACTATCAGTGCAGTCATAATTGTGACTGACTTTGGCATGCTGCTTCCATCCATGGATGTAACGTATTGCCACATGTACATAATCGTACCTCTGTGTATTATTTTAATGTTGGTTAATAAAGATTTTATCCAACTATCATCACTAAATGCTGGAACGCTGAAAAAGCTTATTTATATTGGTTTGTAGCTTGAAATTATCTGTTTACCTCAGCTCACATGCATGCTACCCAATTTACTGATTTAAGCTTACAGCTCGAAAACAAAAAAGTCACTTAAAAATATTTTTTAAGCATTTATCATACAGGATGATTAATTTTTAACAATTGGTGTTTCTAAGAAAATTGTAGAAATTTTGCAGGTAGGAGCAATTTATATTAGAATTAAGTTATATGTCTAAAGCTTTCAAAAGTCTAAGATGTGATTAAAATATGTGTGTCAAAGGTTTTTGTATCGTAGCGCACGAGGTCACTCAGTGCTTAATCCCTTACACGTACATGTTATCTTTGCACTTCCTAAACAACATGTATACGTTTAGCTATTGTCGAACTTCTGTTTATGCTTTAATAATCATTCAATTTGACACTATGTATTCTGTAATACATGTATATACCAACTACTTACTGACAACTAATCGTCTACAGGGCAAAATACAATTAACCAAATTCAGATGGCATTAATACATTCTAAACAGATGAATGTAATTCTCAGGTAAGTGCGCAATATGCCTCAGAGTAATATGACACGAATATGTCAGAGTAAAAGTATATGATAACACATGTCAATAACAGTTAATAAAAACTAAGCAACAGCTTTGGACAGTATTAGTACCACCACAGGAGTTCTACAACTCCAGAACTAAATTATAACGAGCTAAGCGGAAATCAATAGCTTTCAGCGCCTTCGCATTTCGCAAAAAATAAATATTTCAAAGTATACTCTTATCACAGAAGCAAGCAGATTGCATCTCTTACTTGCAAGTGAATCACAACTTAACGAAATTTACCGGGATGCTTTAGCTGTTTTAAGAAATGGAATTTATGATGAACAATTCTAGCAACTTCTTTCAAAATGCAAAGCTAAAGACTTGTGGAAAAAATACTATAGCTGTGTCTTATTCTACTATCCTTATCTTGTATTTTTTTATGGGAATCTGTATATTACTCGCAAATTCAGTTGTGTTAATCATTATCCAGAAAAATCAAAGCCTGCACAAAATTCCCTATTTTTATATAGGAAATATGGCAGTGGCAGACAACATAGCTGGAGTAAGCTTGGTGTTCTTGGGATTTGGACACCTTTCCAACTTGAGCTGCTATGTACAATGGTGTGCAGTGAGCATTAATTTGCTATATATGTCAGAACTTGTGTCAGTTTTAACGTATGCAGTCATATCAGTAGATCGCTACATCTCGGTTTTATACCCTTTACATTACAATCAGATTGTGACAAGGAGCAAAGCCGTAATTAGCATGACTGCAATTTGGGTACTTAGCATAACTTTGTTTATAATTTCGTGTTTGTTGTATATGCAAGCAAGGCTAATAGGAACGCGATGTGTTGCCTTTCATGGAACATATGGTAAATACTGGACCTACATAACAATCATATTTGGTACCTCAATTACTACGGTAATAGTATATTGTTACTGTGCTATTGTAAAAGAAGCAATGAGGCACTCTAGAACACAATTAACAGCAGTTGAAGTAAAATCACGTGACAGTAGGAAAATGAAGCAGCGTTTAAAACTTGCTAAAACTCTTGCAACAACAGTTGGTTTATTCTTTCTCTGCTGGCTGCCTTACCTGGTAGCAATGATGATATTTAGCTATTGTGGGTACAACTGTGCTGTAGTCATGACAGATGAGCAGTTACAATTTTACATATGCACAATAGGATGTTCTAATAGTCTAATGAATGTTTTCGTCTATTTGTCTAAACTGAGTGAGTTTAAAAGATCATTCAAAACTGGTCTTTTTAAGGGTATAAAATTTTTATGCCATAATAAAGTTGATATGCTTGAATCAGCAAGTATAGCACATAGCAATAGAGACTTGCAAATTAGTGTTTCAACAATATGAAGAAACTTAGTAGGCTACGGGCTTAGGCACTATTTACATGCTTAATTAATTTGTTCAAAAGCGTGAATTTGAACAGGTATCATTGGTCATATGTCCATGTGTACAACCACTTGAGTGGTTTTCGACCCATTCAGCATTTTGTTTCTTACTGTTTTGGAGTTGCAATATTATTCTTATGGTTCAATGAATAAAGGACATATGACAAATTGCTTATACTGCTAAACAAAGTGGCAAGCATTCACCACAGCAATGTGCTGCATGCAAGAATCTTTCATGCTTCAACTGAGGAAAAAAGCCTGTCAATATATGGTAAAATATTAAACAGAATCAATGAGAAATGTGTAGATGCAATTTTCGCAATTATTGACATATAGCACATCTCTTCAAAGAATTGAAATTAGCTTCAAGAATTAGCCTTAATGCCTCACATTTTTATTTAGTTAATGTTTTATGAGACAGAGAACACAAAATCAATAAAGTAGAAGAAAGTTTTACTCTGCCTATTCAAACATTTTAGCAACAAGAATATGGAAAGTTTAAATGAAAATTTCACCAAAAATCTTATCAATATGACAATTATAGAAGACGTGGGAACAGCATATGATTCATTTCTGGTGTTTTACCTTGTTCTCGGCTGTAGTATCAGTTTGTCAAATTTAACTGTGTTACTGGTTTTAAGGACAAGTCGGAGTTTAAAAAGTGTGCCATATTACTTTATTGGGCACATGGCAATTGCTGACCTTATGGCAGGCATTGCCCTGTCAGTTCTAGGTGTTGGCTACTTGCTAAAGATGAATAACATTGTAGTTTGGTGCGCTATCAATATTAGTTTATTGTACATATCACTGTCAGCATCAGTATTTACTTACCAAGCGATTACAATTGAACGCTACATTTCTGTTGTATATGCTTTGCATTACCATCAACTGGTGACTGAACAACGAGCAAGACTTAGTATGCTAGCTGTCTGGACATTCTGCGTAGTGCTGTATGGGATATCAGTATGGTTTTACATGGTGGAAAGAAACACTGGAATGCACTGTTTTTCAATGAGGGACAGATTCGGAGTACTCTGGGGGCAGTGGGTACTGACCTTTGGTACTGTTACGCTTTTAATTGTTGTCTTGTGCTATGCTGTAATAGTCAAAGAGGCAATTCGACAGACGAGAAATCAACAGTTTGTTGATAAAGAAGGAAGAACTAATGCTTATCAACTTAAGAAAAGACTGAAACTTGCAAAGACTCTAGCGCTAACTGTGGGCCTGTTTTTCATTTGTTGGCTTCCCTACTATTTTGCAACATTTGTTTATCAGTACTGCCCAAATAATTGTGGTATCAGTGAGGAACTTCTGCAGTTTTATTTCAATACTATGGGTAGTACTAACAGTATAATGAATGTGTTTGTCTATTGTACAAGAATACCAGAATTCAAAAGAGCTCTACGTAGAATCATTTTCCAGTCTTTTATCTGTTGCAAAGTTAACAAAGTTAGCAATGCAACAGATATCTCAGTATCAGGGATGACTGAATCTGTGGCGTAATGGCCACTAACATAAAGAAAGCAGGAGAGTTTTTCACAGTGGTGATTGTGCCTAAACTACAATAGGAGTCTGAGGAAACAATTTTTAAACATTAACATTTAAAAACAATTGCTAGACACTGGTGATTGTGTTTAAATTACATGAGGAGTCTGAATAACACACAATAAACAGTGAATAAGTGAACACTTTGTAAGTGCAAACTGTAGCACCACTGGTTCACGCACTGATGCAAAAATGGTAAATCAGGCTTTGGCAAAGGATGTCCTGAAATTTTGTCGCAATTTGTCCACAAAAATGTAGTTTGTTATGCCAAATGAAAGATTAGCTGTGTTGTTTGATATTGAAAAACTGAAATGTCTATAGCCACTTTTATCTAAGTTTAATATTACTGGTATTAACCTTCTATTGCACATAGCAACGAGACTAAGTTATGAGGATATCTCAAATGTAACTGTTCACATTTAAAAAAAACTAACTATAACAATTCTATCGTGAACAATTCAATTCTGTTTGCACAGTGATCAATCAAGGACATAGAAATGCAACTGACTGCTGAAGCAACATAGTTAATTTAAATAAAAAAAAACGTTAGCTTGTTCTTACAGTACAAAACTGGCTAAACTAAATAATAGACAAGAATAACGATGACTTACTCAACAATAACTGGTCTGTAGCAGCTGAGTCCAAGTGCTAGTACGACAACTGGCAAAAGTGACTTATTCAAATCATTTCGACTCCACAACCATACTAAAGTTGCTACTGTAATATGGTGTACCTGCAATGACAACAACACTTCAAAAACCAATCAAGGACAAGATCAACTAATATAAAAGCTAATTGTTCATAGTAACCACTTTTACAACATTTAAAAATGCTAAACTTAAAATTACCTAATAAAATTGCAAAGATAACAAGAAACACTAATCCTAGCTTTCAGGGGTGTAAATAATTTTCGGGTTAACCAGATTCGATGCGAATAGCTAACATAATATTATACTTCTGTAGCAAGAATAACATCTTAAAATTGACAAAATTAATTAAAAACAAATCAGTCAACTAAATTTTTAACTAGTGGTCACCATTGAATCACCACAATTAGTTTTGTGGGGTTTCGAACAGTCCATCAGTAGATAATGCAAATTATGTTAGAATGCTTAAATCTTGATTGGTTAGCATATCTCATTTCTGGCTCCACTAACAAAATATATACAATTTGTATTCAGAGAATATCATAAGTATGATCAGAAAATATGAATAACTTTAAGTGCAAATGCCAGAGAAGTATTTAGTGTACTTACTTTCACATCATGAACTAACAGATATGCTGTGAAATTGAGCCTAATGCATTCAAGCATTGAAATACAGGTAAAGTAAACAAATGAAATACTACTACACAATTAGCCGAAACAAATTCTACATTATCAGTCACAAATCTTCTAGGGCAGTAGTTTCAGACTAGATTGGGAAACAAGCACTAAAAACATAAACGTGTTTTAAGAAGCTGTTAAATGAGTAGCCAACTGAGTAGTCCAGGTGTAAATTTTGGTAATTTAGCAAGCTACATTCAAGACTTTAGCTTTTTATAAATGTTGGGCACAATGCAAGCTGGAACCCAGGACTCAGAGACAGGGCATACTCCATGAGATGGCAAGACTGGAGCCTGGCTTGTTATCAAGGACATGGCTCAGCCACGTTCGGATGTGTACACATACTCCCTCTATGAGGTAAACCGACAAGATTTACAAGCAAAACCGCCTGGAGCAAGTATTAAATCCATGTCACAAGCCATTCACATTAAAATGTGCGTGTATACACTCACCATGAAGCTTACCACAAAATGTTTATACGAACTACTTTGAAATGTTTTTTATCAAATTTAAACTTTAAGAAAGTAACTGACCCGCTATCACCCTTTAAAAGTTTAAAGTATTAATAGGCATGAACTAGTCCAATTTTGTGGCAAATCTGTTATCTGTCAATAGTTTAAATCTGAAGTTCTGCATCTTTCAGAGGACCAAAACAACACATTATGCATCAAAATTTAAGTTCAAGTTTATTAATTTATAAAGGCAACAATCTGAGGGGATGCCTACTTGCACAACAATGAAAGCTGACAATTAATAAAAACTGACATATGGCTACAAAACATTAGATCTAAAAGTTTTGAAATTGGCAAACTGTTATAATAAAACTGAGAAATATTAAAATTGATATAAAATAAAGTTATAGATTAATTGCAGTTTTAAATAAATGTGTTTTTAGTAGTGATTTAAAAACAGTACAAATGCTTCAGACCATATATGTGGCAGGAAGCTCCACAAATTCGATGCAGTGTGAGAAAATGCTCATGAGCCCATTTTAGTTTTGCATTTAGGTACCACAAGTGAGTGAGTGCTACAAGATCTGGAAGAACAAGCTGGCTTATCCTCAATAATAGGTGAAGTGATCAGATGGGCAGAACATTCTGTACATGTTGCAGGTCACATGTTGAGCAGATACTGGCTAATATCAGCTACTAAACTATTGCAGCAATCCAGATTACTATTAATGAAGGCATAAGTGTTAACACCGTGTGTTTAGTTAGATATTTCCGAATTTGCTTTAGTTTACAGAGCTGATGGAAGGATTGTTTACATATGCTACAGACATCTGCATCCGTAGTTAAAGACATATCCAACAGCACACCCAACTCCCTAACAGTACCTACAGGATCAAATAATGGAACAAACCTTGAAACACGAATAGTTGTGAGGAAAAATAACCCATTAAAAACAGAATGCCATGTCACCAGACCATTACAGATTCAGGCAAATTCAGCACAGATTCCATCTTGAACCACAAAAAATAATCCCTCAGGCCTTATCAACAAAGCTATTGCATGCAAGTAGCATATCTGTCTTTTATGATGGCCAAAAAATGTTGCAAAATAGTGTAGAAGTGAATGCAGACAGAATAAGCTAACACAGTAGTTTCAATCTCTTTGTAATTGCAATGAAAATAAAGCACACATAAACTTCCATGCAGGGAAGCAGGGTAATAATCTTACCAAACTTATATTAGAATCCAAACTCATTTGAATATATTTCCAGTCAAATTCCACGCCACGTGCTCCAACCCATAGTGGAAATAGTCTACAAGAAAAAATTCAATACATCATCTCGAACACCAGGTACTTCAAAAATTTTCACCTTTACAAAAAGTGAAAGCATAATAAAATAAGAATGCTTCATTTGTAAAGCAGAACACTTACAACTTACAAAGTGCTAACTTTTTGCTTTTAGGCAGTCTATAAACAGATCAAGATGAGAAATAACGAGCAGATCAAAGTGACAAATAATGACATTAATAATTACTATTTTACAATTTACTGTTTTATTTTATTTGATATCATTACTATTAAGCAAAGCAACTTTGTTTATTTATTTGCTTGTGTGTTGCTCTTCATGCATAGGCAAGCAATCTGCCACTTAGAAGTATGATTGCAAAACAAAAAATGCAAAAATTAGCAAAAAAAATGCCCCGCTGAGTTAACAAGAGGTCTATTCAATTATTATAATCAGGCATTCTGAACATAACAAGAACATGTATGTATTGCAAATTTGGAAATACCTTGTCATGATCAGCTCAGCTGTAGCCCAGCCTAAACCAGCCACAAGAAATTTGATTTCACCTTTACTCGCAGTCCACGACATAACAACGTAAATACCAACTAAATCAGCTAAGTCAACAGTAGACTTGAAAAATTCCTGAAAACAAAAGTTTACATGTGTGTAGTAAAGCCAAGCATTTATGACCAGTTTCTTTCTATAACGGTAATTTTTGAGAAGGGTGTAGCTTACAATGAGTTTTCCTTACAACACAGATTGATATATAGCCAAGTTTCAAGCACGGAATTTTATGAGATTGCAAAGCAAAGACATGTATTACAAAATACAAAAAATGGGATTACAATATAAAAAAACAGCCCTTCCATGCAGTATGTAAATCACTACCACTAAAAACAAAATAGAGAAACAGAATATGCTGTTTCCTTTATTTAATTTTCTAAATTAAAATTTCTAATTTATTTAAGAAAAAGTATGGGCGGCCAGTAGATAGAAGCAAGGAGACAAAGTATCTGGCAACTCAAATTTCTTAAAACAATGTTAATGCTGGCTTTTTTAATCACAACAACAACTGTTCATTGGCCATACCCCCATTACGTCTAGGCTTTCACCACCTGAGTCGGTTGGTGGAAAAAATGTAGCTAGCACCATCATTTTGCACAGTTGAGTGAACAAGTACATGACACCCGCTTGGACGCATTTCCAAAATGCACTGTATTCAGCTCTGAAATAATACAACATACATAAAATTATGGTTGTGTATATTCACACCATTTAAGCAACAAGAGGTTCAATAGTAACATAGACACAACTGAAAAGTCCAAGAAAAAACACACCAGACAAAATGGCAGTTGAAGCAAATTCTTTTCTAAGCTGAACTAGCATACATGAATATCAACGCCAAATTTCAACAATTCAACCGAACCCAATTTTGGCTCTAGCCCAAAAGATCTTACAACTACTTGGCTACTAAAAAGCTCACAATAATCTGCGCACCTCGTTTGGGGCAGTCGAAAAATTATGGTGACCGAAAATAATTATACGGAAGCTTTAGCAACAAGAATTTGTAGCACCTTAATACTGTATAGCACTGTAGTAGTGCATATGTAAGTCTACCAATGAATGGATACATTTGAAATACTTAAGCACAACAGTAGCTTTTCTCCCCCCACCCACTGCGTGGTGGGTGTTGCAGGTAACATACTGACCCACTTCATCAAACTTTACGTCTTTAGTTTAAAAAAATAAAGAAGAAATGAAATTTCATTTTAAAGTTTTAAGGCAGAACACATTTTGGTCATTTCATAACGCAAGTGCTAACAATGACAAGATTGTAATTTGTAATGACAGACTGAAGTGCAGCTAGAAACTGTAACCCAGTAAGTTATTAAAACCAAACTTACAATCCTGAATACTTGTATGTAATAAAGTACGGCGCATAAGCTAGCGCAACGCAATTTCCAAAATGAAAAAACGTCATTTCTAAGCATAATAAATTAACCGCACAGTTAAAATTTACGTCACAACTATATTTTAAATATAAACGTAAAGAGGCATGATGATCTAATATTATAAAACAGTGAAATCTAATACACATGGAATGACTGTGGCGACATCTAGCGCTAGAATGTTATTCAATCATATTTATGATGTCATCAAGTCAAAAACGTACATGGAAAGGATCAAAATTATACTGAGAAACCAGGTTTTCAGATACTTGTAGTGGCAATCCCCTAAAATCTACTTCTAAAAAACCGGGGAAAAGTTCAGAAACGTGTAAATTTTGCGTGAGTATATCGTACTTATGCATTTGTTTTATAGTGTGGATGTTTATAATTTAAAACACATGTAAAGTTGTAATGTATATATTGTATAGATAGTTATTATAACTACTAATATTTATTATAGGCTTATATATATATAAATATTATATATTTAGGACTAAATTTTTTCTTAAGCCTAATTTATTTTACATATAATACAGTTCTCAAATTGCACAATATCACAGAAATTAACGTAAAATCATCATGAATTAAAGTCCAACTTTAATTTTCAGGAAACTTTGTAGAGCTGATTTCACTATACTAGTATGCTTTATTCAGCATTTATCCCACTTGCCTCAGACTACATATTCCTGATATTGTTGAGCATGCTGCGGTGTCTCGCAGAAGAGAATCGTCTTCCAGGAATCCTGAACGACATCTTCCAGGACGACGACGGGGAGATGGTCGTGATCACGTGTCTCGCTTGGTTTTGCATGTACCTAGGTGAAGCAGATACAACCTTTTCCGTGTACGAGTTGGCAGCTTTACTAGTGTACAACTTCGCCTTTTTTGAAGACAAAATTATGATCTCAAAAATTTCTATAGGTTTATGATAATTACGATAGTTATTTATGTTAATTTTTATAATTGTATATTTTTACACATTAATTATAATTATACATAAATCATTCGAAAAATTACGCCTTTATTGTCAATCATGTGCAAACAGTGATTATAGTAGCTGCTTTTTATTTATTTTGATACTCATTATATTTTTTAATTTGTAATTATTATTAGAATTGACGTATATGGTTATACATAGATTTTTTTTTACTGAATCATGAAATATACGAATGGTAAGACTAATATCATTCACGTGCAGTTTTATACAATTATACATGTATACAGAGAGTTGTTCTATCAGTAAAGATCTATAGCAAGTTTCTGAAGATTTGTATCGAATTTGTATTTAAATATTGAAGATTTGTATTTCTGAAGATTTGTATCGAATTTTATTTTTATACTCTTAGATTATATATATGTTTCAAAGTACATTATATTTGCGACAGTGTAATATTATTACTGACATCATTAGCGTTAGAACACCTCGCTACAAGTTGCTTGTCTTTCTGCATTTATTAAAAGTTTTTATGTTTTTTACAAACCAGGGAAGCCAACCCGTTGTTGCAGAGCTACTATGAAATCTCAAAAGAGTGAGCACGTTTTTAAAAGTGTATAAACGATGGAAAAAGGAAACCCACGTTACTCTTATGCTTTTGTATAACATAAAAATCTTTCAGCTCATGAGAGATATAAATGAGTAAACGATATGATAAAATTAAAAAAATTCATTGGCCAAATGCGACATAATTTGTAATCTACTGCTCTGTACCATACAGGGTGTTTCAAATGTCCCTAATCACTTTTAAACACTTATTAAGGTAAAGTAGCAATTACAACAGAAATCAGAATTAACGGCAATTTGGCTGCTATGTCCACGATTCACAAGAAGTTCGATAGCGTCAAACTTGGCTTCTTAAGGCTGCTGTATGTGATTTACATTTATATGTAATATATCACGCTGTTTAATGATTACAAGTAGCCACGAGTCTACTCATTTTACTCAATTTTGGCGCAGGAAAATTTGGAGCTGTTGTTGGGCGCCTGCTCATTCGGGCGCGAGACATGGGCGCCAACGCCGAGTTACGTCCAGTGTGATTTCTGTTTTGATTACGTCCAAATCAAGCTGCCTAACATGCTAAAACTTATTGTGGGCATCCTCGTCCACTGGCTGATTACCATGTCATTTTTAAAATTATACTCTAATGTTTTGTTAGAAAACAAATAATTATTTTCGTGTCTACGATCGTGTAAAACTTGAAAAATCTATAGTATATAATTTATAGTACAACTCCCTTAGCGTGTTCAAAACACTGCTGCTGAACGTATGATATTATCAGGCATTATATATCGCTAGAAATACAACAAACAGTTATTGTTGATCTTAATATTGATAATCATACATCATTTAATTGACTTATTAATTGATCTAGCTTGTCGTGTTCTAGTTGGCAGCTAGTTATGTGAGCAACTAATGAACTAAAAAACGATTTCTAGCCTAGGTCGGTTTCTTCTAAAGCACACCAAGCTCTAAATGAATATAGTACTGTGATATAATACTAGTTAAAAAGCTATACTAGTTGTACTGACCCTGAATTTTGGTGTGAAAGATTTTTTGTGATCACATTTTTGTTATTTGCATTTTTTTGTGATACATTATATATTTTTGAAATAAAATGCTGTCACATTTAAATAAAATGCTAATGATAAATAAGTTAACAAACAAAAATAAGAAAATCAGATACAGTATTAAGTTTTATTAGTGTCTAAAAGTCTCGTACAAAGTGTTCCCGTGCCTAAATGCCCTTTGCCCAAATAGCCATGTCCAAATGTCACGTACCATTTTGCTGCTACTTCTCAAATTATTGCTATGAATTGAACATTTGTCATTATAGTTTTTTGAGCTTTTTTTTCCTGTCTTCATGGAATTCTTTGCAATCAAGATTTTTGTTTCACTGTTGACTTCAATTGCTTCAGTAAAAACACTGAAGTTAAGAACATTGTTCTTCTATCAGTGGCAAATTACAGGTAATAATTCTTTGTTCTGGACCTGTATTCATATTCTTACTTCCTAGCTGCAGTCTCTTCCTGGTCACCGGCGCAATATGCACAAAAAGGCATAGGTCTTCAATTGGCTATCCAAGTGCTTTTGACTAGATACAATGCCAGCTGGCAAGATAAAATTCTAATTGTAAATTTTAAAAATTCAAGCGCACGCAAGGAATCGTTTGTTCGGCACAAATGAGAAAGCAAGAAATACTAATATTTCTACATTCCAGCGTTAGGGGGATCCAACACTGCATAACGAAGTAAGACCTCTTTGTGGAACGAATTCCGGATTATTGTTAGAAATAGCCCTACGAAGCCCTCTGCGAAGACTTCCCCTACGAAGTCCTTGTTAGTGCGCGGCATAGGCTGTAATTAAACAGCGTAAAACTCAAAACCTATAGTAGTATATAAATTATTTGAATCGTATTTAAACAAGATAATTGCATTAATAAATCTTATCAAGTCTTTGTTAAATTAACAAATTTTAGTGCGAGCTTTATTTTTGCACTGTATATATACTACAGAAACTGTACATTTATTTGTCTCTCTATGACTGATTTTCAGTCTTGACAGTGACCCAGATATTCAAACTACTTAAAGAAGTCAACCTTGGGACCAGAAGTCGATGCACAGGTAAATTACACAAACTATTTGCAGAAATTGATTAACTGAGTTACATGCATACACACCACCTGGGACAAAAAGTTGAGGCAGAGATAAACTGCACAAACTACTTGGGACCAGAAATGACGCAAAGATAAACCGTACAAACTACATATGGCCAGACATGACGCAAGGATAAACTGCACATACTACTTGGGCTAGGCAGTGCAAAAATATTTTGCATATACTACTTCGGAATAAAAGGTGATGCAGAAATATATTGCACACCTACTTGAAGCCAGAAGTGACGTAGAGGTGAATTTCACATACAACTTGGGACCAGAAATGATGCAGAGATAAACTGTACATACCAGTTAGGGCTATAAGGTGAGGCAAACATAAACTAAGGTGTTTCTTAGGACCAAAGCTGACGAAGAGATAAAACTGCACATACAATTTGGGTCCAGAAGGTGATGCAGAGATAAACTCCAAATACTACTTGGGACTAGAAGGTAACACAGAGATAAATTGCACATACTACTTGGGACCAGAAGGTGACACAGAGCTAAATTGCACATGCTACTTGGGACTAGGTAAAGTAAAGGTAACCTGCACATGCTAGTTGGGACTAGGTGATGTTGAGAAATTGCAGATACTACTTGGGATCAGGAGGTAATGCAGTGATACACTACACGTGCTAGTTAGGATAAGGTGACAGACAGATGAACTGCACTTACTACTTAGGACCAAAAGGTATAACAGAGATAAACTGCAGAAATGCTTAATAAAACAGAAAAAGCTCCAGATTCCCAAAAATTAACAGTTTAATATTTTATTCCATCAAATGAAAGTTAAATAATTGCAGCTAGTACCTTAATTAACAATTCATCAAATAGATTTGAGGAACACGACAAATTATTTGTCAGGTATTATGTGTTATATCTAAAAATTTCATTTCACAATAAAATAAGTTAACTGAAATAGAGAACAGTGAATCTTATATATCCTACATTGTCACTAAACAATTACAAACAATAATATAAAATGAATGAAAGGACAGATTATTTATTTGAATTTTTTCACCAGCTTTTTGAATCTGATAGGTTGTAGTGTCAAAAACAAAAGTCATTCAAGGTCAAATTTGCTTCTAAACATGTTAAAATATTTTTATAAATGGCAATAGTGTGCTGCACACGCTGTAACTTTGATAAGAATATGAAAAAGAACGTGGTGTAAAACATAATCAAAGCTGTGTATAACAATTTTTTCTGAAAGAGTTCAAATTATTAATCTGAAAGTGTCAACAATTTAGCATGCATCTTAAGCGTTTGCTACACATTATATATTATGGTTACCCATTATACCCGTAAATCACAGTAGCAAGAGTAAGTAATTAAACGAATTCTACAATTTGTTACACCGAAATTATTTTTGCAATCATAACAGTTGGTACACGATTTTACTGCAAATACCAATAAATTAATCTATACTAATTAATTCAGGTTAATTTGCCTACCTATAAACCTTGCAGATTTTAAAATGTTAAAAATACAAAAATAATCCAATATGAGAATCTATTAATAATAAAACAAAAAAATTGTGCTCCTAACTAATATTTTTTATCCAATATACTGTCCCAACACTATGTTTTATAAACAAACATCATTTCCATCTGCATCCCAAATCTTAAAATAGAACAATTAATTCAAACGTAGAAAATTTAACAATGGTAAATTTCTAATTGAATCAAACAATTAAATCTAATAGCACTTAGTAACAAGATTCAACATTCTTATCAGAATAAATTTCATTATAAATTATGAACTGTAAAGTATGGAATTGTACTCAACTGTAATAACATTAAATTGAAGTTCAAATTAAAAGCAACAAGGTATATGTAACCAAAGAATAGAATATGAAAAAATATTACAACTTTTGCAATTTTATTGCGAAAATATAATAAATATTAGGGAAGAAACCTTAAAGGTTACAAAATATTTTATCAATATTTGGTCAGTTAAAATTATTGTGCTATTACGACTGTGTTTGGTTTGACTGGATATCTTTGAGACACACCATCAGATGGCCTCTTCAGCTGCTCAAAGCAATGCCAAAATGGTTAGAATGGCTACAGGGCAGTACATGACAAAGCAGTACAAGGCTAGGCGAACACTGGTCAAAGTGAAATCTCACTTTTCACAAAGAATGGGCTGAGCACTTTTGCCTTGGAGCAGCCGAAATAACATCATCGACAACAATTATTGTTTGTCGAGCATTTTATTTCATACAGCAATACATGGCCAGAAACAAGTATGCAAGCTCACAAATTTGTTTCAGCGCCACTTTGAAGCAACAGCAAAAATTAACTGAGTTGACTGTCAGAATCAAATTAATAAGAAGCCATGCTTAAGAATAACTGAAAGGCAATGTTTCATAATTATTTCTTCTGCTTATTATTAATATTCCTTGGTTTGCCATCCTGTGTGTGGCTCGTCAGGTGGTGTAGAAGGTCAATGCTCGTAACTACTCCAATAATAACTTTCTTTGTTTCCAGATCACCATTTTGTGTGTCTAAAATAAGAAATAAATTTCAAAAACCTTAAAGTATCACATACACGAGAGTTTTAGCATTACTGTTAACGAGAATAAAGAATAGCAATAAAATTGGTTACTAAATTCAGTTAGAATGGATGAAGCATTATTAAATTATCAAAAGATGAGAACGACAATAAAATTTCACTGTAGAATTAATCTAAACCCTGAATGTACAATGAAAAATAAGTTAGCAAAAATGATATGAGGCATAATAATTTTCACTCATAGTTTAGTACTTTAATACTGGTCATGTATATAACAAAATCAGACAAGGTAATGTTCAAAATTTAATCACTGCACAACAAAATGTTCTTTTAGTAATAAACAAATATTTAGGTGTCTTTTTATAGCACCTGTATAACTGTGCTAAACCATTATCTAAAAAAATCATGTTAAAATCTAAACTAATCACTACTGTTTTAAATAAGTATGGAACTATAACTCTGTCTTTTAATAAGAATTTTTCATGTTTTAAATAATATTTCCAACTTAAATAGCATCACACATGAAAATGATCTTAATGGCAAAATTAGTAATAAAGAAAAATAAAAAGTTACAAGCTAGCAGACAGTTAGCAACAGCAATACTGCATTGTGTGCAACAAAATTAAAGAAAGCAAAGAAATGGTGGTGAAAGAATGAATTTAGTATAAGGGTTTCACTCATTCCTTTTTACGCATTTTATTGCAAACACTTTGGTGTAGTGTGTTAGTGTGGGCACCATCAGTGGACAGTGCCCATACTTAAGAAGTCATTTAATGATGAGAATAATTTTATCGAAAGCGTAACCCATGAAGTGCAATTTTAACCACACTTTGAAATGTAAAAGAAACTTAACAAACCTTCAGAAGACAACAACAAGAACAATAAAGTAAAAGAAATACCCAGCATGCATAACAACCTGTGGATGACCTACATAGCTTCTGCTCATGTGTAACAACAGCAAAGTGATCAGTATTTAAAATTCGTGACAGAGTGCCCAACGTTGTGTCCAGCGTAATCTGAAACAGTGAAAAGAAACTGTGTTGGAAGTTGAACAAAACAATGAAGATCAGGATCTGTTCAAACACCAGGCAGCTAAAGTTTAAATAATGAGCTAATGATTTCAGTTATGGTCCTGCCACAATCATCAACAATGAGAGGCTGAAAAATGCATTCCAGCTTGCCGTGTGCTGAAGAACAATGTAAATTACTCATAGCTTTTAAAGACAAGTGGCAAAGATCTTAATTCTAGGTCTTCCAGAGGCGAGAGAAACAACCAAGTAGTCATAGTTTATGCTTCATGACCAAAGGTTCAAATGTTGCTGAAACTGGTCAGTGCATGGATGGGGGCGCTTGCTGGGTCTGATACTATCACTCTGGGCAGTCTCATTTGCCACACTGATTCTAGTTTTTGCTTGCAAAGGAGAATCTTTTCACATCAGATGTGAACATACCTGTATCAGTTCAGTGAGGCATAGCCTTGAAAACAAAGTTACAGTCCTGCCACAACGATTCATGGTGAGTGGCTGAATGCTGCATTTCAGCTAGGGGTGTGAGGACGTGCATTAAAACAAACTCAATGGTACTTTGAATCTGCATTACACCAAACAAAAACATATGACAAGGAAAACATAATTTTAATATTTTTTTTGGTTGATGATAGTAAAAAATACCAGTGATACTCAGTCTGTGAAACTATTGTTGCAGGATTATTGTAATTGCTGCCTATTTTAAGTGATGATCAATTTCTCGATGCTGGTAATTTTATTGCTACTATACAAAGCATCTCATGAGAGAACAGCAACATTTTAGCAAGGTTTTACAGGTTGTTGATCATTAACTCAGTCATTCACTCGCTCACTCTTACACATTGACCAGCTTTTATCCTTTATTAATAAAATGTGGTAAAATGAATTTACCGTTTTGAATTGTGTGTACAAGATAGATGATACAGGGGAAGTGTTCTTTACTCTACTAGCCAGTACTGCTGCCATCATGCTCCCCAATGTTACCATACCCAGCATACCTCTATAACAGTAAGAAATAGCAAAAGCATTTTAATAATGTCACATGTCACATACATTACTAACTAAAATAGAATACTTTTTTTACGACAACGTATACTGCAATTACATTACTAATACATTATGGTACTAGTACTAGTACAAATACATTAATAATAACAATTTGCAGAAGGTTATTGTAAGAAGAAAGAAGCAAGAGCTTTGTAGTCTTCCTTCTACAGGTAGCTACCATAACTGGTAATATCATTTTATAAATATAAATTCAGTTGAAAAACCAAATTGCAAATTTCCGGAAACCCGTGAAAATTTAGGATACAGCTAGAACATTACTCACTCATAAAAAATGATAGTGCACAATTATTGGAAATAAATACAGTAAATAAAAGAGTTCTTTTAGAGCCTTTCTAGAGCGTTCATGCCTTTAAGAGAAAATTTTTTCCTTAGAAGTTATGCAGCAGTCACACTAACTGCAGAACAGATAATTTTGAAAACTGAATACAAATAAAAGATGTTGCAGATTAGATTAGTTTTTTTAGGAAATTTGAAATACAGAATTTTGAGTTTTGAAAAATAAAAATATTGACAAATGCCATTGTTGTGGCTGCTATCAATGCGTACTATGCAGCATGCAAGCATTTTCAAGTAAAGTTGTTTTCTAAAACAAGTTGTTCTTGTAACAGCAGCAAATAAAGTAAGCTATTATACGTTACCCTGATTCATCTACGACGGGTAACTGATCGAATCCTTCTTTATTCATGATCTGTATTGCATCCTGAACTGCCATGGTGGGAACAACGGTAATTGGCGTATGCAGGTTTAACAGGGAAATCTTTTCATTCCACCACCACTCTGACGCCGCCTGGTGGTCCTTTTGCAAAAAGTTTCGCTCCTCCATCCACTGATCACTCAAGTGTTTCGTCCTGAAGACAAGAGCTTGTCAGTGAATTATAATCAAATAAATATGTTTTGGTGATTGGGTCTTTCCAAGCTTGCAGTTTTCAGTTACTGCATGCACATCCAACCATATCACAGCCAGTACTCTTCTGCAGATTTGTGTCTTATTTCATCATCTTACTTCACACTCTTCATCAGAAATAATCTTAGATAAGAGTGAGGTTCTGTTCGTACCTCAACCATAAAAGATTTCACCTTTAAGAGCTGGATCTTAGCCAATAGGATAAAAAAACATAAAAACCAATAACTAATGCAGTCACACTTACATATAGTTTCTGATTGAATCTGGCAAAATTACGACACATGTTTCACCCTCTTTTAGTGCTTTTGCTGCTTCTAGGGCAACATACACAACTGTGCCACTACTGCCACCTAGAAACAGAAATAATAATATTCTGATCCAAGCAGTATAGAGCCAAATGCCATTTTGTCAATTGGAGTTAACTTGATCATCACTCAGGTGGCTGAGTTAAACCACCAAATCAATTAGAATTCATCAAGATTTTTTTTCATAATTAGTGACAATTTGTCTTATTATCGTCAAATTTTTAAAACTAACTTGGAAATATTGCAGGTGTTAATTATTAAATCAGTACAAACAAACTCCATAAATGTTTAATACCACTTGGTACACTAGGTATGGCATGGTGCAATTGATTGCAGAAACCCGATGGATAATTATACAGTGTTAACACTAACGGCATACAGTTAAAAAATAATGTACACATAGTTAACATGTCTGTGCTTGTTAACTGTTTTCACACTGTAACTTAACAGCTAACAAACACAAATATACATTGTAAATGGAGGTACTTACCACACAGTAAACCCTCTTCTCTGATAAGACGTCTTGCCATGATTAAAGAGGGTTCATCTTTTGACTTATACCATTTGTCTACCACCTGTCATGTTACAGAGTGAAAACGCAATGAAAAATATAAGTTTATTGCAGTCACCACACAATAACAGAAAATTTATATTAACATCTGCTCAATGTAAGCTAACTCAAAATTAGCACAAAAATAAATATTTGTAAGTGCATCATAACACAACACAGAAATGACAGAAAATTTTAGCAGTAACTGTAACTTTGTACATACAGATCTATCGAGAACGGTTGGCACGAAGTCATACCCAATGCCTTCAACTTCATAAAATGATACATCTGAATCATTTAAACAAGCTGGCTCAGCCAGTATGGAGCCTGCTGGATCTACACCTATTATCTGAAACAAAAATAAAAAAGTGTGATTACAGAAATATGGAGTTCAATTAACTTGTTTTCCAGTCATAATTCAATGATGATTTAAAATAAAATGAATGACTGCTTGAAAATCAGGTAGTAAATCTAGATGAGGCAATTAACCTATGCTAAAAATTGTTTATGTATGTTTCCTTTCATTCCAGAATAAAAATTACAAAGCTAGTGTGTAATAGACGCGACTTTCTCTCCCTACTTCCCGCCCCCTCTCTCTCTCTGCTCACTTTCTCTCTGCCTCCTTCCCTCCCTCCCTGCTTCCCCCCACTCTCTATCTCTCTCTTGATTAAATGCAAAATATCAGCATTGTTGATTCATCGGGCAATTTTTATGCACGGGCAATACTTTTCACTCAAAATCCACGTACTGTGAAACATGAAGTAGCAGAAAAATAGAAATCCTTAAAACCAATTGACCAGGCAAATGTACGTCATTAATGAACTAGGTCAAGTACAAATTGTACGTGCTGCACAGCAAAACATGTTTACAAGGCTAGTGTTGACAAAGTCTTTAACAGACACACAACATATAAATATATTAGATGTATACATATAAATACATTATAATATACAAATATTGTCCGTTAACATAAAATTGTTAAAACCGAATATATTATTTGTTGATCTGTAGGACATTGGCACTAGTGGGAATCCCAGTTATTTATCTGAATAAACATCAAGATTGATAAACATGTATTGAATGGAAAATTTTGTGGAACTTTCCAAGATATAGCAATAAAAATTTATCTCAGAGTAACCAATTCCTTTTTAATTGAAAAGTATTTGTAATACCAGAAATATACAAACAAAAAGAAAATAATTTTCTGAAATAATATGTATTAAAAACATAAAAAGATACGCAAGACGTCAATATAGTAAAATTTGTTCTCTGTAAAATCAATGTCAAGCAGCATCTAAGGTATTGAAAGATACACGAATAAGTAAATATTTTATTTTTCCTGCACTATAATATATGTGAGCATTGTTTGGCTAGTGAATATTGACAGCAAAGTGTTCAACTAGTAGTTAATTCAGGTACTAATAAGCTTTTCCAGTTTCCACATGACACCTCACCATGCAAAAAATTGATGCAAAAATTACCTTGCAGTTTGGACATTTCTCTTTTATTTTTCTTCCCAGTCCTGTAATGGTCCCTCCAGTTCCAGCACCACAAACAACCATGTCCACTTTATCTAGAAAAATCCACAAGAATTGACAAAAATCAATTAAATCATAAGAAAAAAAGACATTTTCAAAGCAGATACAGAAAAATAGCATGTGCAAATCATATTAGCAGAAATTTTTTGAAAATGTACATAGTAGCTAAACTCACTGGAGCACTGTTCTAAAATCTCTTCTGCTGTTGTATCATAATGTGCAATTGGATTTCCTGGATTCCTATACTGTTAGCAAAAAAAATAGAAAAATATTGTAATAACAGCATGTAGACAGCATCTGTAAAGAAAATCATGTGAATACAAGCAAACTTGTTGATCCTGGCCTATGCAATCAATTGTCCAATAAGAAGTTTGCTGTGACAGGGAAAAATGCACATTTAGATTGAAAAAGCAATTAGTTTTTTGTTTTTCTTGTTCAAAATTGGCTCGAGTAACTTTGTCCACGACAACTCCTTTGTGATGGGAAAAAAGTGTTTGAAAGGACAAAAAATGGCAAGAGTCCAAGTTAAGCCTGATATGCCAATCTTTAAATGTGATAAAATGGAATGGAATTGCAGAAAGCATACCAACTTTTAGATTGTAATCTATTACGTGTTTGTTTTTGTGTACTATGCAATATTCACTTATAGTTTTGCACCTTCCGTAGAGTAAACAATTAATGTATGTTAAATAATTACTACAGTGTTAGTTTTGGCTTCTGCTGAAATAACAATAAAAAATGGTTACTGCACTCCAAATATAAGGCTACGTAAAAAAACGTACTAAATATACAAAAATTGCTAAAATAGATAAACATGCCTCAGAAAACAGGTCATGGAAAACTGGGCCTTGCATGGCTTTTCATGTATACTGGGTCTTACATATTTTCTACATTCATAAAAATATTTCTAATGACACAGCATAACATACATTTGACGATAGGCAATTCATTCCAGGCTTAGTTATTCACTAGGAATACCTGATCTAGTATTAGAGAATTGGGTATCTCAGCATGTAATCTCCATGCCACTGCAATGTGTGATTCTGGAGAATCAAAAGAGGCTTTAGTAGGTGTGCGCACAATTTCAGCACCAAGTGCTCTCAGGACATCAACCTTCTCCATGCTCATTTTCTCTGGCATAACTATGATGCATCTATATCCTTTAACAGCAGCAGCAAGAGCTAATCCAATACCTAGACAAAAACAATTGTGATTACTGCTTAGTTTATCTGATATCGCAAAAAGACAAAAAAATATATGTCCTCTGCATCAGTATGAATGCTTATTAATGGTCTTAGGTTACAACGATGAATCAACCGCGTCGTGTCGAATCAACATTTATTGATAATTAAAAGTCGACACTTTCAATAAGATAGCATTTGCAGTATGGCAATAAGGCACACACGTTTCATACTTTGTCTATAGCAAACTCTACAGACTCGAAGCGGAAGCGGTTCTGACAAACAGCTGCTTTCTTTTGAAAGTTTAATTGTCTGTTGCTCTCACTAGTTGGTATTGAGCATTCTTGTCTGCTGTTTGCATACCGCGAGGCATCAATCTTATCTGTATTAGCAGTGACAAGTGGTTTAGAAGCTTAGTTTTAGAAATGGAAATTGATGTAAAAATCGTTAAAATTCAGACTTCAAAATTCAAACAAAATTCATACTTTGTGCTTTTCAGTAAATATAAAAAACTAGAAATTCTGTGGGGTAATGAAAAACCAGTAATCATGAGATCTCTTACAAAGGTGAGTGCTGATAGACTCGCAGTTGTTTTAAACCTTTACAATTATATGCTGTTTTTAAAATTATTATCAACAATCAAAGCAAAACGTATATTACACTTCAGAGATGACTCCCACTTCATTGAATGTGAATGTCACAGTAAATGGGCAGACTTAGCATGATGATATGTCTCTGCTTGCTTCTAGTTTACATTATAGCTACCTGTGTTTCCTGATGTGGGTTCAATGATGGTGTATCCTGGCTTTAGTTTACCCTCTCTCTCTGCCTCCTCTACCATGCGCAAGCCAATACGATCTTTCACACTCCCACCGGCATTAAAGAATTCACATTTAGCCACTGCAAGTGCAAAGTTTAGAAACAAAATGTTAATAAATAAATGTATGGGTTCGTTTAGATCGGTGCTGCTCACGGACAAAAAAAAATTGCAAAAAAACTTATGTTTACCTGTATATATTAGTTTATAGCAAATGAAATAAAAGAAATGTATGCATAAATAACTAACATAAATGACACACAGTATTTAAACTAATTAACTAAAGGTTAAATTTTTACAGAGATTGTCAAATTTGCCCACTAAAATTATTATCATCATCTTTGTCATCCTTTCGTCATCATCAATATTAGCAGTAGCGATTTTTTTTACAAAAACCCACACATAAATGTGATTTCAGTAATACCAATTCACATAATAGCGTCTAATAGTGAAAACACAATTTCAACTTAAATTAGTAAAATTTGCCAGGTTTGCCAAAGCAACCTGCATTTAATAGGCTAACGTTAAAAAATGTTCTTAGTGGGGAAGTCAAACGTAGCAATAAGGCACATGTTACAATTTATTGCATGTTGTTAAAAGTTTCCTTCAGGTGTACAATAAATACAAATATTAACCATTGGTCATCATAAACAGTTTACAAAAATTCATACCAGGTCAAGCTCTAAAACAATCTTTCTTAAAAAAATCTTGTAAGACCAAACACACAGGTCCTTTACATGTCAGTCATGTAACATTGTAAGAAATTAAATAACTGATTATTTAAAGTGAAAAATTTTCACATCCTAAAAGTCTGACCCATCTAAAAACGTTTTATTTGAACAAGAGTCATGATAAACCACATTCTACAGTACTGTAATACCAGTTTTACTACAGCCATATCAGATAATTTTTGACAGACAAAACGGTTTTACTTACACATTGTGCACTTGAGGCCCGCGCTGTGGCTTATCTTGTTCAAACAAACTAAAGGTGTATTTCCTATTGCAGATAGTATATTTGGATATATGTCTTTGCCTAGAGCACTGAAAAAAGAATGTGGTTTAACAATTTATGTACAGTTACATTTCAATGAGACAATGACCAAAGTCTGTAAACCACTTTTTGTTACCCTAACGACTGTGTAAACCACTGTAATGTGTATCTGATATCATTTTTGATGGAATGTGATTTTGTTGGTTAATTAAGGTTTTTACATTTTTATAGAAAGGTGATTTAAAATCAATATAGCTGCTTAGAGAAATACATGTATAATAGTTTACTAGCCGTGATGCTGTCACAAGCTACTTAGTTGCAGTGATTCTAGTTTTCTGACCTTCTTTGGACATGTATTCTTATGTTTACTGCTTTACTGTAGCCTTCCAACCAAAGGGTCTTGCAAATAATCTTTGCGTAATTAACAGATAAGGTACGTTAGCAGTATTACACACACATACTTTCTGTAATGATTATGAGGTGAATGTCACAAGCTACTTAGTTGCAGTGATTCTAGTTTTCTGACCTTCTTTGGAGATGTATTCTTATGTTTACTGCTTTACTGCAGCCTTCCAACCAAAGGGTCTTGCAAATAATCTTTGCGTAATTAACAGATAAGGTACGTTAGCAGTATTACACACACATACTTTCTGTAATGATTATGAGGTGAATCTTTAATAGAGGAGCCTGGCTTCCAAGTACATTTGCTTGGCTTGTCTGGTCTGATCCATTTATTTGGCATTTCCATAGTAGCAGTCTAAAAACAAAATAAATACCTACAGTTGAAAATGTCGTGAATAAAATTAAAACTATGTGCCCAAACAACCCAGTAAAATACAGGTGTGTTTCTTTACTACTACTGTTATTTCTTTTCTATTTGAAAAGTAATTATACACAACTGATTAAATACAGTTCATTAATAATGCTAACATGCTTGCTAATTATCAATTTCAGTCTCACAAAGATCATAACAGCTGCAGAACTGACTGACAATTTGCTACTTTGCATAGATAATAATTGTGGTAACCATAATGTTGTGTCACCATCTTCAAATGACCAAGAAATTCATTGAACAAGCAATTCCTTGAGAATAAGAAATCCTTCAAGTGCTTCAGTTCCTACATTTCCTCCTAGATGCATAATTGCAAATATAACATACTACATTATAGATGTATTTTAGTACAAGCGATTAGTGGCCTACTTATCAGAAATATGTAATCGAGCATGACCCATTACTATAAGGTGTTTTCCAAGGGAAAAGATTTGGTTTTCCCCTTCCTCTATTTAAATGAATAATAACATCCACTGAATCAGCATGTTTTGGTAAACCAGCTAAGATACTAGCAAAAACCAGACCTCCATAAAATATTAAGGCTCTAATTTGTGGAACAGACTTTCAAATGATCTTAAATTGGAATCTACCTGGAAAGACTGCCCGGAGACTCTCAAATGCACTCTATGTTTGGCATGCTGCAAACTGTTACAGAGGCAATTCTAAACTAGCACTCTACACTGCCTGAATGTAAGATGACTAATTGACAACAGTCCTGCCTTTTTCATAAATTGATTACAAAACTAGCATTTAACTCAGTGTCCCATCAACATTTTTTGATAAAGATGGAATAATGCAGGGACAACAAGCAGCCTCCTGGCATGGTTCCAGTACTTCTTGATGAACTGCCATCAACGTGTTGTCTTGAATGGCATAACTACAAGCTGGAAATATATCTGCAGTGGCATAGCTCAAGTTACCCTCATTGGTGCTTATTGTTTCTTAATCTTCATAAATGGTAGTATGAACTATATGCATATAGGCTGGAATATCACCGACTTTGTACATTGATGATTTAAAGCCATACCGTCCAATATGGGACAACTGCGACAAGCGTATGCTACAACTTGACCTCAACAACATTGAAGGATGGTGTAAAGAATGGTTACGGGAGCTTAAAAAAGACAAGAGTCATGTTTTGCGCATCCAGCTGAAGAGTCAAACTCGATATAACCTTAAAGATGGACCCATAGAGGAGAAATCATCTACTAAAGATCTTGGCATCACAATAACGAATGACTTAAAATGGATAAGCAATATCATTTCACATGCAAATCAACACATTGCATGATTATATGAAGTATCACATCCAGGAAAGCCTCTGTAACCCTTCCCCTGTGCAAAGCTGTTGTGCATCCAATTCTTTATTATACTTCAGTAGTCCAGTCACTGCAGTACTCCGTTCTTAAAGCATCACTGGAAAAAACAAAAACCGATGCATTCCACTAGCTGAGGCTGCTGCTACAGTATCATATTTAGAACAACAGAAAGAGACCACTGGAGTCACTAACTGTTACAAGATAATCAACAGGTTATCTATCCTCCAGGAAGATGATTTCTTTTGGCGTCCTCCCAGATCTTTGGTGGATATATTCACCAAATCTTTTGTTCCCTTTTCACGAACCAATTCGATCCCATTTTTTGGCCGCCGTCATCAACCCTTGCAACAAATTGCTAACATCACGGTAACACTTGATGCACCATTTCTCAATAGTTTTAAATATTGGTTGAAAAGTCACCGCACTAAGTCCCAGTAGTTTTAAATCTTAGTTGAGAAGCTACCGCACTAAGTCCAACTCTAGATCACTACGACCTGGATAGCTAAAATTATTAGTATATATTCATGCATTTATAATACCCAAAAATCAAAATCGTCAGTTATCAGTATTAAAAAATCTTTAAAATACATATCATTTGCCATTCAGTAAAAAGCAAAAAGAAGAAAAACTAAGATATAATCAGTTATATAATTTACTTTCAGATGAACGCAACCCGGAAAGAAAGCTTGAAATATTTAATTTGCATTGATCAAACCACAGCGAGCCGAGTAGACACGTGAGAAATAAATACAGCATGATAAGCTGACCGTGACGTTGCAATGTTTGGCGGCATCTAGTGCTGAAATACAGAACTAAAAGTTTTCTCATTTCGCTAATGTTGTATTCAAAATGGCTGGCAGTGAAAGCGGACAAACTGGAGGAGATGATTCACTTTACCCAATTGCTGTGTTAATTGATGAATTGAGAAATGAAGATGTGCAGGTATATTTGGAATTTCTTTGTCTAGTACAATGCTGTTATTATTGGTAGTAAAATTAACGCACGCCTAAACTTTGGTCACATCCATCCTTTTACCTAATTGTAAAACTATAAGTTCATTTTTTTTCGCACCGCGTAGTGAACAAATGGAATAGTTTGCCAGAAAGAGTGGTTAGTGCACCGTATTTAAACATTTTTAAGGAGAGATTGAGGGCTTCACGATATTCATGCTTTAAGAAGCCAAAAGGATTACCTAAATCTCTTTTATACCGTGGTGAGACTCCCGTCGAGTGACAACGAGTGTTGTTGTGCTATTTTTAATTTAGAGTTGATAATGTACAAACATATGTTTTTACAGAAACATATGTCCACATTATAAGCTGCAGGAGCATTAGATTTATAAAAGGTGGTTTAGCCCTTCCGATAGTGAGCGTTTCCATTTACAATCCACTTTTTGATTCTCCTGTACCAGATGGTGAGTGCCGCCTGGTGGTAAATGTTGGTCGACTGATTAGTTTTTTGCATTCTAGTCAGTTTATCTTATTGTCTACTGAGCATAGTTTATCTAGGAAAACGCTCTACCGCCTTTGTTTTGAACAAATTATCATTTCACAATGCTTAACAATACTATTTATAATATTATTATCCTCTGTTATTATGATTTCTAATAAATCATACAAGATTTATATGTTGCCAGCAAAACTAAGAATAATTGTTCATTTTTCTGTTGATTATAAAATTTGTTTTTAATAAAATGAAATGCTTTCTAGTTTTTTTTATATTTGCATTTCATTTTCTTAGCTGAGGCTCAACAGTATAAAGAAATTGTCAACTATTGCACTTGCTTTGGGCGTAGAAAGGACTCGCAGTGAACTTATTCCATTTCTAACTGGTACGTATAAGTATGACAAAATTTTTGATAAGTTACATTTGATAAGCAGGTATTTACTCACATGCAGGAGTGATGAAATGATTATTGAAACGGCTGCTTAATTTCAAAGGTAGTTCATATGATAAGCACTGAGCTTTGTTTCAATGGGTGCTTGCACTGCTTGGCTAGCCTTGGCGAAAAAGCCAGGGCCTAGATCAGATATCCTGTGGAGAAATAAGACTGTTGGTGTTGTTTTTTCACATTTTCACATTTGTTTGATGTCAGATATTTTATTGCATTATCTATATACACTGTTTTATATCATATAGTGAAAATATTTTGAAAAAAATAAATTTTTATTTTAAGTTGTTACATGCAGTTTTTTTGTTCGTATTTAGACACCATTTACGATGAAGATGAAGTGTTGCTGGCTCTTGCTGAACAGCTGGGAAATTTTACAACATTTGTTGGTGGCCCAGAAAGTGTTCACTGCTTACTGGTGAGGGCAAGAAACAGAGTTTTGAATTTTATAAATAATTGTAATTTTGTGAGTATTGTAGCCCTTCTAGTAATTGGTAAATTGTAAGTTATACTTTTTAAACTATATGCCTAACTTTAATTTTGGGTATTATTTAGTTTCAGGCATGTTAGCTTTCTAATTCAAGTTCAAAAAGAAATTTGTGTTAATGTGCATTGTGTAGTTTTTCATACTGTGTATATATGTGGTATATATATATAACATGTGATCTTCAGCATGTTTACCTGCAGCTATGAGTATGCAAGTGACATTCAGCTCCATGTCAAGCACTGTAAGTTATTCTCAATATTGCCTGATATAATGACATTATAATGCATCATGATGTGATAAAAACCCCTGCAGTCCAGCAATTTTCGTAAACATGCTAATGTTGTTTGACTTACTACTAATACAATGCTGGCCTATAATTATTCTGCATTTAAAATGTAATTATAATAGTGTTTTCACTATTATATTTGATTACTAAGTTCTACTGCATTTACTTATTAATATAGCCACCGTTAGAAAGTTTAGCTACTGTGGAGGAAACTGTTGTACGTGACAAAGCAGTGGAGTCGTTAAGAGCCATTGCAGCACAGCATTCTGTTGCAGATCTTGAGGGTCATTTTGTACCCCTAGTTAAACGTCTCGCTAGTGGTATGTATAGCTTCATCCAATTTTCTTACCGAATAAAGTATTTTTGCCAGTCAGTTTGAACATGCAGTTTCTGAGCTATTCCAATTCACTGCTGTTTTTAGATTACCCAGAGTTGTATTGTCTGACTTTTTTTGTTGAAATTTATTGTTTGCATTTTAGTTAAGTGGTGGAACTTGCTTTATTTTTTCAGGTGACTGGTTTACTTCACGTACATCAGCATGTGGCCTATTCAGTGTCTGTTATCCAAGAGTTTCTACGGCGTTGAAGGTGGAATTAAGAAGGTGGTGATCAGTTACTTCTACTTGTATTATTGCAATGCCTAAAATTTTTGTGAATGTTCAGCACAGTTACGATTGAGCTTGAAATTGTGTTGTTTCAGTTTTTATGTACACGTATTGTTTTTTATTGTATTTTACTGAAATTCAGGTCAACCAAAAGCCTACTTTACAGAAAATTATAACCTATCAAGGTCCAGTGCAAGAAATGAATTAACAAATTGAATCCCACTCAGCTGCTTTTTTGATTATTTATAAATCAGTAACCGACTCTCTATGTGATTAATGAAAACCAGTAGGGCACAATTCAACGAGTTTTTCTCACCTGCTGTTTAACGTTTTTTGCATTTGTTATAGCCAATTTCGCAACCTGTGTGGTGATGACACTCCCATGGTGCGAAGAGCGGCCGCATCAAAAATTGGAGAATTTGCCAAAGTTGTGGAACAAGAGCATCTGAAGGCGGACCTTATACCAATGTTTCTTAATCTTGCTCAGGATGAACAGGTGCAGTCAGCTGATTGATTTATTGATTAGTTGGTTCAGAAATTGGTTGTTGTTTGGCCGATTTGTCAGTTAGTTAGTTGGTTGACTTACAAGTGCTGAGTTACAGTTTGCTGTAAGATATTTTAGCACTTTTTGTCAATTTTGAGGCTTTGAATATTGGTTTATCTTATCCATTATTTTGCTTGTTATGTAACACGGTCCCACTGGTTTATACATCTTACGACATTCTCATATGACATCTCATATTTTTATGGATTTTAAATGCAGTAAATTCAAAATTACAACTTTGAAACTGTTTGAAGACATTTGGCATCATCTGGTGTTTTTAAAACAAACTAAGAAACAGTAAACTATGTGATATGAGTGCATGCACATTTTATCTTTGATGATGTGACTATATAATTGATGAGCCATTTTCTACTTTTGGAATAAAAATTGTTGGTCTGTGATAATTTTTTTTTGGATAATTGTACATTTTAGAATATGCATTGCAAGATTAATGAGGATGTGATCTATGAAAATAAAAAAATAGTTTCAGAAGCTTAGATTCATAGGTTGTTGCATAGGTTCATATATCCTGCAGTTTAAAAATAATATGATGTGTTAAAACTATTAATGTCAATTTCAGGATTCAGTTAGGCTTTTAGCAGTTGAAGCTTCGGTGGCTATTGCTTCGTTGCTTGCTCATGATGATACAGAGTCACTAATCATGCCCACCGTACGCCAAGCAGCAGAGGACAAATCTTGGAGAGTCCGTTACATGGTCGCAGACAAATTCACGGAAGTAATTTCACATTTTTTTCATATTTATGTATTTATAATGAGAATGTACAGTAACATGCAATGAACTCATTTTATCTGTCCACCGTGTTTTCCTAACTACTTTAGGCAGTTAACTGTTAAACTGTGTAAATGTGCACAGTTAGGCATCCAGTCTTATAAACTTTAAAAATGATATTATTGCATTTTTCTTCACTTCAGTTACAGAATGCTGTTGGTCCGGAGATTACTAAAACTGATTTAGTGCCAGCGTTTCAAAGTTTACTAAAGGACTGTGAAGCTGAAGTCAGAGCAGCTGCATCTCATAAAGTAAAAGGTAAAAAGAAAAAAAATTCAAAAAAATCAACTTAAACAAAGTGTTGGTGTAATTCTAGAATTTGATTAATGTTACTTGTTTAAATACAAAGCTGTTTAAACAGAGAACAGCTAAATAATATTTTGATTTCAATCAAAAGCGTGAAAAATGAAATTGTTTTTAGTTTATTATTTATTTATTATCTTTTTATAGAACTTAGTTCTTAAATACAATCTGTGTACTCTAAATGTTATTAAAACACTAATAATGCAATGCAGCAGCATTAGATAGGTCATTACAACATAACCGCATCAAAATTATTTTTATATAAATTTAGCTTAACAATGCAAGTTCTCTCTTTCTCAAAGAAAGCAAGTTATCAACTATTAGTTGCAATAAATGACTAATTAATCAAACAGTGATACTCACAAGGTGGGTACTTCAGTAACTTGAATCTATTTTTTAAATTTTGTAAAGTTCTGCAATTACAAATAGACAAGGTTTTTTAGTATAGTGTTCACTTGCTGAGAATGACTACTATTCGAGTGATTTTAGACAGACGATGACTAGATTTCTGCATCCTTTTTAAGGTGGAGGTATAGCAGATTGAGAGGACAGGTCCATGTATACAAAGTTGTTCATCCATTCATGAGAAATGTATGTGTCATAGAGTGTATAATAGTGGAGTGAGTAGTGACAATGTACACTAAGTCATGATAGGTTTCCCAATTTTAAACCTAGTTAACAAACTTTGGCAGTTCAGCCTGACGTTGTTTAGGTACAAATCAACTTGGTTAGTTTAGTATCTCATAGGGTATTTAATTGTGTTTCAGACTTTATAAATCAATCCAATTTATAAAAAAAAACATAATATAATTTCTGTTTTTGACTGCCTGGTGGCTTTTTGGTGGTTAATGCTTTGTATTTTTTGACAGAGTTCTGTCAGAATCTTGATCCGGCAGTGCGAGAGAACCTCATCATGACAAACATTTTACCTTGTGTAAAGGAACTTGTCTCTGATGCTAATCAACATGTAAAGTCAGCACTCGCTTCTGTTGTTATGGGCCTATCACCAATACTTGGAAAAGATAAGTAAGTACATAAATCTTTGTGTTATTGACGATTATGGTACACGAAAGTGGCCACGTCTGGTGTTCACATCCAGCATTTGGAAGTGATAAATAGAACGTCTTTGTTGTTAGTGAGTATGTAAACAAAGATTTTGGCAGTGGGTCCTGGAAGTCAGACACTGGAAAGTAGAAACTTATCCCATTTTTTGACTATCTGACATTCAACACCCAGCGTCTGTTCCTCATCCAACCAATAACGATTAGGCTGGTTATCACATGACGACAAAACAATCATTAGCAATTTAAGTTTAAGACCTCCTTACAATTCTTATCTTATAGTAAGAAAAACCAGATTTTTCATTGAAACTTCTGTTAAAATTTTATTTCACGTATCTTTAAGCCATATATCTGCATCAGATATTTCAGACACTAGACATTGAGTGCTAGAAGCTGGCAGCCAGGCGCTGGATGCTTTGTTGCATCATAGGCTTTACATTCATGATTAAGCCTGACATTTTCTTTTGTGGTGTACTGTATTTGAACTACAGAATATTTTGGAAATTCGCATAATGCTTTTGGAAATAAAAGTTAAAAGAAGATTCATATTTCACATTGAACCAGTAATCACAAACCGAGTGAATGAACTGATGGGTGGTGTGCTGCAAAGAAAAATAATGCTGGACCTGGTTAGTAAATGGTTGGTGACCACTTCCGGGCTGTTATATATGTTGTACCGTTCCCGGTGTTTATTTCATTAAGGAAGGATGTATGTGCATCTAAACATGGCTAACACACTTTTACCAATTCAGTGCTATATCAAAAGCTTATCCTTGATACTGAGCTAGGTTCTGGCGTCCACCATAATCATCTACATTAAATAGGCCTTAGTGTCGAGTGCTGGATGCCAGCTTGCTGTGTGCTACTATAGCTTCCGAAATACTCAGGACAAATTCTAGGTTATTAACACACTGCTTTGTTAAACTGTTATACTATTCAGTTTATTGTTTTTATATTTGCTACATGCAATGGCTAGTACATTTAATTTTGTCAGTTTTAAGGTTAGTGACTTTTATTGTTTATTTTACATCCTGACTATAATAGCCAAGATAGATACATTTATTTTCAGAAAAACTATATTTTTTCAGTACCATTGAGCACTTGCTGCCCCTCTTCTTGGCTCAACTTAAAGACGAGTGTCCAGAAGTCAGATTGAACATTATTTCCAACCTAGACTGTGTTAATGAGGTATGCTGGATTTACCATTGAAAATTTCTCTGCTTCACTCGCTTTGATATATCTTAACATTTATGAGCTTTTCGTAGTCTAATTGTTTTGTAAGTGAAGAACAGTATTTACTTATGCTTGACATGAAAATGTGTTTTCAGTATTTTAAATCTGGTATAACTTTTATAAAGCTAAAACAGCTTTTGCATTGATTAGTAACTAAGTAATGATTTTGTACTTGAAGTGAAATTTTTCTCATCATAGGTTATAGGTATTAGGCAGTTGTCACAAAGTCTCCTGCCAGCCATAGTTGATCTAGCTGAGGATACAAAGTGGAGAGTCAGACTAGCCATTATTGAGTACATGCCACTGTTAGCTGGTCAGCTGGGTGTGGAATTCTTTGATGAGAAATTGAACGCTCTTTGCATGACTTGGCTTGTTGATCATGGTATGTGATAAGGATATGCATGAAAAATCGATTAGTGGAAGCTTCGAATATTTTTTTAATATTCGAGTAATAAAATACTATTCAATTATCGTATTCAATTGTACACTATAATAACCACAAACTGAATGTTACTTGTTCACTTATGGAGATAAAAAATATTGGCACCAAGCCAATATTATTGTCTCGATAAAAGCAATCCCTGGTCTTTGCTGCTTTATGGCAGAAAAAAATCATCTTAGTGTCAGTTTACTGCCCTGGATAATACTACTTCACTAGAAAGTTGAGTACATCCTGTTGGCATCAAAGAGCTTAGAACTTGGTAATGGAACATTTTGAAAAAAGCTTATTCAAACAATAAATGTTCAT
Organism: Tubiluchus corallicola; assembly: GCA_030141605.1. Classification (NCBI taxonomy): domain Eukaryota; kingdom Metazoa; phylum Priapulida; class Priapulimorpha; order Priapulimorphida; family Tubiluchidae; genus Tubiluchus; species Tubiluchus corallicola. The sequence goes on along the minus strand of JAQGDQ010000109.1, from coordinate 480,500 downwards.
TATGCAAAAGCAAGTTATCAAAAATCAGCGAGCTCTATGTTGAATGACGTACAGCTCATTTTTAGTAGTTTAGTACAGTTGAGTAGTGCAGCAATTAAAACTACAGCACGGTTCAGATGAAAGCGTGGGTACTGATTATCATTCCCGCTCGGCAGGGGTTGTTGGTCAACAGTTAACATAGTTCAGTTCAGACGAGAGCATGGGTTTGCATAAATTTTCATTTTTACCTCAACAATTAACATACGCAGTGATACAGTAACTGCTGCGCTATGTTTTGTGTTTATCTATATTTGCATGGGCTACCGAATTCAGCGTGGAAAAAATATCCCGAGTAGGAATATTCGATTATGTAAATGAAAAATTGTTCGAAATGATAATTTATGGTTATTATAAGATAATAATGTTGAATGACATAGTCTTCAGACAAGAGTTATAAAAATAATAATTAGTTATAAAATATACCGTATTTTCCCGTGTATAAGAGACCCTTTTTTGCTCAGAATTTTCACTTTAAAAATAGGGGGTCTCTTATACATGGGAGTAAGTCTTTTCAATAAGATGCATAAATTGTGACACTAATGATTTTAAAGAAATAAGTGCTCTACAACTGTTTTGCGTGTCGCGTTCGACTATGAAGCGGTTGTAAGCAATACAAGCATCGTGACACAGGCATTATCTCCTCGTTTTCTCTTTTCCTGTTACAGGTTTGCAGGTACGCACTTTAATATATACCAGTACTCTTTTTCTACAACACATTAACTGGTTTTATTTTGTTTTCAGTACCGCACTGAGTTGAAAAAAGTTGTACTCTACCCTCTAAAAATGTCCGTCTGAAAAAACTTTTTTCCAGAATTTTTGCCTAAAAATTGAAGGGGTCTCTTATACACAAGGGTCTCTTATACACGGAAAAATACGGTATGTCCTCTTTTATAGTCCTTTTCATACTTTCTAGTTTATGCAATTCGTGAGGCTGCGACGATGAACTTGGAGAAGTTGGTAGAAAAGTTTGGCACAGATTGGGCTGTGAATACTGTTATACCCAAAGTGTTGGCAATGGCCGATGATCAAAATTATCTACATAGGATGACTACACTATTCTGCGTCAACGTAAGTGTAATTATATTTATTTTTATGTGTTTCTGGACAGTATTGGATACACTGAAATTCGTATGCAATGTACCAGTACATGAATCTTAGCAATGTTGGCTTTTATCAATAATTAAGCATTGCAATTAAATCATGTTTACCAGTGTGTGGTTGTAAAAGTAGAAGCAAGATTAATAAGTAAATTCTATTAAAATGTCTTATCTCAATTTATCTTGCATTGTTTTGCTTATACTACATTCACAATTTAAGTGCGCTTCCGAGTTTACATACTTACGACTAGACCTCAAGCTATCAAACTAGTAGTGTTGATTACTATTAATAATGTTACTTACCTGTTACTAACTACATGAAAACTACTTGGGGGGACATAACACATCTGCCCAGCTATGAGGATTACATAAGGAAAAATGACAAACCTGTATGTACCTCTTATAAGTGATTAACCTCAGAAACCTTGCGGAATAAACAGTTAAATCATTGACTGTGACAGTTTTTTTTATTAAATCTGGTTTGTGTCTAGTTTTAGTAAAGGCACAAACACTATATAAAAAAGCTGCTGCCTGTATAAGAAATTTTTTTTGCGTGTCTGAAAATATGGATCTATTCTTGGGCAGTATAAGTCTGATAATTTGGCTTCTGTCATTTGCGTTTGCTGCATGTGACTTGTCTTATGCATGTTAATAGATATATAACTGAAATTGTACAGGTTTTTATTTCGAACAATTGTTGCCTATTCAGGTTTTGGCTAAGGCTTGTGGTCCTGAGATTACTGCAAAGCATATGTTACCCTGTGTTATTAATATGGCAAATGACCCCGTAGCAAATGTTCGATTCAACGTGGCAAAAACTTTTATGAAAATAGGCCATATATTTGACAAATCGTAAGTACGCATTTCAACTTATTGCACATTCTAAATGTCTGAGTAGGGTTTTGAATTTCTCTTGAAGCAGTCTTGCACCTTAGGCAAAATAATAAGAATAATAATAGTTTTGTCATGAATTAATGTTGTAATAGAGTAAATAAATAAACAGGTGTTAAATTTTTGAGATAAATTTTAATTACACAAAAGAAACGATGTAAAGAGGTTTTTGATTTATTAGGTGAGTTGCTGAGGCAGTAGGATAGAATTACAACAGTCACGAGCACAGTTGCTTGGCTACTACAGTAGTCAAGATGTTCTTACATTTTTTATCAAAATTTTAATAGTTATGAATTCTTACTATTTGATAAACAATCAACGGAAATAGTAAACACAATAGCAAACGTTCGATGATGTTTTTTGTAGTTTTCCACATTTTGTCAGTTTTTGAAGTTATTTACACGTATTTATAAACTTTCATTGTTTTGTTAACAGAGTTGTTCAATCACAGATCAAACCAGTGCTGGACAAACTAGTCGGAGATCAGGATATTGATGTCAAGTACTTTGCTTCTGAGGCACAGGTGGGCTGCAATGCAATTCTTGCCCACTGAGTAACAGTGCAGTAGTTGTTAATGAAAAATGATTTATCTAATTCAAACACTGCATGTAAATCCTTTTGATTTTGTATTTATTACTTCAGTTGACGCACTTCTGCTGTGACCATATTTAGTAGCATGCAAGCATTTACTAGAGTTTCTTAATAATTCAAAGTTATTTGCAATTTCGATTGTGTCGAGAATTGTTGTCACAACATGGGATTTTTAAATACAAGTTTTATAATACCTGCTAGTGTATGTTTGGTTTTCTTTTTCAGAATGTAATCAATAAGTTAGCAGCGTAAGCTTGTCTTCTGCCATTATGTACTGAACTCACTACAGCATCGGCCAACTAGATATGGCAAGTTGTACATTGAGTCTGTTCTAATAACAAAAATGAAGAAAAATTATAACTAATTGAGCCATTAAGGCATAGGTGCCCGAAAATCAATCGAAGTTTAAGCTTGACACAGTTATTTCTGCATTAGATGTAGCATTACCTCATGATACAAGTCTGAGTACGAATATCTTGTTCGTTGTAGTAAACGTCCATTCATCTGAACTGTAATACAGATCTCTATGTGCATGCATTGCAAAATTGCAGTCTTAGGTGCTTAATTCTGTTGTACAAACTATAAGCGTTGCCAGTCATTTTAAGATGCTAGGAATATTTTCTGGAAAATTTGTGCTGAGAAAGGATTTCCACTTAATAAAACTCGTAAAATGTAGCTCACTGTTGGAACTTGAAAATAGGGGTTAATGCAGTTTAATAGGTTTTTTTTGCTTTGCTTTATTCTTCTGACTTTAAACTATTATTTTTTGCATAAAAGCAAATTTAATCACGCAGTTTTAAGCAAATGTGACTTGTCTAAGATATACTGGATATGATTTTAAGACATTAATTTGCAATTTTTACTACAGGCTTAATTTTGATTTTAGAACAAGTTTTATTTGGTTCCTGTGCTTATTGCCTAGTTTCAATGTTGCTCCATTAAAAATTTACTTGAAATTAATTTTGAACAGCTATACTGTTTGTGATGTAGACCATCATTGTATAATCTATTGACTAAACATTAGGTTGAGAGGCATGTCATATATGTTAAATGTAAATGTTTAGCTAGTTAATATGATGGCTGTTATCCTATCAGCCGTTGCTCTATGGTAGGAACGCCAGCAGTTTCAGACGAAATGTTAATATATTTCTTTGTTTTGGCTCGTTTTCTAAATAAGACTTGTGCAGATGTTAAATTTTGGCGACAGGCCTGCTCTGTATTATATTTGTACGTGATAATACGCACCTGCTGTACTCATTGAAAAAAAACAGAAAATTTTAGGTAATTTAGCATAACAGTGGCAACTATTTTAAGTGTTAACAAAAACAAGCAGAGAACTCCAAGAAATCACAGTACAATTATTTTAAGTCATAGCTTGTAGTTTTCTGAAATTGAGATTAGTGTTGTGCATACCGTGAAAAGAATCTTGTAAAGTAATTAGTGTAATGTCGTATTCCAATTTCCCACTGCTTGCTTTAATTTTTGTGAGCAGCAGTAAGGGGAGGGCTTTTATTGGCTTGAGCTGTTCTGAGAGTCTACCATTCAGCTATACTGCAATTGGTAAATTACCATGAAAAATTGAACCTAACTGCAGCACTTTTGATGATTTATGTTTTGTTTCGTTATCCAGCTAATAAAGTGTATTATGTGGAGCAGTTCATTTACGATCTTTTATTTGTCACTGTCCCTTTTATTTGAATTTGATAAAAATGCAATTATTAACTTTCTTAGCATTGCTTCATTTTATTTAAAAAATAACGCCTATTTAAAATCATTCCCAACAAAAACAGTTGAAAACTCATGCTAGCCTAAATAAACTCAGTGAAAAAATGTAATGTTGAATGATTTCAAAGGCTGGGGTATCAAAATAAAAAGCGATTCAATTTTTACCACATTTTTAACATATCTGTCACAAAATCAAACTGAAAAATATCCGCATGCAATAGATGTATTAACAACAGACCAAGGATGCATAGTGCACTACAAATAGAACACCCAGATCCGCACTTTGAAATTACACTTTTTGAGAACACGGTATTCCATTCACAACAATTAACTTAAACAATATATTACTTGAGACTTCCACAAGATCCAGATGACAAAAAACTGAAACACTGCCTACGATTTATACACATACATGTATAACCTGTTTAGACAATAAACAAAAGCAAAACGAAATGTGTTTTTCTGTAATCACAGATCAATTTTTATGTCTGATTAGCTTAGATCACAGTAAGGAAAACTGAAAGACAAGAACAGCACGTCAATCAAAAGATTTGGTATAGCTTAAACCTATCTGTGACTAGAAAAAGTGAAATACGGTATCACATAGAAAGGTTATTACACCAAATGTGACACTAGGTCTAATTACGCATTTAGACTTAGTAGGATGCAATATTAGGTTAGTGAAGTATTTACATTCACGAAGTGTTTCTACGTCTTGCAATCAACTTCTATATAAGTATAACGCTAGCGAAAAAAATTGCACAAAAGTGCAACATGACAGAAAAAATATAACTTGCCCAAACTGCTTTGTGCTTTTTGACTTCACTTTTCAGATACGGTTAGCAAACTGTGGGCTCATTATTTATACGTAGTTTGTTGCCATTGCTGCATTTTTCTCATAGAGTTTGCAAAAGCCACTAATTTCTCAAAACGTTGTAACTGCTCAAAATATGCTCAGTCAGACATGACAGTTATCTAATGAATATAGCTGTATGGCTTCCCTACAAGACAGCTTCTAATATTACAACCTAAACTCAAATTAGAATGTATAATTTTTGACAGTGCGTTACCAGACAAGAAGACTATAACTTCGCACAGAAGATAAATTAACAGCATGCTTTCAACAGGTTTAAATAATTAACTTGGGCATTTTAAAATATTATATATACACTGTACATACACGTATCTTGGGACAAAATATTACACTGATGTCTTAAATTCAAGTTGAATTTAACTTGGGCATTCATCGCAGACTATAGACCACTAGCATTTACTTTGCAATTTTCCACCTTTCTGAAGCATCTTGCACTTGTAGACCCGTGTAAACCACTATTTACTAAAATAAGTGGAAGTTCGCGAAATAGTACGTCACCAATTATCGTACTGACAAGGGCTTAAAAATTCACTGACAGTATTTCATTAAGTTATGTGTATTGTTGGTAGTATGAACATTTTTACTTTTAGGATAAACTTATTGTGTCGTGGGCTGTTCTGTTTTAATGTGAAAGTCTAACATGCCTTGATGCTCTTGTGCTATTGCATTGAATATATTTCGAGCTAAAGGGCTACCCATTTGCTTTAGTATGGTATCTACTTTTAATCCAGCTGACTGCTTGCTTGAAGGAGTACTACATACCTGCTGGTTAACTTGGTTGTTTGTGGATGTCCTCCTACTTCCGGCATAGGAAAACGCGTTTGTTATTTTCGGTACTTTCGTCGAATAATGGTTTTTTGGCTGTGGAATTTGGGGAACCCTGGTCCCGGCCATTTGACAAGCTGCGCATGCAGAGCATGGTCGTTCTGTTAATGGCTGAGTAAAAGCGGGCCCGATTCCATTCACGCCATACACTGTTGCGCACCATGTAGTGCTGGGAGTATTCAATTCCTTTAAAATTGATAGGGTAGCTTCCCTAACTACGTCTTGTCCACTTGAGGACTGTTGCTGGAGTCTCCATAGAGGTTGCTGAGGAGGTGCATTTGTGGTACCGGTAGTATAAGAAGCAGGTTCTTGTGGATATTTGGTCGGAGCTGACCAGTTTTCGATGTCACCATGAAGAAACTGATCCAGTGCATCTACCTAAAAACAACTACACTGTATTGTAAGAGCCCAAATAGCAATTTGTTAGTTACACTGCGGAACATAATCACTGTACAATGTTGTCGCGTAGTTTTTTAATCAATTAACGCAGTGGTTAGTAAGGTGTTGTGCAAATATGAAAATGTGTGGAACTGCAAATACGGTTTGAACTTTGACGTTAGAATATAAAGTTAACTAGAATACATTATCCCGGATTATTAAGTAACAGTATACATGTACAGCTAAGCAGTACCGTATGGAAACAATGATTGAACAAACATACAGTTAATTAAATTTTGATATCAAACTTGAAAGACAGAAATGTGGAAAAGTTGGAATACAACCTGGATTTGAACTAGGAACCGTCTGCTTACAAGGCTGTGTCTCCCAGTGTAATATAATCGAATGTAGGTAAAAATGGCACAGGAAAAAAATGACGGGGTAAAATTGGTACAGGAACAAAATGGCACACTTAGTAAATGTGTTTAAGATTAGGGTTACAAGTCGGGATAATTATTCTAGTTATTTTTACCTCTGTCAAATGAAGTTATGCTTCAACACACTTTGTTTGCCTGGTTGGTTGTTTTTTGTCTGTTATGGCAGTAAGCCTATTACGCAAAAAATATCTAACAGAATTCCAAGAAACTTTGTGAAGAAAGGCGGTTATATAGGGTGACAAATTGGGAATCTTTTCGCCTGTTCTTTTTTCTCAAAACTCGACCGAACAACATGTACAAAAATAAACATTCGTGAAGCACTTCGTCACAATCTCAGAGGGAGTGTGTGCTACTTTTTTGCTGTCTTCACCCCGACAAACAACTACGATTTAGTGCCAGTTCCATTTTGAGAAATTCTCGCTTGTAAAACTGTGAAACGCTGTGTAGAACAGTTACTTATTAATGAATATGGCCTTATAAGGTGGCTTAGTATATATATATATATATATATATATATATATATATATATATTTCAGTCTGTTACCATCCCAAAATTAATAATTAAAAAGGTTGATAAACATAATGTGGAACATTCGCGCATTATTGATTTTAAATCTATTTAATGAACAAATATTTTGTGAGTCGATTGCTAGTCTATGTAATACCAATACAGTACAACAATTTTTGTATGTTTGCTTGTTTATTTTTGTGTTAAATTTTTTTAGTCAAAAGAACCAGACGAATAAGTTTAGGATTATTCGGCTTTGGCAGGGATCTGATTTCTATTGAGCACATTCTAGTTTTATTATAGAAATTAGTTGCATCAAAATAACGATGTGCCATTTTTTTGCTCTGCCATTTTTACCTATTTTCTCATTTGTGCGAGTTTTCCTGAGCCAATTTTACCGCGCACCCTAATGATCGTATATTATTACAATGTTCTTAGGTAGTTCCAAATTCTTGACGTAAGTAGGAGAGACATTTAGCTCCAGTTAGTTGCAAATTCAAGTGTAACGTCATAAAACTTGAATTGAATTGAATTTTATTTGCACTTTTAACAAAGTAATAATACACAAATAAATAATAAAAAGCAACTTGCTTAAAGAAAAAAATACGACACAATTCATGAAGTTTCATTTATAGACAAAAACAGAAAGAAAATGCTCCAACTAAGATTTTCTGATACTTTTAAATTTTTCTTGGTGATTTATATAAAAGGAAATGGAGTGTAAAGATGTCGTTTCAAAGGAACGTCTGGGACTTAATTTCGCGCGTTTTGCTCGTTAGATGACGCCAGCGAAATATATGCCCTAGTTACGGCAGCGTTTGCGTTTGGTTACCATGTGTCAAGAAAAATCTCGCTGTGAAGAAAAATGCTAGCATTGTTTACAAATTCAGCGTCACAGAAACGACGCGGTATCCAAGGAAGCCTTTCCTAGCACATTTGTGTAACCTGTGATTTTCCGAAATTTGACGAACAAAACCGAACAAAATGTTTTGGGGAAAACGCAACCTTGAGGTAGTCGAGACCCGATTTCATTAGGAAGGAAGCCGTGATATTTAACAAAATTAGTGTCAAATTCCAAGTTATGGTTAGCTCTTTTTATTATAGAAAATTTGTTTTCACGTTAAAATTACATCTAAAAGTGATATCTTATCCCGAATTAACAGTATTAACTATTATTCAGTGATTCCCATGGTTAGCTCAGGCCGTGGTTTCACGTTTCAGAGAGCTGACCCCATTCATGTCACGCAGTTTTTTCTCCAACGCAAACTAACAAAAAGCTCATGTTACAAAATTTTCGCTGAGCATTAAAAGTTAAAATTAAGCTACAACTGTATTGAATTAGTAATTTAAATTTAATGACTCACCTGTGGTAAATCTTCTTGAGCATTGTTTAAATTAAACTGCTTGTTCAATACCTTCTTAAATTCTGCTTGACTTTTTATTATGCCCGACGAATGAGATTTTCGTGCATGATGAGTTCGTATTTCGTGGTACTTATTAACTGAGGCTTGTCGCATTCTGAGTGCACCAGTTCTCCGACACATTTTTGAAAGAAGTTCTGGTGTCGAGCGAATAAAGTTTTCATTTCGAAATTCATCAAACTCACCTGCCGCTCGTCTCTGTGCAGCTAATTCTACGGGTTCTCTCACGCGCACTCCAACTTTCTTAAATCCATATAAATTTAACTGTCTTACGAAACTGGCAATGTTATTAGTTTTGAATATTTTCTGTCCCTCCGCCATATATTCTCTCTGAAACTGTTCAGTGTTGACAAGTATAGTTCTTCCTGTTTTGCCCCATTTAATTGCTCCTGTCTTGCATTCACTAACAATTTTCCATAATTTGTGCGGGAATTTCATCGTGTCAAATATGCGTTGCCTTTGAGCTTTCTTTTCTTCTTCCGTAAGTTCAATGTCAGGATTAAAAAAATCCATAATAACACAAACAAATGGAAAATTTTTGTCACTGTCCTCCCACAATAGGTGACACGCAACCAAACGCGCCTCACACTCGTCATAAACTCAGCCCCATAGTTGTAGTGACATTGTGACGACTGTACAGTTCGTAACAATTGAACAATGAAAAAACAATGACTACAGTAGGTGTTTTGTTGTAGGTGGGTGTATTTTATCAAAACAAAACAGTACTATAGTACTGATGCCTAATCAAAAAATTAATTTAATGAAATTAGTGAGCGTTTGAGTGTGTTGGTAAGTGCCTGATTGACTGGCTGGCCGGGGCCAACTGTTGATCTGGCTATTTACCTGTAGCAGTAGCTACTGTTTTTACTATCGCTACAAGAACAAAGATGACACTGTAAAACCACAAACCAATAAAAATAACAGCGGATGACGGAATTCAACAAATATCAGTAACAATATTACCAGTATCAGTTGTTAAAGCTTCTTCAGTGAACAACTTCAAGAACAAGCTGGATAGATATTTAGATACGAAATATTGGGTTACAATGAACTTGCTCGATTAACTGTTACCACTTATATTTTGAGTGATGGTATCGTTAAAATATTGTTTTTTATATGACTCGTTTTTCTGCTGCTTCTAATCGGCTACCCTGAACGTTCCGAGATGTAAAACAACTCCTCCTGTATCCAATTTTTTCCTCGGGCTGCTTATCTGTGGAATTGTCTACCATGACATTTTTCCTCTGAACACTTACAACCTCACTCAGTTCAAGAAGAACTTCGACAGACACATTCTGTCACTAGCAAATTAGGTATTACCTCTCCCAAGGAGGTTATATGTTTTGAATATTCTGTATCTCTGGACACAAAGTTTCATTTTGCCACCATTTTAATGGAGTTCCAAAATTACCTCTGTAATCACTCTGTAATCAAACAAGCAATTTTACTTTGGAATTCTCTACCATTACAGGTTAAACAAATCAAGTCCCTATCAGCATTTAAAACAAAATTAAAATCACTAATATTAACCAGATATGAAATGCCATCACACCAGTACGACAACATACACACTAATTCAGAATTCATATACCCACGGCCATATTAATTAAATCATAGTTTTGTTTTTTTTTTGTATATGGTTGTAAATATGTTTGATTTTATTCGTCATTACTGCACAGTAGTTTAGATTGCACTGACGCATTTGCCTTCAGCAGTGTAAGTTTTTATTAACTAACACTGATTGATTATCTCTATAAAGTTTTTATCAGTGATTATCAATGTTTTTAATGGCAAATAAAGATTATTATATATATATATATATACCTTGAGTGGCATTGGCCGTTTTTGGGGCGCAACATTATTTAAAAACGAAACAATATTAATTAGTTCAGGCTGTTAGTATATAGCTAACAGACATTATTTAAAGGCTGAACTGGCTCCTGTTATGCAAACAGATCTTCCAACATAGAGAAGTTTAGCATTGAATAAGGATCTATGACATGTTCTTCATCATGCATAGTTCTCAGTTCAGTACTGCAATTGCACACGCCAGTGCCGGGTTTACATGGGCTAAGTGGGCTTAAGCTGACGTCTCGTTTTTAAAGCCCATTTCACACAGAGAACGCAAGGAAAATGATACAGGGAGCTGCTCTGACAAAACCAGAAAAGTTTCACAAAAAAATCGATTTATCTGGGATAACTAATAAAGCCAGAATGTTTATTTCATACAGAAAGGGCAGGTTTTTAAGGTCATCCAACTGATTCCAGCGTTCGGTGGCTTTGCAGGTTGCAAATTTACACAAATTACATCTAATAGATTTAATCAATAGAAGACCTGGTCAATTTTAGAGTGCTATCCACTTGAGATTTATAGAATTACGTGTATGTTATATTATTTATTCATGTTCATTTATTGGAATATAACCGTCACAGTTGCCTTAACGAAACAAAAAGTCATTTGTATGTTTACGTTGAAACTTTTTACTGAGATAACGTTAAATGTTGTTCACTAAACAAGAAAGAAGTATTTAAGCAGTTAAATTTTAATGTAAATTCCACGAAGAATTCTCGCGAAAACGGAACATTCTTAATTTTTACCAAGCACCACGGAAAACTTACTTGAAGTCAGAAGAGGACGCATAGCTTCTAACCGGCAGTTCAAATGTAAATCTTGCACATTATTTTTATATTGTATGTTGGGAAGAATACTTTTTGTTAGGCAAGGAGCTATAATGCTTCTAAATACATGTATTTAGTATGGAAGGTTCGCATTTGCATGCAGTTTTGATGGGCGCATTCCTTGAAAAGTCTGGGATTAATTTTGTTATTGAAATTCACCAGACCTCAGACCCCGAGAATTTATTGGAGTTTATTCTGGCCAGAAACTGTGTGAAGGCTAAGATAATTCAAAAACAAGAAACTGCCATTGGTCGGTATTCAAAAGACAAGCTTGTGAGACATCTGCAAAATATGTATCTTGAGTTCGACACTGATCTGTTCCAGTCGCTCCAGTCATAGCCCTCAAGACTGTAGGATGTGCTAGACTTATGTGAGGTTTCCCAAACAAATATCGAGGATGTGATAGTAAATTGTTCTGTACGATTATATCATTGTTTTCATATTCCATAATAAAAGGTTATGCAGCATCCTTTGTAATTAATTAATTTCTTGCTGTCTTATTGTCACTGAGTTCAAGCTTTCGTCGCGCAGTACCCGAGATCTTGTGAATGGGAGAATGTGAAACTCATTAATAAAGTTTCCTATAAACAAGTGCCTCAAATGTTCTTTAGTGTCCCTAATTGGTTTAGGGCCTGCCTCACGCGGTGCCCTAGCTCGACTGATATGCAGTAACTCGGGACGAGGCTTGGAATCACAGCTGTTGCACTAGTGATTTGCTGTGGCTGTCTGCTCCGCTTAAATGTTACTAGCAGTTGTATTTCTGTCCAAGTTTGTACGTGATGCAGAACGAAAGATTTCAATTAACGGCGCATGTAATTCTGGGGCGATGTCGATTTTCTTCCAAAATTTCTGTTGAATTTTTACAATCAACTATCCTACGCTGCAAGTTACAAGTCATTTATAGTTGACAGACAGACACCTAAACCTGATTTGACACTTTCCATATACATGTCCTGCGTAAGGTTCGACAAGCCAATTTAAATCTAATGATTAAAATATTTTATTGTTATGGCTCAGTTATTATAATGATTTAACATTAATACCTAATCTCGCGCAGATCTGCGTCGATGGTTAACTGTTGAGTAATATTGAGTAATATATAAGCAAATTTCATATCTATCACCTTTCTGAAATACACTGTAACTACTTTCTAGTTTAATCCCCAGCTCAGATGTTAACATTTACTCACCTATTTCTGTTTTACCTCAAGTGAGAAATTCAAATTGTGACCATAGGAGGGAACTTTAATTGGGTCTCCAATTTCACACTTTGGTGAAACTGTAAAGTTATCGACTTCTTGTGGTATACTAACGAGGCTCCGTCAGTGTTTTGTTCAGTGTGGTGTTAGAGAGGCGAAGCCTTCTTTGAAGTTAGGTTTATATCAATGTTAGCGAAAAACGTTAGAAGGATTAGCAATAAATGTGTGATACGCGCCTTGTGTAATTAGCAAAATCACCTTAAAATCGTTATCATTTCCGGCTTGGACCCTCCAATTTTGAGCTCCCATTTTTCCACCAATGACGTTGTTCATCGACAGAAGAAAAGTAACGCACTGCCAGTTCCCATCAGAAGTATAAGGAGCTTTTAAAAAAGGTTAGACAGTTAATTTTGTGATTTTTTTTGCATGAATATTAGGTAAGCTGCAGAAGTTTGAATTAGTTTAAGCAGCGTACGCTTACCAAAAGCCACGATGCACTTTTATCAACAATGCTCAGTTAAAACTGGGTGGGCATCCTATGAGCAACTCGCTGGAACCGAGTTGCGTCGCAAGCTTGCTTATGTCGATTGGATATCCGTACCGTATGCTACCAATCGCCGAACTTCCAGTTGCTCTTATTTGCGTTGCGTCGCAAAGTCGACCTAAGCTGCCTTAAAAAGAAATAATGTAAAAACATTCAGTTGCGTTCCAGGTGCAAAAACTAGTAATGGTTGTCTATGTAAAAGTGTTCAATCACAAGAGAAAAACCGTTATTAAAACGGAACATGTGTGTTAAGTGAAAAAGTATCGTCGTTAAGCGAAGACTTACTATATTTGAAGGAAAGTATTATATTCGCAAAATACACTTGTAATATGTAAGCGTATTGAGGTCATTACTTATTCGATGAACGGCTAATAGGAAAAATGCTTTATTTTTTACACATGGCACATTTTAATGGGCATCTATATAGTTTTTATTAGCGGTATGTTGCGTAAATTTTTAGTAGTATGCTCTCCGCTAGAGGACAGGCGAATGTTGTTTATGCGAAACTTCATTTTTCTGTTGAACATTGGTCATGATTTAGGCGCAGAATTGAAAAACGAAAATGCTTGAAAGTTCCGCACGTTCTTGCTTAGCTTGTTTACTTCTTTAACCTCATCGTACGATTCGCATCTGAGACTTCGCTGCTTTACATGTCGTGTGAAGAAAATTAGGTTATTCACGAGGCAGATTCTTAGCTGTTATTTGTGCCATTATCAATTTTCATAGAATCTTCGTTAGCTGCATGTAGCTTATAACAATAGGCTGCTGCTGATTGATTAATGAACTAAGGTTGTCAACGTTAATTAAGTTATTCTGTACACAAATTGTTGTTGATAAGTTCAAGACCTACATCCGTGCAAGAAATTTTAATAAGAAGGTGGCTGTGCAGACAGAAATAATACACTAAAGAACGAGAACCATATCAGCTGTGTTAAAGGTACGTTGAAAGATGTAAACGAAACTATTTTATTAATTTTAAATTATGAGCATTTCAAAATTATCACTGTGATATCATAAAAAGAAATTCTGTAAATATAGGATAAAAGGGAAGGAGGAGGAAGTGACGGTGATGATAATGAGATACAAATCATTTATTACCACTAATATTAATTAAAATTAATGAAAACTTCATCGTCTTTGTTTCACTTTCTTGATTTCCGTTTTAGTTTATTAAGCTTCCCATTACTGCATCCTATTTTTCCCTTGAAAATTATCTCCTAATAAACAACATTTCAATCCTATTCGGGGACAGCGCATTCTTTGCCAACGGGTGCAAACTGTTTGATTCAGCATCAAAATGGTTTTATAATAGGAATGAGCTGCTACTGCTAGAAACTACTGTAGCACATTGGTATGCACCGTCACGACTGCTTACTCGCGTGTACTATAAAATAATAAAAAGCTTTCAATATTTATAAGAGGTTTGATACGCAAGTTTTTGATGTTTTTTGATAAATAATTTATCTATATGATGAAAACTGCTATTATGATCCCGTTGCCAGAGTGGCCATTGTTTGAGGTGGTTCGATAGTTCAGAAGGGACAATAAGAATGATATTTTTCAAATTTTTCTTTGTTTTTTTGCGAATAGCCTCAAGCTGTGGCCACTAACGGAATACAATGAGAAAGATATAAAAGCAGGTCTAAAAATACAGTGATTGTAATTAATTGCTAATACGTTGTACAGACTATCTGTTAACTGTCTTCCTGAAGCTAGTAAGATTATAGTTTACCAGAAAGTGACCATGTAAGAGGCCCGTAGGAAAAACTGGATTTATAAGCGATAGTTCTGCACGTAGGACTATTAAAGGTAAAAATGTGAGAAGCAGCAGCAATGGTACGACGACAAAACTGTCGGCGTTTTGGAACCCAATCACTTGACGTCTTGAGAGCATTTTCCTTCGGGGAGTTCGAGTACATCTCTTTGCTGTCAAATTAAATATCATTTGCCAAAATTTTTACAATTTAGACAGTTACGAAAATCATTGCTGCATAATTTTATTGTCGTTATCTGGTTCAAGGCGAATACAAAAAAGCCGAGTCATAACGGTCAACTACGGGTTAAACTCGGCTTTTTATGCCAGCTTTTCCTTAGTGATTTGCAATAAACCTTTTCTATATATGATGACTCTGTCTCATTAGTATAACTACATAGAGAAGTGCACTGATCTATGTTTACAGTAAAGCATCACCCAACTTTTGGCAACGACAATATGATGAATATTAAGTTTTGAATAAACCGTTTAGAATGTGATATTTTATCAATATAATAACGGCAAACTTCACACATGAGGTTTAAACATTTACCACAAGAAAAACATCATTTCAGTTTGTTATATTGACAATATGTCATGTGGTGAATATTATATTTGCAACTGTGTCATAACCCTAGCGTGATTCCGTCAAACTTTTTGCCCCAGCATAACTATGTATTTTTGTGACACGCAGGTTTTCACTTACCGAGTTACCTGTATTAATCGGTGGTATTATACACCATGAAGGAAACTGCTATCATTGACATATACATTCCCCAGTAAATCTGCATTAGCGCCATAACCTCAGAGGAAAATATGTAATAGGCTTCAAGCTGCTTTCAATATTGTATGATGGCAATTAAATAGACCGCCATTGATTATTATAAGTGAAAGTTTGCCAAGGCTTGACGAAGCCGTGTTGTTGCAACTCAAGCACCAGCTTGGTATATAGTGTTCGTTTCTAGCTAAGCTACAGCTGTTATAAGGTTTTATCTAGACTGACACACTAAGCTTCACATTGCAAACTTTTTATGTTCCTAACTTCCTCGGAGTAGAGCTAATGTGAAATCGGAAGGATTCTTTTTTATGCAGCAACGTGTGCAGTAGGTGCATCAGCAATATGTTTAAGGGCATATTTACACGGTACGTTCTAGATGAACGATAGATTGCCATGAGGTTGATATGTAAACGACGACTAAAAAAACTGCCATAGAGCCTATTATCGTACTCATTTAAATTGACACACCAATATAGAAAAGAAACTTGTTGAGACTTCATTTGAATTTGATTTAAAAAACTTTGCTAAACTTTTCAATAGTAAATAATAATAATAAACTTTTCAATGAAAATTGGCATCAATAAAAAACATCGTTAATTTGAATGGTTAATTAAGCGATGGATTTAAATCAAAATGATGTTTATATTCAGATATTACTGAATGATATGTGTAAAACAACAATTAATTAAGTTAAATCCCGCAATCCGGTACTGTTTATCAAAGTCATTGCTGCCCATTTGCTTTGCGGCAAGTCCACAGGGATGCCATGCCATTAACACTGTTCCTTTCCTCTTCGAAAGCTCTTTAATAAATGACAAGAGTTTACCAAAATGAATTAAACGAGCTCGTCAGAAATTCACCTTGTAAATAGGCCCTAAGATTGCCAGAAAGGAGAACTCAGAAAAATTACAACTTGATTGCAGAGCTCAAATAGTTGCTGCACGGCCACTATCCAGTCTTCAAGGGTTGGGTCTATTGAAAAATAATGTCGAGTCCTTTGTTGAATCTAAAGTAAGCAAGTAAGTAAGTAAGTAAATCAAATTTATTTTCAGTTGATTATTTACGTAATTACACGTGCCATAACGCTCTTTATCGACTATAATTAAATTAAAAACATGCACATATAATCGCTATATAAATATCTGGTTAAATACACATTAAAACTAGAACATTGAAACTAGACATTACTGATAGGCTAAAAGCTGATTTCATGTAAAAATTAATCATAAAACAGTATTTAATTAGTCACTGCTGAGTTTACACAAATGTACAAGTGATCAATCAGATTTGACAGAAATAAAAGGTTAAACACTGGCTTCGAAACATTTAGCTCATGATGAGAGATATTCTTCTAATGAAATGCAGATTGAGATACCTTAGACATGTCAGAATGTGTTTATCAGCTTCTTTAGGGAAATAAATAACCAGTGCTTCTGAGGCACATGAAACAACCCAATGCCTTTCTATCAGTCTCTTAAACATTTCTATCTTAGTCAAGCTTAGCGTTGCTTAATTTCAATATTCCAGCAATAGTGACCACTTGGCTGTTTACATTGCTCCAATGCTATAAAAACTTTATATGTTGTTTGTGAACCTAAATGCTACAAATTGTAATGATGTAACATATAAAGGAGTGCTCTAGGCAAAGAAATTTCAAATAAATATTACTTAATTTTGCAGATAATAATAATCCGTTTTCATCCATAATATGAATTAAAATTTTATTTCTTTTTGCAAAATACTCTAGTGGCTAAATCTTAATGGCAGTTGTAGTAAGATGATCTTCTAAATTGGCAATTCTTCTTCTATGTCTTCTAAATTGGTAACTTCTTTCTAAATCTTCTAAATTGGTAACTCTAGGGTATTGTTTAAAACTAAAACGTCTGTCTCACTTCTCTTTAGTACTCAAGCTCGTGGTTGTCACTATGATCGTCCTGCAATTTTTAACTGACATGTATCTGTCATATTCGATAAAATTTGCGAAAAGTGTGCCACACATAAAATGGTTTCCTACTCATTCGTCTTCTATTATCAAACAATCGAAGAAACTCGCTCTCATTCTTGCAAAATTAATGTGGTTTCGAATCGCGTGTAGGTCTCGTGACGCACTAGTTTGGTTCTAGGCTTAAGGCATATTTGACATCTGCCATTATACAGCTCACTCTTGGCTTCGGTACTTTCACACGTCTCTGACCAAAACGCAAGGTGCACGCACATCGTGTCAATGCTTATTTATTGTCGTCAACACATTTCAGCGCTGCGTGACTTTAATGTGATCCCATTAGGGACAATGGATTGAGCTGTTGCCGTTAGGAAACTTACGTTCTATTTTTGAACATATTTCTTGTTCTGCATGGTTCAAGATCAAGACGTATTATCATTATTTGCATGCAAAATTTAATAACGATAAAGAATTTTCAGATATGGAAAACGTTGGTAAAATGGGAAAGACAAGAAGGTCAAACTACCCTTACTCTTGGAATGTTATAGTAATTACGGTGGCCCTTGCTTATTACGTAAAGCGAGTAACTAAAATGACCTATTGAAAATGCAAAATAAGCAAAGTAAAATTAATTTTAAACGAAAATAAAAATGTTAAGGGGTAAGAAACATAAGGGGAACGTAAGAAATTCTGGGCAACGAAAAAAGTAATTCAAACAGTTTAGTAAATAAAAAACAATTCGAAAAACCTTAACAACTTGATGAAATAAAAACAGAAAGCAGCATTGAACTTTTGGATTATGTAAAACTAGACTAGAGTAGATTTTCATATACACGTTATGCAACAATTTTGTTGTCATTTTTGCGTACATATACTGCTAAGGCGTGCTTGTATGTAAAACTACGATTTATAGTAATACATGTAATAATTTATAGTGATCGTCTTATAACTTTTCTTACTTTTACTTATGATTATTACTATTGTAGAGTAAGGTGCAATTAGGTTGTAATTCTAAAGATGCAACGTGCCAGCGCGAAAGATACCTACAAATCTGTCATTTCTTTTGTACATGTGTATTGTTGTATAGTAGTTTTGTTAGGTCAGTAAACGCAGCCGTTTTCTAAATCTTCATCAACTGATGCCATTGTTACCACATTATTAAGTTGTGCATGCAAATAATTATAATAAGTACTGAATGTCCAATATTTGGAACAATAATCGTCTAGCCGTTTCTGTACATAGAATTTTGTTTGAAACAAGAATAGCAAGCAGCAGCTGCCGCAGAGATGGCGATGACTACAACTGTTTATTATAACGCGCCTGCGTGTACGACTTATGCGTGCATTTTACAAAACAAAGGCGTGTACATTTCTTTTCCATTTTTAATAAAATTAGGTTTTAATAAAATTTTCTAAATAGGTAGCGCCATTTGCCATATAGACAGGGCACTTTATTTATGACTTTTCTTGCAAAATAGTCATAAATAGTCATAAATAAGATTTCAAATTTGTCATAAATAACGAAAGAAAAATAATCATTTCCCGATGAATGGAACAAAAAATTCAGTACAGAAAACTGTTTCCACCGTCTCTCTCTCTCTCTCTCTCCCACACACACAGGCAGTCCATAAGAAGCTTGCGCGTGACTGTTTGGTGGACTAACACAGTAACTGAGACTGTCTAACTGATGCGTTTATCTGTCATTAACTCGTCTAGAAGCAACCTAAATAATAAAAAGTAAATGAGCGCGTTACCGCGAAAAAATAAATAGGCACCGACAGAATCGTTGTCGTTCCATCGAAAATTTGAATTAAAGACAGCTTACCTATTTTAATGTCCTAAAGTTCTGCCGCCTCAAACCTACGCTCTGCACAATAACAGAAATCTACACTTCTAATTCTTTTCTTTGCACGTTCATTTCAGTGCCTTTCTCATCCTAGCGGCGTTAGGGGTGAGCATTCTCTACCAGAAAGCGAATTCGAATCGAACCGAATTTGTGACTTTCGAATTCGAATCGAACCGAACTTCGATGCTTACCCCTAAGCGGCGTAAGTCAATGGCTTGGGTGTAGGTTTTAGCTCGAGTTTGCCGCAAGCGTTTCCCGTGCCTTACTGCCTCATCCTCAAGAAATAAGAATAATGCCGTCTGCTAGAATTTGAGCATATTTTATCTTTGGGAGAATTTGTTGCTTCATTGTCATTAAAATTTAACTGTTTTTCTTGTTTAGTTATTTTGCTTAATGTAATTTTAATTAGAAAACATACGTGACGGTTCCCTAGAAAGATGTAATAGCCAATAGTATTTTCCAACATTAAATTTAAAATCGATATTTAAAAAAATACATTATTTACTTGTACTAATTGTGGCTACGAATTGTGACTGTACGAATTAATTAATAGATTGATTTTTATGAGCAGTAATTTTATAGGTCATCCTAAACAAATTAAAACCGATACTATAATTATTATAAACACGATCACGGATTTCAGTCTGGAGGGATGCCTGCATGCAAAACAATACGAGAAACTTCAGGCCTTGGAATGATGAAAGTAGACATTTTTATTACATTTTAATGTAATGAAGAACGAAGAAAGGCAAAATACAAGATTCTGATTAAAAATATGTATTTCTTTTAGCTCAGGATGGCATTTTTGGTCAAAATTTGACACGTCATAAATAGTCATAAATAAAATCTGAAATTAGTATTAAATAAGCTATTTATGCAATTTATGACTAAAGTCATAAATAAAGTGCCCTGCATATAGAGCAGTGCAAATTGTTTTATAACCAACAGAACAAGTAATAGTAGAATTACTCGTAGAATGGTGTGTTACGTAGCTACACAGTAGCTATGTATATACATTTGACATTTGTTTTATGACACAAAACAATTTGCAGTTATTGCACAGCTTCTGCATGTTGTATTTTTGTTATGCTTCGCAGCCACAAATGCATTCGCAAACTTTTATAAGCCCCATCCCTGGCAATAACAGCCAATAACCTGTGAAAATCTCGTGTATCATCATGTATGAAATGGAATTGTGAAACGAATGTGTCCGTTTATAGGGTTCTAAAATGGTGAACTAATCACGAAGAATTTTTTCTTGGTTCTGCCACTAAAATTTTTGCGCGTTTTTTCCTATTGTAATCTCAATCCAGTGCAGTCCTGTGAAAATACAACCCGATTTTAATACATTAGAACTTTTTCATGAATAAATTTCCATTGGAATCACCACATCATTTTCAATTCTAGAGACTGGGCCTCCGATTGTACATAGATGTTTCCCCATATCAATTTAGAACATTTCAAGAGTGGTTGGAATTGTGCAACGATTTCGTTTAATCGACAGCAGCTGTTGTAGCAAACCTTTAAAGTTAAAGTTTGCTAACGACATTTTATCTCTACGAATCAGTGTAACTGAGATGATAACTTGATCTGCTTTCTTGTAACTGGGACGCCCAGGCTTCTCTGAATCCCAAGCAAACATTTCATTCACTGCAAGTAGACCGTACCTGTCATTATAAATGTTGCGAAAAGCTGCCCAGAATTATTTCAAATGTAAAATGTCTAGCACGAAGAAAGGTGCTAAGGATCGTGCTTTAACTGAGGCGGTCGTTTTTTATATTTAAAGTAAATAATGATAGCATTATATTATATTCCTTTGTTGTGTGTAAATAATTGTTCGAGAGAGTGAGAGTGAGAGTGAGTGAGTGAGAGAGAGAGAGAGAGAGAGAGAGAGAGAGAGAGAGAGAGAGAGAGAGAGAGAGAGAGAACAACAACAACAACAGCAGCAGCAAGAATAAAGATTGATCAAGAAGACGGGCACATCATAATTACATTATATATATGTAATTCAATTCATTATTCATTATAATTGTATTGAGACGAGGTGGCGAAAGACCATAATGTTTACCTAGCAGCTACCCCTTATACATAAACCAATATAGTGAAAGTGAAAATCCAAGAAGTTTTTATGCTGTGGCATTTGCGATTTGCATCATGGAAATATTTTCGGACCTGTTGTAGAGGATTTTTTTCTTAACGAAACGCGGAGCAGCTGTAGCTACTGAACTTCTAGCAACATTCTGGATATTCAAAACTGGAAAGCTAGCATCTGTTTATGCTAGCGGCGCTGCGTTACTATGTAGTAATATGACTTAGCAATATTAAAATCTTAGAATCATTATCTAGCTAAAGGCAAGACAAGGCACATTTTCTGATCGCGAGTATTATAAAAACGTGTATGCTATAGAATTAGCTACAGCTTTATGATTTCAAAGATTAGTGTTGCTTAGGCAGATGAATAAATGGACGGATGGACGAGCGGCAAAACGACACAAGCACAGGAATATCAGTGATGTTGCAAATCCAAAGCTAATTACATTTTAATATCAAACTTGAAAGGCATGAAATGTATTTCATTTGGTGTGCGTCTAAATTTCACTAGATTTGAACAAGCGACCATCTACTTGCATTCCAGACGCCTTAGCCACTAGGCCACCGCATTTCCCAGTGGTCTAGGCAGTCCAATGTTCATCAGTTGTAGCTGGTTCAACAATTCTGGTGTTAGATCATTCACATTAGGGCGACTCCAACCAGTTAGGTTATTTTTTATTTTTATTATTATTATTGATGTAACTAACAACAATTGATTAAAATTTAACACCAAACTTGAAAGACAGGAAATGTGAAAAACTTGAACCAGGACCTGCTTGCATTATAGACGCCTAAATCCCCCTAAAGTCCACTAAAGAGTGCCCCTAAAGACTGGTCCCTGGTTCAAATCCGAGCTGCACATTTTCTGTATTAAAATTTAGTTATTTTTGGGTTTGTAACATCATTAATAATAATCTTGACATTAAGATTATAACAATTAAAAGGATTACCAGATTTTCACCCACAAAAGCTCACTTAGTAATGGACCGTGTCTGATTACTTAATTTACACAGCAGAAGCTATGTTTTTTATTGATCTGGTGGTTCATACAACTCAGTTGTATGCACCACAGCTTACTTTGATTGACCTGTTTATCGACCTCCTCCAAATTGGATCCACTGTAGCTAATGGTAATAAATTCCTGCACTATCCAGGAATTGCCAGTGCAGTGCTGGACGTTAACATGGCTTCTTCTGACATGTTTTTGGGAGTCTAAGAGGAACTGAGCTAATATCGCCCACCTAGGGCGTTTGCTTTTAACTATTAGCAGAATGTTTAATCTTTTGAATAGTAGACACATTATACAAGTCGAACCAGGCTTCAGCTGTCTGATCGTGTGAAAGTGAGCCATGCAACCAGGCTGTACTCGATCAAGAGGGAAAGGATAGCCTTGCTTCCTCGGTAGTCCCATATGGTCTAGTGGTTAGGATTCCTGGTTTTCACCCAGGCGGCCCGGGTTCAATTCCCGGTGTGGGAACTTTTTACATTGGTTGCTCTCTGCGATTTATTTCACAAGCCTTTCATTTTCAATTACTGCACAGCGTAAAGAAATATGGAAAAGGAATAGTGAAATATTCAAAGGTCATCGAGTCGAACCGTCCTTATACACTGGAAAATTATAAGTGCTGCAGATGGCAGCACACGTTGCAGGCTCCATACCAAATGACTCCACTTAAAGAATTTCATTTCAGAAACATTATAGAATTTCTCAGAGAGTGTGGCAATTTAAAAGAGTGTCTCTAAATTCAGAAATGTCCGCAACAAGAACAGGAACTTTGATCAGTTGTACTTGCAACGTTTGTAGACTTTTTGTTTGCAGATCCAAAGACTAAACAATTGGAAAGGTTAACTTTGTTGTACATAAAGCTGCGAAAAATTGTTTTGCCTTTTATCTTTTTCGTTAAGCTCAGTGCGAGTTTCGGTTAGTTTCGCCTCGAAGCCCGAATGTGAACTTCCACTTCACTTCTAATTGCAGTTCCCCCCGTTGGCTAATAGAATTTACACTAATATTGCTTGCAGTAATACAGTGTGCTACTTCGTAAAATTCCAATTACTAATAGCGAAAGCCCATATATCTGTTTTTCGCTTGAACTTGTGGAACATGACCAATACTCAAAAGGAACTTAAATACAGGGGTTGCAAGGGCTGGTTAATTTTGAGTGTGATACGAACTTTAAGTTCTAAATTAAATTACTTAAGCTCTAACGTCCATAGTTGAAGAGCATTCGAAACCTGATATTAATGGAAATTTTACTATCATAGTTTAATGGAATAATTTATTGACCGTGTGAAATTAGGCTACGAACGTGTGAATCTGCATGACTATAGTTATGACCCAAAAAATTCTTAAAGTGAAATTAAAAATGTGTTGGACACTGACCATGGGAGAAATTATTGTTCATTTCTAGAAAACATTTTCAAACACTGAGCACGAATGGCACACGTATCGTCGTCTATATGCCTGGCCCTAGCGCTTAATATGACTTTATTTGATAGTTCTTAAGTAGGAGGTACGATGATTAACTAAGATGGGGGTTGGATAGAGTTTCTTACACGGACAAATTCCAATCAGTTGGGATGATAAATTGTTTTGCACAATCACAAGCTGATAATACTGTAGTTCAGTTTAAATTTTGCTTTGTTTATAGCGGCCTTACGAATATGTAATTTTAATATGTATATCAATTATACAAGGAAGCAAATTAGCTAAGAATAGACCTAATAACGACGGTACGAAGACTAACCCATTTATTTTAGGACAAAAAGAACTTTTGAAATTACATTAAGATTTCGCATGGATGTGCAGTGTAGGTGGGGCAAAATGTTTTGAAAAGCAAAAATTGAAAAAAGAAATTATAATGACAAATTTTTGGGCGTTCGTATAGCGTCAAAACCGGATTTCTTGGTATGGCAAAACGGAATAATAGAAAGTGTTGATTCAAAAGGCGGGCTATATATAAAACACACAACTCTAGCATTCATTACTTTAAACATGTTACACCTGTAATCGGCATTTTCTTCATGAATTCAGGAACTCTCGTAGTTCAGTTCTGCAAACTGTTGAGCGTAGAGGCAATAGAGGCAACTGGTAAGGGCCAATCAGATTAAAAAATGCATACCCTTCAGTGCATTATGAAGCAATGGTGATCTTTTAGTTAGTGCCATTGGTCCTGTGGCTTCGTCAGACTTCGTGATGCTTTTAAAGCACATTTTCTTTGATGCACGACTTCGTAAACTTTTATGGTTTTACAACATTCTTCATACATGACCCGTCTATGATTAGATTGCCATCAAGGCCGCCGTGACCCAGCATTTATAATAATGAGTGTATTAAGCATAGCGTTTGACAACTTAATGAACATTCTTTAATTTCGAGATTTAAATCTGCTAGCTCAAAGAATAGTCACTATTGACAATTTAAATAATAACAGCGTTTTCAAATTTTACTAAAATTAATTTATTTTAGTATTATTTTAATTATTTTATATTATTGTAATCTTATACTCAATATTATTTTCATTTTGAGCAAAAATGTTGCCTTCATCAGCGCCTTTGACGCCATGTATGTGTGCGTGTGCACAGTGTACAGAAAATATTGTTATTTTTTTGCTAATTTTGTTCAATTATATGCAATTTATATAGTTTTACAAAATGTGCAATTGTATATTATGAATATCTTAATTATTATTCGAAACTTGACAACAGCTACGCGGGTAATATGGAGATCTCAATTTGCTAGATTAGCTAGTTTATTGCCAATTTTGCAAGCGTATAATGAATCACTGTTGCATGATAGTAAAGAAGCTGCTTAGAAGTGAACAGTGAGAGTGAAATTTAAGAGAGAAACTAAGGTTCCGTGCGCATGTAGCCAAAACGCATTTTGCTGAAATCAGTCTTGTCTTGTTGCTTTAAGTGATCTCTGAAAGTATCAGAGCGTTATTAAACTGTTTTGTTAAAAGTAAGCGCCTAATAAGGGTAAAAGCTAACGGCTAAAATGTCTTGAAATGCCGCCGATATGCTTGCATGGCATATCGTTTCAGTCAAATTTGTTGGCAGTAAATAAATAAATATATTTTACGAATTGCTAGTCAAAGTACTGGAATATACAAACGTTGTCATACACAAGCAAAGCTTTCTCAAACGTTGTCATTCTCAAGCTGTGTGTCACATTTTATACAATTATACTTGACTTTCCCATGCTCGTTTGTTTAATTTTAGTTGTTTTGAAAGTGGAACATGTGGAACGTGTTTGTGAATACAATTTAAACGTAGCTTAAGCTGTAATCTTGTATTTGCAAAGTTTTTATTTTTTTACTATCAGTATTAGTTGCTTATATTTTAGAAGCTATGATGTACACAAACAGCCATAAGGCCATGTTGTACAAATGACAATGACATACATGTGATAAAGAAGGGCTTTACGTGGCTGGTTGAGTGGGTGGCTTTAGGCTAAAATATTTATGATGTCTAATAAAGATTTATAAT
This sequence comes from Tubiluchus corallicola, assembly GCA_030141605.1. Taxonomy (NCBI): domain Eukaryota; kingdom Metazoa; phylum Priapulida; class Priapulimorpha; order Priapulimorphida; family Tubiluchidae; genus Tubiluchus; species Tubiluchus corallicola. Next base: position 454,399 of record JAQGDQ010000109.1, on the reverse strand, counting down.
GCTAAATTTTTTAATTCTTGTTTTATTATACTTTTATATGAACATCAACGTTTTATTTATTAATAAAAACATGCTGCACGCGCTTTAGGAGGTGGCACAAAGTTTAGATGTGACTGCATATCAATAACCTAACATTGTTGCAATGTTTATCTCCAATTTTTTACATTGCTATTAAATAGGCCTGTGGCATTGCGCCTCTTGGAACAGAACTGTGAAGCCTATTGTTACTTAGATGCTCTTATGGCTGCCCCATTTTGCTGATAATTAGGTTGCTGCCATACTGATAATACTTTAATAGCATTATCTATTCCGCATCTTCATGTGCTCTGTGCACATAAAGTTTTTTGTTCAATCAGTTTTAACATTCATATGTAAAATGACGCATAAATTACAGCAAGCACAATTTAACCTTTTCTGTTAGCCAAGGACTTGTGAATTATTGACGAAAAATACTGCAAGTTAATTTTATTGTAGCTGTTTTGAGAAGCCATAATTTAAGAAAGCGAAATGTCTCTTGGCAATTTAAGTTTGATTTCCATTATCCGTAGCCTCAATGATATTATTGTCACCAGCGGAATAAGACATGCAATAAAGTTTTTGTGGAATAGGCTGTTGCACACAACGTTTGTATGTATATAACACTTTGTTACAACATTATTTTATGGAGAGATTTTTTTCAGTATTAGACATCTACATTACTTCTCGGCGAGTATTCGATTATTTTTCTGTTTAACCGGTCGCACTATTGCCTATTGCTAGTATCACTTGGACAATTTGTGTTTTCATTTTCGTTGTATAGCTTCTGCTGCTTGATTTAAGACTTTTTACAACGGATGCTTGTGAATAATTTTGTTTGCCAGTGTTACTATAAAATACTGCAATATAATGCCAATTTTATTGTATTTATTAGTAGTAAAAACATGTAATATTATAGCAGAATACTGCTTTCCTGAAAACTACAACCTTACACGATTCAAGAAGAACATCATCATGCTGATATCTTCTGTCATTTGCGAATTCATTAATTCAGTTGTATTAGTTATATTTCTCACGGAATTTCTCTTCGCTCTTTTATTGTAGCTCCTCGTAGGACTGGCCATATATCTTGTTTCAACTGATTTGTATTAAAACAATTTACGTATTGCATTTATAACATAATGTGATGTATGATAGATTCTAATGATAGAGTTAAGAGAAGCACTATTATCTTTTTCTGAAGCGGCGAAAAGTGAAATTAATATCACCGTTTTTAGTACAGACTTTCTTCCTTTTAGTATTGATTTTTATTGGTTCGAGCTAGGGCTAATGATAGGTATCATAGGGCCACATTGTTTTTTAAATATAGAATGTTTTTTGCATACGTGCTGATTCAGAGTCTAAGGAGTGCTTGCTTGGAAAAGTTGACTCCAAGATGCAAAACTCCAAGATGGCTACCTTTGTTGGAAATCTTAGATATCATATTTCAGCTATTATTCATCTAGATATACCACAAACAAAGATCTGTGTACACTTATAGTTTGTTCTTTTCTCAAAACAAGCTTAATTGGTTCTATAATATTAAGCTGTTGTACAAAAAAAAACGAAACAATAATTTGTGTTTTTGGCAGCTATCTTATATTTTTCATTAAAAACCGCTCAACTTTTCCAAGCAAGCACTCCTTAGACTCTCAATCAGCACGTAGGCATTCTGAATCCTTAGATTCTGAATCCGCAGGTGCAAAAACATTTGTATATGTAATGAAACACACATAGTTTTATTTATTATGGACAACAGCGTGCCTTGATGCTTATATGATAAACCTGAAGGTCATTACATAGATAGCTGCTGTGAAGTCTTACATACACCAGTAGGATTATGATATTAGCTAGCCGTGATTATAGCTTATATGTATTTATGTATTACATCTCGACCTGTAATAGGCTTATATACCCAAGTAAGTAGTCGAGCAGTTATGCATCTTAATCCTTAAAGATTACCAACTTACCATGCCTTTCCCCAATTTCATTCGTCGACCACACGTGCATTATTTCAAATTTTAAAGTTACAGTGCGTGTTTACAGTCTATGCTAGCGAACGTTTCTTTATCTTGCTTTAATACGCGTTTGGAAAGTTGAAACTTTAGTAGCTGTTTTTATCTACCCTGCGTGTTGTTCCTAGAAGGCTTGGCTTCTGAAGCGGCGAATACTGGGTCACCGTGTTCCGGAGTTATCAAGTTTCTAACCGCTTGTTATGCAATAAGTGTGCAAGTTAGGAATTATGTGTGCCAGACAAAAGAGGATTAACTCTTTGCGAAATTTTTAAGTAGGATGTGTAACAGTTTCTATTGACATTGCTCGCCTCCCATGTGTGTTTTATATTTGTTAAGGTGCGGTACGGTAAACGTGTCACGTTGTTCGCACTTTTCAACAATTATTTTGAAATTTCTTTCAATTGTAAAAGGCGAGTTCTTTGTTTATTCGTGTCTGTTGCATTCATTATCACACGTGAGTTTGTTGCTAATGTATTGCTTTCTCTTCTTGGCTGTCCGCATGTGAACAAACACTTCAAGCAATTATTTCATTTCATTTCATTTATAGGGAAACAGAACACATATACAAATATTAATACAAATTGTTACAGTCATTTACATACACACGTTCACAAAAGTACAATTAAAGCATTTATAAAAACAAAACTATTTACACATTTACAAACATAGGACGACATCACACGTTGATTTCGAATACCCAAGCAAATAAAATAATATAAACGCAGAATTTAGATTATTGGTGCAACATCCCTTTAGCCATCAATTAAATTCATGACTTATTCGTAAACCAATATTTTACATAGTTACACATGTGTTTAAAATGTCGACATCATTGGTCCCAATTAGAAAATCAATTACAAAATCTTCATTAGGCATATCTAGGAAATCAGGAAATAAATAACTAATTTGTGCGAACGTATTCTGTCTACTATGTGCATATTTACGGCAAACAAGCATCATGTGTACTTCATCTTCGACTTCATTACAATCTTTGTTCAGATGGCGAAGATTGCTGTCGGAGAATTTCGCTACTACACTTGGTGTATTCTGATTCGTAGCCCAAATACTGCTATGGTGGCATAGCGATATCGTCAGTCTTGCCTAGTTTTGTTCTACCACGACATTAAAAAGCTTCATAGTGTATTTGCTTTATGTTGTTGTTGTTGTTGCTGTTGTTGTTGTTGTTGTTGTTGTTGTTGTTGTTGTTGTTTTTGTTGCTGTTGTCGTTGTTGTTATTGTTTTTGTTGCTGTTACTGCTGTTGTTACTGTTGTTGTTGCTGTTACTGTTGTTGTTACTGTTGTTGTTGCTGTTACTGTTGTTGTTGATGTTACTGTTGTTGTTACTGTTGTTGCTGCTGCCGCTTGACTATCTCTGCCGTTGCCGCTATTGCTATTTTGTTGTTTGCAATTTCCGTCTGCTTTCCAGTAGTCATAAGCAGTAACTTAGTAACTATTTAATAGTATTTAAGGATAATTATTGAATCCCATTGCACTTTCTTCATTAGAGATGTTATTATGGGTCATTGTCACGTAAGCTGAGCGAGAGTATAAATATACAGGCTAATTTTACCTGCTGAGATTAATTAACATGAGCTGACGTTTGGTTGCGTAATACAACCACGCAATGTAATGAGCTGAGTGTCTTTTAGTGCTGTAAGATGACGCGAACTGCTTTATCTGCTCGGATTCATTACATATTTTATACCATTAGTTCAATTTCAGCAACACATAATTTAAGCATGTGGAGCTTATTAATGATTTAAGTAGCACGTCTTGCGTTTTTTGCTGTTTTATTGCCTCCGGCCATCTTTGTTTTTAGCAGCTTTTACAATTCCAATAACTCTTTCTATGTGCCGAATTAAACTTGCTTCTGTTTATTTTAGTTCAATTTAAACTTCATGTTAAAGCACCCTTTAATTAGATAAAGCAAAAAATTCGTATCACCTACATATTGCCTAAGTGTCTTGTATTAGCGGCAAGACTGCCAGGGCACCCATTGTGACAGTAAGCAGTTTGAAACAAGTTTACATAACATTGCCTAAAGTTTGAAAAAATAACCAGAGTTGCGTTTTGCCCAGGTGGCGCGACCGTTTTAAACTAGCTATTTTATTTTCTAGTTGCATAAGTCTTTCAAGCAGATAAGCGTATGATGCTAAGTAACATCACTTTGTGAGGAAAGTTTCTTGGTACATACTTTAGGATTGTCCTTTCTTTCCATTTTTAACTTCACTCTTAATAAGTTTAAAATTTGTAAGACTACAACCAAAGAAACATTATACTTCTTCTTCTTTGTTATACAAATTGTCCCAAATGAGGCCAATGGCCGGCCACTCCAGAAAAACAGGCTACAGTGAGTTGGAATATCAAATTTGCTATTGATAGAAAGTATATCTGTTGATCGTGCGTAAATTTCTTGAATCGAGTAAGGTTGAACTTTTCTCGGAAACAGTTTTGTGGTACAGACTTCTACAGGAAAGAAGCCCGAAAGAAATAACTGCATGCTTTTCATCTAGAAATGTCCAGAATAAGCTCTTATCAGTAACATCAGCAAACAAACTGACATCAGAATAAGTTTGTTCTCTGTGAAGTGTTTACAAATGCATTAATTATATACACAGTTAACACTGTGCAAGAAGTCACGAAGCAAAACGAAGTTACATCCAATAAGCCAAAGATTGAGTGGGATTAGGCTGATTAGTACCACCCGTAGTACATGTAATCCTGCTAATTTCATGTGTTTAATGCCAATTGAACGCAGTTCTGCAGACTGCAGCTGATGCATAATTTTTGGAAAGTATGCAGTAGCAAAAATATCGAATGGTAACAGCAATACCATTGTCGTCATTTTCATCGGGATTTTCACCGCAATAGTCACCACCACCATCAACACCATCACCACCACCACCAACACCACCAACACCACCACCACCAACACCACCACGATCATTATCATCATCATCATCATCATCATCATCATGACCTGTTACAGTGGCCGTAGCGGCAGTTGCGATTGTCTTTCAAGAGCAGAAGGCAAACGTGTAACAGCAAAAACAAATTGCCAAGGAATGGTAATAATATTACCTTACATTTTTGAAATGTGCCTATGCTAATTAAGCCTATTTTTATATCGTAAATGAAACTTGCGCCTCTGATTTTCAGGTCCTGACATGGGTGGCCTAGTGTTGTAGATTTCGGACTGCAACCGCGCAGTCTTGAGTTCGAGTTTAGCAGCTGCAAACGTCAGGGCATGTACCCTAAGTATCATTTGTTGTTTATGTGTACCTTACACAGTCGCTAGTGGCTAAATAGCTGTTAGTGCTAATGCCGTCTGTTAAATGAACGACGGTAAATAAATGTTGTCTTTGTCTTTGTCATGCAGTGCGTAGTGTGACATTTTGCTTTTTATAGTTATAAGTTATCTTGTTGGCTTAATTGCTTCGGCTCAGTAACTCTCAGTAAGCTGCTTAACTTGACTGACTTCGTGATCTAGGTTAATGAAGGCACGAAGTCAATGTTGATATTGATTTTGTATACTGATTATTGCGAGAAAGAGCATTGGCCAAGCCAACTAGCTAATAAGGGGTTACTCTTCATCGATACCTAAATCCTAAGCTTGTGGTTTTACCTTTTAGTTGATTATTTTGATGCTGCCCGTCATTTGACTAATATCCAGGATAGCTGTTTTCAGAGTTATACCTGTTAAAACTTTTGTATAACATGAGCTCGAAACAGAAAAAAGAGAAAATGAGAAAGAGAGAGAGAGAGAGAGAGAGAGAGAGAGAGAGAGAGAGGGGGGGGGGGGGGAGGGAGCAGTTTTACTTCAAAAATTAGTACGACACGTAAGGACAACACTTAAAAGCAATGTAAGACACGCGAACATATAATCACTCACAATACGCACGTACGCGGCCAAATTATTATGCTATCGTATCTATTCACTCTAAACTGCAATCAAATAGATGAAAAATGAAGCTTAGTGGCATTATCCCAGCGCTGAAGGTGACATCTGTCTAGAATGATGCTGTTGAGGCTACTATCCATTGATTGGCATGATATTTTTCCATCCTTATGAAAATGACAGACTTGCCTTTGTATACTGGAAAAACCCGCACGAGCGTATAAAGACTATGATTATTTGTCTGTCGCTCAATAAGACTTGATTAAATTTTGCCCAAACTGATTAAAGGAAGGTACTGCCGAGGAAATGGCTTCTTTCTTTTATGAACATGTTTTAACGGTAAATTACTCAAGGATGTTTAGGGCGACTGAATTCGTGCTTATTTTCCAGCACTGAGGTTGTGAGTTCGATACTACAATTAGATAATATAATAACAAAGACGTAATTATGATACGGCTGTTCTGATTAGCATCAAAATAATGTGCTACTGCTGCTGCTGCTCTGCTGTTGTTGCCATGAAATAGCATCATAGCATCATCATCGTCGCCATCATCACTATCATCATCATCATCATCATCATCATCACTTTGTTATCGTTGTCTTTTGTTGTCCCCACCATTGCTATAATTGTCTCTGTCCAATGCCGCCTCTAGGAAACTAGGAAGCCATTATCGCGGCATCACACAATTGACACCACTACTAACAATACTTCTGCGATCGTCATTGCTGTTACCTCTCAGCCATCATTGTCATTATCACCGCGATCACAACACCAACTACCACCAACTATCCAAGTCTGCAATTTCCTCCGGTTCCTTCACCATACATTATCTTTACTGTTGTTAGCATTGTCGTTATCATGGGCAAATATAGCGTTCTCAGTAATTATTACCATAATCATTATCATTATCGCTACCGTCACTGCCGCCATCATTGCCATCGTTGCAATCGCCTTCACTAGGAAATAGGACATTTTTAAATCAGCAGCAGCAGCAGCAGTTGTGCATTTGTTTGAATAGTTTTTGTGCTTGCGGACTAATCAAAACAAGATGAAAGCAGCTCTAGGATCACAATTTCGTTAGCTTACCGAGTATTTGATGCTCTCTAGTTGTGAAGCCAACCAAACTTATAAACGTCTTTTTCTGGATTAAACGCTCCGTGAAGTTGAGAAAATTGATTTTGTGCTATACCAAGACTGTTGAGTAGAATGTGGATGATTAAATGTTTATAGAACGCTAGTGCTATTAAAAGGCCTAATTGAAACACAATAAGATGGTGAAGTCATTGAAGAATTGCTTCATGAATTTTTCACCCGAGGCAAGTTCTAAGTTTTGGTCACATCTTGTTTCATTTCTCAAATTTACAATAACGTACAATAATCAAGTTGCATACTCTTTATTAACTTTATGTTTATTGTATGCAATAAATGTTTTACTACGGTTTAGTTGCTGATTGAAAAGTTTATTGCAGTTTTTCATGGCTCGGATATGATAACAATGCAAAATATAATATAAAATAATCTTGTTTGCCTCTACAAATACAAATGAAATGTGAAAAATTAAACTGTTTCTTCAGCTACACAGATTTTACAAAAATGAGAAAGTTTACTGGCTAGAAAGAATGTAGGCCTTAGATGCGTTTGTGTAATTACTGTGGTAATTTCGTTAAATGAAAGGCTTTTTTAATTTCCCACGAGGTTATTCTGTTTAACTGAAGCAAATGGTTATGTCAATTACTCTTATAACACGTCTATCCATAATCATAAATAGTTGCAGGTTCACTTTTTAATTTATTGCAGCTCATATTTTTCTTTTTTCTTTAAAATAAATAGGCCTATAACTGACAGGCTGCATTGGCGGTCCTGCTGTGTTCGGACTGCTGTGAGGGCAAAAATTATCCCAGAGTGTAATTTCACTATCGAATGTCTCCTTGTGGCCGTCTAATTTTACGCATTAATGCGTGATGCGTAAAGTGTAATTCCTGTAATGGTTTCTGTTAAATCAGCTTGAAGAATTTCGGCAACAGGCACTGCGCGCTGCGTAATGCGTACACGACGGTTTCCATTAAAGCGGCTGGAAAACGCTTCTCTGTGCGGGTTTATCGTATCTGATAGTGTTTCCGCAACAAGCGCTGCGTGCTGCGTAATGCGTACACGACCGTTTCCATTAATGCAGCTGGAAAACGCTTCTATGTGTGGGTTTATCGTATCTGGTAGTGTTTCCGCAACAAGCGCTGCGTGATGCGTAATGCGTACACGACAGTTTCCATTAATGCAGCTGGAAAACGCTTCTATGTGCGGGTTTATCGTATCTGATAGTGTTAAGATTAGAATACCTATTCAATGCAGAAGTGCAGCCATTATCCAAGCCGTTGCGTAGGCCTACATATACACGAAGCCCAATCATATGCCGCACTAAATACGTAGCAATGACGTGATAGAGTACAATAAGTATACGCAAACGTATGTAAATTGATATATGAGAGCCAAGGACATGAGAGCATATAATATAGCATATGATATCCTATATGATGTAATGTGACACAGCGCAACTTAATGTGGCATAACAATATATAATATTCATCACATCAAAGAAATACACACTTTTGGTCTGACACTGAAAACCATGCAGATATCGCTATTATCTGTCTATGTTCAAAAATGTTTGACTTTTCAGAAGCTATTTGTCTGCTCGTGAGTGATTAGTTCCCTTGGCAATATTTCTGAATACACTTCAGTAATAGCCAGGCAAGAGGTGCAAAAAGGAAAGAGTTTGTTAAGTTGAAGTTACATACCAGGGGTGGAAATTTTTTCTGGTTATGTTTTTTCTCTACGGATCCTTGACGAACAATAATGCAGTAAATGTAGGATGCAGAAATTGACACATAACTGTAGTAACAATAGCGAGATGATGTTATTGATGAAGCTGGTGAAGATGATGAAAACCTTATTTGGAAATGAGATGGGAGCTCACGCGAAGTAGTTTGTAATACAGTAGCCCGCAGTTCCTGCAATTGCATGTAGGCCCTTGGGAAGGTGAACCCCTTGCAAGTGGGCCGTTGATCATGCAACAACAGCAATACGCAAGCGATATTCGTGATTATTGTGTTTGTGATCAGCGCAAAGTCGTATTCTGTACGCTGTTTCAGTTTGTCTGCAAGCTTTTGGTGTTTTTTATTTACCCTTTAGGTTTTAACACACACATCTCATAATGTCAAAGGCGTGTCGCCTGTATAAGTTACGAGCTGTATATTACGTCAAGGTAATCCATTATTATGGTTATACATGAAATTTATGCGTTACGTCTAGTAAATTACTGGACGCTCTGTAATATTCAAGCATAATTCTGATGCTATCACCTGCTGCAACATAGTGCTATAGATGCTTAGAAACTTGTCTCTGCATGTCTGGGTTTCTGACGTCTCTGGGATTCTAAGTAAACATTTATTATACCACGTTATCATAGCATTAAACTACATTGCATGTAGCACCCAATTGTAAATTTAGAAGTTACTACTGTTGTTACTACAATTACAACAGTAAGATTAGTTGAGCCTCCTGGGTAGGTTCTAAATAAGTTCTTTTATATTAGTTTGTGTAGTTCTGTACAACTAATAAGGGAAAGAGAGGTAGGTGGAATGAGTGGGGCTACAAGAAAGCAAAACACTTAACTGACAAAAATATCTAAATTTGAGCATTCGTGTTCAAATGATCAAAGTGTGTTCGTCGTTAGCGCTGTTTTAGTAATTCAGGTAAATGTAGCTTCTGAAAAGAAGAGCTTTTCAGAGTTAAATTTAATAAATAATTACTTTAGAAGCTTCATGGGACAAATTAGTACTTGCATATTAAAGAGACTGCTACTTACATGGATGTTTCTAGTGTCACATACCTCTTTTGCTAGCACGAACTAAAAATTTAAATGTAAGCTGTAACAGCTTTTTATAATTGATTTTAGAAAATTGTAGTGCATTCGCAGCCCCACAGGCCTGAAATTATAGTTTCGAGACTACTGATTTGGAACCACTGAAGGCAAAGCCGTAAATTGCAGATTTGTGAGATCTGGCAGCAGAAAATGCAGTAAAATAGTGATTAAGTTTCCACATTTCCACACGTGTTTCACGTAGAACTTATTTTCAACTTCTCAGTTTTGCCCTTAACAGATTTCGCTTCCAATACTGTTATATTTTTATAATTATTATTAATATTTTTATATTTTAAGCAATTTTTACGCAATTTAAGCAATTACAGCAATTTTAAGCTGTACTGTAATTCAACCTTTTGGTTGTAATGATGATAAATAAAACTTATAAAACTTATAGAAAATACTGTTATCTTAAGACTTAAAAATAACTTACAACATGCCCAATAGATGAGAAGATGATGTGATTAATTTTCTTGCTGCTGTAACACAGTCAATCAGTGGACGAGCCACGTTTACTTGACAGAGAAGCTGCTGGACGTACAATAGCTTTTAGTGGCGTTTTACTTTGATGCTCAACATCTTGAGAAGATTTACCGCCCAACAAAAGAAGCCGTCGCTTGGAGGCAGATGCTCGTCTAACGGATAAGTGAGATTAAAAAAGCTTCACTGCATTTGCACTACTTATTATTCTATAGACATTTTGTAGAAAATTCAAGTTTGTGATTGTTGGAAAACATTGGTTTCAACGGTCGCAGACACAAAAAGTGTTTACTGTACAATGTACATAGTTTTAAGGGCATGAATGGATTGGCAGCCTGTTTCTTCCATAATTCTGGTTTGGAAACGCTGCTTTAATGCGGACTTTCAGTTTCCAAGGAATGTAGGCAAGTTTGGTACCGACTGTACTTTGGTACAGGTAAATTTGGTATATGTAAAGTATGGTGCTGAAAAATTTGGTACTAAACAGAAAAAATGTCTCATTACAAAATATTGTAACAATAACAGCAACGGAAGAACAAATGTAGCAATAACGGTAGCAATAGTGACGACGACGATGATGATGATGATGATGACGATGGTGCATTTAAATAATTCTTTATCTTTTTAGTGTAAGAGGTTTTGTTTTGTTTGACTTTAGTCACGTGATACTGTTCATACTGTAGTAGTGCAGCCAACTACAGCTGTATAAAATTGTAATAAAAATTACAGTTCTCGGCTCTCGGTTTCTGAATTTCTCGCTGTCTGAAAACTTAAAATATATGAACGGCAGTTTATATAAATTTTAGACCACAAAAAGAAGAGCAAAGTAACGGTTAAGAAAGACGAAGGACATAGTGCCCAAAATCAGGACTGTCTTTTTAAGAGAAAGACGTCTGGCCGCCTTACGGTAGCCAAGCTTCGTAATTTTTATCAGGCGAGGGAAATAGTGATTGAGAACGGTATATGCTTGGCGACATCAGCAACACTGGGCCTGGTTGATAAATGGACGGGTGTCTGTTAGGCGTCTGCGTGTCTAGGTTCGCTTCTAAATGTTCTCGTATTTCATACTGTCTACCGGCTATTTGCCTCGCTGAGGGGGGATGAAGGTGGTGTACACATCCTTACGTAATTGAGACGCCATCTGTCTATTCACTGTGTCATCTGATCCTTGACACTGAGATATGTTTCGGTCCTACCACGAACGTCAGCGCAATTAGTAACCTGCTAGATACAAGCTTACACCATTTCGAACTGCATAAAAGACTATATTTGCTGTATTTACTGTGCGTCTTTTATTTGCAGATTAAATTTGTTTTTAGCTTTAACAACTTATTGACTTTATAATAACTGTACTTTTTATTCATTTTCTACTGCAGATAAAGCGTAAGTAAAAATAAACTATTTAATGATTAATGGCACCAGTCATAAAAGTCATATCAGTGTTCTGCCAGTAAAGGAAACAAATGACGATAAACCTAGTTTAGAGGGTTTTTAGGAAGTACTTACAATATAGGAATAGCAATGAAGACAAGTTGTGGAACTTACTAAGTACGCGTCGAAGTCATGCAGCCGTGCTATCGGCGCATTGTCAAGCTCTTTAGTTCAGTTCTCGACCATAATGATAGGTATATCTTGTCTTGCAAATTTCAGTGTTTAGTTCTTTCTTGGCAGTTCAACATGTAACTGCTAGGTACACTAATTAGCTGATATACATGTAGCTGGTTTAATGAATTTTTAGTCAATGAGCGCAAATTAGGATTCCTGATTTTTGCGGGACGGCATTAGCGGCATTCCAAAATATAATAAGGAAAAAACAGGAAACGAACATGACAAAATGCCTTTTCTGAGGTAAGAAATATCGGGAGCACAGTAACGGACGTCTCTTGCAGATAACATTATACCAGGTTTCGGACTGCTTAGTAGTGACATTGATAATCGAAGTATAGTTTATAATGTGAAGCTGACGGTTGGTGTAATCTAATCTATTGATTTGCTCGAACAATAGCTGCGCGGCACAACCCGGGATTCAGCAGTCAAAAGCGCATGCTGAGAGTGACGGAGACGTAGTACGTGCTTCATTTGTTCAACACTCGCGTGTGAGCGCTGGATGTGTGTACAATAGTTGGCTAATTTCAGCGTATACAGTCGTGATTACCAGTAAGTGAAAAGTGAGATTATACCAGTGTGGGTGCGTGCTTAACGTAGAAAGCAAGCCTAATGTAAATAACAAATGAAAGTCAACATGCAGGTAAATTTTATTTTATTAAAAGTACTGGCTGCCAGGTATAAATACTTAGAAAACGTAATATTTACTATACAGTAGACCGTTTTACGTCATCTTGCAGTAAGCTTTACTTCTGCATGTTTAACTTTTACATTCGCGCTTTTGATGTGCTATCGCGATTCACGTAGACTTCTTTCCAAACTTGATTTCACAGTAAAATTAAAACAGCCATAGTTTGTTAATTTATCCTTGCATTTTTTGCACATTTTCGCACACAGTACATCAGCCTTTAAGAGAAAGGTCATTACTGGCATGGCTGTAGCTTGGATACCAAGGATAAGGTGAGTCACCGATCCAGTAGATGTGTTTCTTGTACCTCTTTTGCAGTTTTCATAGCGAAGCGGCGATCTTGGTGTACCACAGGTGTATAATATTTAAGTTTTTTATAGCAATGCTGTATAGTGATCAGTATAGGAATTTTGCTTCATATAGTGTTTTGTAAGCTTTGTGTTAAATTGTTTAATTAGTTTCTGAACGCCAGTTAGGGACTTAGAGCTTCTTGGGAACTTGAGTCGACTATTATCCGATATTTTCAAATCACGTTTCGAAAAAAAATCGATCACTACGGCCATTTAGACTATTTCAACGCCTATTTGTAAACGACAAACCGCTTATGCACCAGTTTTCATGCCTGTGTGTAAAATGGCCCAAGAAAATTTGTTTTGTCTGTATTTATGATTTCATATGTCGCGAAGTCTCCTCTAATTAACATTGCCATTTTTAATACGAAATATTTAGTATCGAATTACAGAACGGTCTTTTTCGTTATGAACCATATAAAGCGGTCTCACGCACAGTAATGTATTGTATGTACGAAAGTTTAAGCTTCTTGCTATTTTAAAATTTAGAAAAAGTAAATTACATAATTTTGCTGTTAAGAGAACTATGCGCCTGACCTATTGGCAAGTTTTCTGTAAATATGGGTCTTGTTATTTTTTAACTGTGTGCCGATTCAATTCTGAAAAAAGGAAATGGAAAGGAATAACTATGTTAGAAATAATCGTCGGGCGTGAACGCATTTATTTTTACATTTTATTGTGAAATTGCATGGAAACTCATGTCAAACGAAATGTTTGATAGGTATATGAAAACTGCTAAACTACTGCTCTTTAATTGTGTATGGGAACATGACTAGTGCTGCACATGGTAGTGTATGGTAAATATGTACAGTAATACTGGTTTAATGCGAAGCGAAGCCATATTATTACTGCCATGATTACATAAGTAAGGCTGCTGGTCGTTCACGCTTGGTGCTACCTAATTATATAAGTGCATATAGTAATCGAGTATAGGATTGTTCAAGAAGTATGCGTTACAGCAGTTAAAAGTTATTGTTGAAATGTTTATTTTTGTTCTTTGTGTTATCGTTTATGTCGTCGATAGTTTCGCTTTACACGAATTAATATACCGAAACATTACAAATTGAATTAATTTGAAATATTATACATAATGAGTTGGCTACAAACTCTGTTTATTGTGAACTTTGAATTTAACATGCCCTTGCAGAAATGATTTTTAGTATTATTATTATTATTATTATTATTATTTGTGTACATAGGCATATAGTCGTATTTTGTATTATTATTTGTATTATTTAATTTTTCTTTGATATAGTGATATATGTGTATTGTTATTATTTTTTTCATGTTTACATGTTGTAATATGGAACTTTGGTTCTGCAATAAACGACTCAACTCACTTCAATTCATTTACAGTAGCACTATGGTTATAGAATCCTTGTCATTCGTGTGCATGTTAATCCTATTTTTCCCATTCGCAATGTTTCGCGATTTGTAATCCTAGCTTTCATTATTATATTGTTCGAAGTCTGCAATGTTGTCTTATAGCCGCTTATGGACGAACTCGGTTCTAACGGGTATTCAGCGTGACTTGCGTGTGCTTATTATTAATAACACCTGGGCTGTTGTTGCATTTGGAGCACAAATTTTAGTCCTCCCTGACATTGAAACCAAGTTACGTATTGAAAGTGTTCAGTTTATTTTTGTTGCAGCGGGAAGCACAGATTAGAGAAAAAAACAAAGAGTACAAGTGATTTCTGGGGAAACTAACCTGGGTAGTTTGGTGAATTGTATCTGGATTTTGCGTCATGGTGCTGTGCTAGCTGTTATATACCATGCAGGGTGCCATATAAGTTGGATGAATGTATGTCACTTCGCCAATGCACAAAGCGCCAGTGGTACAGTTCGCCTGTAATACAGTTCGCCAGTGGTACATTTTGCCAGTGGTATATTTCACCAGCAAACGCCTTGACAGTGGCTATGTATTATATTAATGACATTGTATAAAGATAACACGTAGCTGGGGAAATGTACCACTGGCGAACCGAAACATTTGAGTAGAAAAGTAAATGATGTGAAAATGTAGCAGAGACGATTTTCTCTGGCGAAAAGCATCATTAACAAAATGAAAAATTTGTTGAATAGAAAAGGAAATGATAATGGAATAGAGCAGAGAAATTTTCCTTGCAAAATGTGCACTGTCAAAATGTTTTACTGGCGAGCTGTACCACTGGCGAATTGTACCATTGGCGAAATAGGTGGATACCATCAAAAGGAACCACGCACCAAATTCTTAGATACTTTGCCATTTTAATTACGTTGGGTTCTTGAAATCCGTACATTTAGAAAGTGTGACATCTGTGGTGATTTATTGTTTCGTAACTAGTGCCATTGGTTAACAAACTTTTTAGTATAGATATTAGTGACGCTTAACGTAGCCACTTGGCAAGTGAAATCTTGCTAACAGTTACCCAGTGTTTATGCTTATCTGACTTTAAGACTCCATGAAGTTCCCAAGTGTTCACATTTTAAATTTCCTGGTTACAAATTATCATGTATCTGCAGTCAATGACTCCAACTTACTACCTTTTTAGCGCGCGTGGGTTCTTTGTTAAAGATGATCAGTAGTTTAGTAAGTCCAGTTAACAAGTATTTAGATTAACTTTCAGATTGCGAAGTACCATTTGCCAACAGTAAAATAAGAATGTCAAAGATTATTAAGCAGTCCAAATTTAGTGTCCAGGCGCCGGTTTCACACAGCCGTCACTAACTTAACGACGTCGTTATTAATAGTTAAGAGAATGTAATAATGACGTCGTTAACTTAGTGACAACTTTGTGAAACCGACCCCAGATTTAACTACAAAATGCCTAAATTCGAAATTCCTGAGTTTTATCAGTACTAGTGTTTATGTATAAGATGTTTAGTTATAGAAAGCCTTGACTAATGCGCAACATCGTTAACTTGGCGGTAATTTAATTTAAAGCACAAGAAAACCCTCCACTTACATAAAGCTTAAAAAATTCGTCTTGAAATTTTATACCACTTACATACTACCTTTTCGTATGCATGGCTTGCATCAGCCATAACGCTGTTAAAACGTGTAAATTTAAACTTCCGCTATGACCGCTAGGCGCAGCCATTTTATTGGTAGGTCGTTTGAAACAAGTTTAGATAACATTAAGTAAAGTTTTAAAAAATAATCAGAGCATTCGTAGCATATATGTTGCTAATTAAGTAAAATTTTAAATTACTGCATCTTGTCAATAAGATTAAAAATACATTTTTTGGCTGGTGAGTGGCGCACCCCGGAGGGTGAGTCAGCGATATTTTGCCAATTGGCACAAACATTTTAAATTATTAGTCTAGTTACATAAGTCTTTCCAGCAGGTAAGTGAAATGCTAAGTAATATAGATTTGCACGGAAAGTTTTTTGGGGTCATAATTTAACATTGCCTTTTCTTCCCCTGATTTACGCGGCGTAGTGACGTCATGTAATGGCGCAGTCGGAACAGTATTGCGGGAGATTTAAAATGAAAACAAACAAAAATTCCTTCCCACGCGAATACAATATGTGCATAAAATTGCTGTAAAGTAGTATAATTTTTAAGACGATTTTTCTGAAACCTACTTCAGGTGCCCCTTTTTTGTCCTTTAACAAATAACAGCCAAACTAATGAAGCAAGACGTTGATGACGAGGAAACAACAACACGAGCCACGGCAACATTCGTAATCATAATTATTGCAGTTATAGGCATTTTCATCTCAGGATTACTGCAATTAGTGGAAATTTGTTATTTGCGCTGCATGCTTCCCGCAGGTGCAATTTCGCTCATTCACAGCATTGACCTTTTCTTATTTATCATTGCTCACACATCCACGCCATTGCTAAAACAGTAATCCAATTAAGGGAATATGCACCTGAAATAATTGGATTTTATGTGATTGTAGGTGCGTCATGTGACGTTGATGCGTGATGGGTGGTCCACAGGGACGTAGAAATAAACAGGTGATTCAACCTGGCGGCGACAGACCACGATGATGATGACAACAGTAGTCAACACACTAACGGTGCTCCTCTTTCTCATCTGCATGCTGACTCAAAGTTCGAACTCAGCTTCTCGATACTCCCGCCCGGGGTCGCGATACCGGTGTGGGGGCATCCTCAACGCCACTCGTGGGGTTATATCAACGCCTAACTTCCCAAAAGCTTTTCCTGTGCCCATTGAGTGCAAATGGTTGATAAAAGCGGGAGCAGGAAAAAAGATTGTCGTCTATTTCACGCAGTATTACCTCAGAGGTGGCTTCTTTGCCTCCGAGTATCAGTTCTACAATGACGAGTCTTTGTTCGTGGGCAGGAGTGATTTCGGTGAATTAAATATCGAAACCACTGACATCGTTTCATTAACAGCCGACAAACCATATCTCTTGTTAAGACTCGACATCACAGATATGGATAACATGAATCTACGCGTCGACGAGTACCTTCTAGACGTGTATGGCTTTAATATTACGTACGAGGTCTTGTCCTGGAATGAACCCATCAAGAAACATAGCTGCGCTGTGTTTGAATGCTCATATCTGGGTGATTGTCTGGTGTCTGCCGACTACGAGGATTTTTACTGCAGGTGTTTCCCGACGTACTACGGCGACCAATGTCAGTACGGTCCGGCTTGTGATCCCAAGAACGGTATTACTCAATGCTACAATGGCGGAAAGTGCAGGTAAGCTATTTTTCTTGCTAAGCCTCTTGTTGCCCTCCGATTGTCGTCTAATTTACTTATTATTTTTTGGTTTATCTGCGCTGTAACATGTTTTTTTTGTTTTTACGAGGACTTAGACATGCAAATATCACTTGGAGACCAACTGGTCATTCACATTGGGTGTTACTGCCGTCATGTCATCGTTGCCGTTGCCTCAGCCTCTATAACGAACACCCTCGTCACTGTCATCAGCACCACTTCTACATTTTCCGTTTTAGTGACACCGTCATTCATCAGCCCACTGTCATTGTCTTCACCATCATCGTAGTCATTAAATATAAATTGGTTTGGGTAGTAATTAGTTTTTGGAAATGCGAAACGAAATGAAAGGAATTGCCTAACTGACCTTCGAGGCATCATTCTCAATCCCTGTTGAAGCGCAAACAGCACGAGGGCTTCGTTATACAAAATCAATTTTCTGTCATATTTTTGTACTCCCGATTACACTCACCAAGTCACTTGTGTTTTCACTTGTGTTCTGTATATTGTTATTGACTTCTAATTTTTGAATTTTTCGAATAAGTGAAATGCACCCAAAACTCATTTTTTGCTGCTAAAACATTCCTGACTTGAACTTTGCCAGAGCCGTTACTAAATTTAAGAATTTTCTCAGCGAGATTCAGGTTGCAGAGGGTTACATATATTACGCCATTTCTACAAGTTGTTGGAAAAATGTTCTCATGTCAATAAAAAATAAAAAATCAGATAGGATCCAACATTTCGGGCTCGACGGTAGCAGTTTTGCTGTCATTCTATTATCATCACAGAAAAGCGCCCCTCCGTATTTAAACGGCTTTTAATTAGCTGGCAATTTATTATTAAAGGTTATTAATGCTGACTTGCTGGCCTAACTGAACAGCGTGGCAAACATTACAGAATGCACTAAAAATTGAACAGCATTTGTGTCGTATTTATTATATAGGTTGTGTGAACGCTGTAGCTTGAATTCAGTTAGAAAATTTCTACGAATTGCAATGTGATCTGATACCCACAATTTTTTGCTGTCTTTCAAAGTAATGTTGAATTTGTTAAATTAGCAGCATGTGTGGGATTCTTATTATAGTTTAATAAGTCGTTGTAAAACCCACTTCTCTCATAAATATCACTGGCAAGTAATGCAATGTTTGCGCATTTAAAATCTTCTGTGTCGCATCAAATAGTTTCGAATCTTTGTTGTTTTTCCTTCCCGGTTTTATGGGAAAAGGCAGAGCTACTTCGCGTCGTAAAACGGTGTTGCGAGTACGCATTTATTTATTTTATAGCATTTGAGAGTTTAATTTGTTTTCTGTTATGTTTGGTATTCAGGCGGGCCCAATTTTTCTTCTTAGAATTTGCACAAGAAATTTTCACGCATTCGGCAGGGAGTTATGCGATAGTAAAGTAAACTTGAGAAACTAATTAATTTGCCGTTACGCAGCACCTGCTACCGGGAGACAATGAATCTTTTGATCTCGCCGAAGTAAAAGTGAATGCTTGTTCAACGTGTTATTAATGTAAATTATAAGTCAGCTTTATTTTCTAAATTGGCCCATGAATATAAATTGCACATGCGCAGTGCATGCTTACCAATGCAGCTTGTCAATAATTTGCACGGACAAAAAATACACGTAGGTCTTTTGCTGTTGCAGAACAACGAAACCACAAACAACGATGGTGTCTCTGGATCTGTTTACACTCATTAAAATTAAAATTATGGCTTGCGAAAAACAACCTAATTATGTAAAAAGTTTCATCAGTATTTTGCCGTTTTTGCTGATGAAAGTAATTACATAATTAATTTTTGTTACAAAGTCAGATTAAACTGCCTGGGTAACCTACACGACTTTAGCTAGTTTAATTGACGGATGAGCTCTGCACTACTATGGTATATGTGCCGAGTGCTGAGAAATTCCAGGGTAATTTATTTGTCACCAAATGTAAAAAATACCCAACGAACTTTTTATGCAGAAAAGGTCCAGTGTCTGTAATTATTTGTTTCAGCGCGCTCAAATGCTATTTAGTTGTAATAGACTGCGCATGCACATGCGATTGATGACATTTACTATTTCCCTTAAATTACCATTACAAGTATAGACGTCCTTATTACAAGAGCACGAAATGGTTTGCACTGACTTCCATTACTCCTCTGGGAGGTATCCTGGATCAATAGTTGTTTGTTCACGAGGTTGCTTAACTTGCTTTTTACTAAGCCGCGCTCGCTGGTCAGATGAGAAAGTCAGTATGTGGCATTCGTAATTGTACGCAATCCTGGTTTGGGAAAGTGGTAGTAAATTCGTTCGGTTCTTTAAAAAAACCTGAATCGTTGGTGTTAGCAATTCGCTGCCATCCTTGGCCGAGTATTTCTCGCAAGAAGGCTGAAAGTGGTGTCTGCCGACCAAGTAAACTAGTTCAGTAAATTCTCTTTTAGGGGCGTTTAGTTCAAGTGACCCTTAAAATCCGCTTAAAGTGAGGGGGTTGGCTTTCAAATGATTTTAAGCAAAAAATATTACCAATACAAAAATGTAGTCTATGAGAGCTTTCAAAAGAAAAAGTAATTTCGAGAAAAGGCAGAATTAAAAAGGGCAGATACACAGATGAAAGAACTGAAGATATAGTAGGTCATGTAGACTTCAGCCAAAAATGTGTTTGTGGCATTACTAAAATTATTTCGGTATGCTGAAAGTGCAGATTTTTGCAAATTTGGTGCCCAGCACGCTCAATGATTAGCCATATGGCTTGTTTTTCTTTTCCTCATCTACATGCTCCGTTCCCTTTTTATAAGAAAATACCTGTCACTTTTACGGCGTCACCCCTAAACTTTGAATGCACTTTGGTAATATTGTTCGTTAATGTACTCTGTAGGCATTCCGAGCGATAGTCATCAACTCGTTTTCTGACAAAATATTTAATATCCCACCTTTATCAACAAACATGTTGAAATTGAGTAAAAGCACCGTTCCCCGAGCTTAACGAACATGACACGAAATAAATAGAAGCTTTATAAGAAGTCGGAATTGAAAATACCACACGGAGAGCTCATAAAGCTCCTCGTTGCGGGTGCTAAGGCGGCGAAGTAGTGGGCAGCGAAATTACAAGAGCTGAGCACTATGCAGGTAATGAGAAACTTCAAATACGTACCGTCATCCACATAGTGTTTTAGTAATTAAGCCAATGTAACACGCTGTTAAAACTTTTTGTGGATTCCGTAACTGTTTTCAATATAATTATTTTAGTAGCATGAAATGCACTAAAAACACGTTTAGTCCGCGCTGAGAGCCTGAGAAGCTGCCGGTAGAGTGCTGCAAGGGTCCCCTTACAGGATCCGGAGCAGAGCCTCAGTCGGAACTGTATTCCCTGTGTTTGAAGATTTTTTGAATTAAGCCTTAAGCAAAAATTTTATTACTGAGTAACTAAGAATTTACGATGACTGTATTTAACGTGCTACCTGGCTGTAATTCATCTAAAATTTCATTATTTGTGCTCTTTCGAAATCACTCCACGTTAGTTTTTATGACTAATTAGCGTTTACTACTTAAAATAGTAAAACTAGTATAAGCTTGGCCGAAAGTTTCCCCTCAAACAGTGGTAATTATTGAACAAATGGAAGTTTTTTGAGAAAATTTCAGTTTTAGCATGAATGGTGTTGTCTGTGATTGACAGCAATAATTTAGATTGGTTGATTTGATTAGTAACGTTTGAAAAGTTTCCGAAATCGAATTCTAGAATCATGAAATTGCAACGCGTCACTTTTAGTTTATAGATGTCACGTTTTGCAAAGTCAACAAAACCTGTAATATCGTGTTGATGCGGTAGTCAGATTAAGATTTTGGATAGCCTCAGTGGTGTTTTCAAAACGAAAAAATAATACAGTCAAATAAGTATGATTCGATTAAAATTTAATTGCTTTGTGCAATCTCTTGGAAACATCTTCTCCAAGATATCACTAAATTAATTATAAATTTTCGCATTTCAAATGTGCACATTTTTACTTTTAAATTACTGATACTTTGCTGTATATAATGCAAATGTGAATGAAATGTCTGTAGGGGAGGAGTGATTGTGTGTGTTGTATATAACAGTGTTTTACTAATTTTTGTATAGTGGCATATCTCTTATTCGGTTTTTTAAGGTTGGTTTTTAACTGCAGCTTTATATGGAAGCAATGCTGAAGTAAAGATTTAAATTAAAAAGTGCGCATTCCCTCTTTTTCACATCTTTTAAATGTGATATCAGAATTTCAACTGCTTTGATGCTAGTTTGTTTGTTGTTCTTGTGCCATTGTCATTCTGCACAGGATTCTTTCCCTATTTCATTTTGGAGACACTCCTTTGTCCATTGGTCATTAATTAAAATTAAATACATGTGAATTCCTAGCCCCCTTATCAAAATTGTTTTATGAACAAGTTAATCTACAGTTTAGTACTAAGATGTAGCTGGAGGGCCATAAGTGCGTGGGATCTAAGCTATGGCTTAGCTTGCTTGTGCAGTAATGGGACTGTGCATACGTATGCCCTTCCATTATATGCTGGTCACAGCAAGTGAACAAACCCTAACAGAATGTTGTCATCTTGGTTCGCTTTTCGTTTTTAGCCCTTTACAGTCATGAGGAGTGCTATTGAGTTTTGGCTGCAACTTGCTGCCGCCGGGAATTTCTTTTTTCACCAAATACGCAAGCGGGGAAGAACTCAAGGTCCAGGTGACTGAATCGTGCTCCAACATTGTCAGCATCAAAGCAGTACATGTACTATGTACATTTCTTATTAATACACTTCTTGTGTTTGTCACAGAAATTTCTGCAGCATGCCTCTATTGTGTGTCTGTGTATTGGAAAAAGACTAGTGATTTTATGATAGCGATTTTGCCATATGGAGACTGCGGTTGGTTATTAAAGCTGTTGTTCCATTGTGATCACTGACTGGACCACTAGAGTACGTTCTTATTAAATTTTCAGTGTCGAAACTTTCGTTATTCATTGCAAACGCTGGCTCCTGTAGATTGAGATTCATTACTCTTAGATTCAGCCCGGCAAGCGTTCTGTTTATTTCAAAGTCACTTGTCAGGCTGTGAAGAGGCCGTGTTATTGGACAATTCCCTTGCGATAAATTATTGATAAAGTTTATTCAAAGACGTCTTTAGTAATGCCACAATTACAATAGCCGTTCAAATGATAGAACAGAATGATCACAGCGTTCACAAATTACCAAAATACCAAAGCAGTAAAGTTACCAAATATGAATATAGACAGTGAAAGTCTATCATTAGTAATTACTAATTATTGTCCACTTTATCGGTTATCCGGTTAATTTTTTATCGGTTAACCGTTAACCGATTAACCTATTAATCAGATCTAGGCAACGTCGGAGGCCCTCTGTAATTTGCCGACTAGATCTTTAGAGAACCAAATAAAGAAGAAATTTACAACACAAACACAGCAAGTGAAACTTTAGAAGAATATGTTCAAATAAGAATGAAACTTTTATACATAGAAAGTATATAAAGTATGTCTAAAAATTTCCATGCAAAGTTATATTATTTTGCATTATACTTACGTGTTTGAAAGACACAAGCAAGTGACAGAGAAAGTTGTTAATAATTTAACAGTTTCGCGCCAGCCAAAACGTCACCATTCAGTGCTGGGACCTGTCACTTCTCGGGGCTGCCTCGTAGAATCCTATCAATCGTTGGTTCTTCAGCTTCCCTGCAGAAAGTCGAAGAACAAACGATTGATTGGATTCTAAGAGGCAGCCCTGACAAGTGACAGGTCCCAGCACTGAATGGTGACGTTTTGGCTGGCGCGAAACTGTTAAATTATTAACAATTTTCTCTGTCACTTACTTGTGTCTTTCAAACAGGTAAGTATAATGCAAAATAATATAACCTTACATGGAAATTTTAGACATACTTTATAATTTCCCTTTCTTCCCTTTAAAGTGCTGACCGTTACTAATGAGAGGTACAACTGTATTGTATTTAGTAACTGGGCGACACCGTCTTTGCCTTACTCTTGTTAATGTTTATTCAATATTGGTTGCTTATATGAGAATACTGTATTGATTACTATTGTAATACTATTATACTGTCAGCATCGTGGAATAAGGTTTGCTTTGATAAGAATTGTATTTATTGAAATAGGGACTTCTCAAAGATAAAACACAAAGTGTATATATTCATGCATAAAATAGAAGAAGCAAAACTCGTGGAAGAAGTAGAAAAAAACCAAAGATGCTTCAGCAAGCCATTTGAACATCGCAGAACCTTCCAGAATTTACGTTTCAAAAAACACTCGCTTATCAAAAATCGACAGGACCTAATTACTGACTCAGTTAAACAGAGAGAAAAAAATTCTAAATGATTTCAATGAAAAATGTTTGTGAAAATTTAGAACAAACAGTTCTGCTAACAAATCTCGCAGCATAGTAAAACCGTCCATTCCGTCCATTAAAGCTGAAATAAGAAATGCAATAAAAGCAACGAAAGCGCTAGTGTCGACTGCACGAAACTTGTAAAATGCCGCACCTACAAACTCCATGAGCCACATAGCAAAGATTTTGAAATCAGTAAGCTAAACCTGGATATTTGTAAAAGAGTTGCAACAACGAATATTAGTCACTTGTCCAAAACCTGGCAAATTAGGTGGACTTCTAAAAAATTTATGACCTCTCGTCTTGTTTTCTATTCTAAGGAAAGTATTAGGAATGTTTCTACTTTTCTTCGGCAGGCGGCACATGCGAATACCGAAAAGGAAAACGGAAGCTGTTTACCAAAACTGAATTAGTTCAGGACAAATTATTGTTGGCCAAAACAATAGCAAAGCAGAAGAGAATCCTGTAAAACGGAAACAAAATGAAATGAAGCATTGAAACACTGGAAAACTGTAATTAAGAGACTGAAAAATACTAGCTTTAGATGCATGTTCAAATTCATGTTCATGGTGGTGAATTCTGAATTAATTTACAAAGAATATCGGCACTAAAGTGAAAATATTTTCTGCGTCAGCTGAATTTGCATTTCTATGTAAATTTGAACTCTGCAAACTGCTGTAGTAATGCAACGAATAACAAATTTCAGCTTCGATCATAATATAGAGAGCTTTGTGCATAAAATTGCTAAACAAATCAGAACCTAGCTAAAGAACCAGGGCCAAAATTATCAAGAAAAGATGGCTTCAGTGGATCCAGAAAATTCGCCATCGAAAAAAGCTTTTTGGGATTTTTTAAAAATGTTAAAAAGTCTCCTGGTCCACGTGGTCAAACATTTTCAGGTAATGCTGAAAGATTTTAATAGATTAAATATGAAAGGCAAAGCACCTGGGGCATAGCAGAGGGGCGAAATCTGTGGCGAAAAGAGATACTTTAAACCCACAGCTGAACATGTGCGTGCAAATATGTATGGAGTCACCTTTTAGTCTAATTCATTAGTTAGAAATTACAAGGTGGGCTATAATTAAAAACATGTCTTTAAAATATCCTTATTTCTATCAATTACTGTAATCATACTTTTTGTTGTTGTACATTCAAGTGTTTAAGTAAACAGGCATTCTTATAATTGCTGTGTAAACAGTCAAATTTTAATTAATTGTTTTCATAAATTAAACAATTTCTGTTGTATCTAAAACAATGTGGTTGTGACTTTTCATTTTATAATAACTAAATGCTTTTACCCAACTTTTAGCAAAATCTATCAGAATGAATTTCTCCATGCACAGCTATAGTGTTCTCGTACATGCAAAGCAGGTGTTAAAATCCCGAAATCGCAGTTTGCTAAATAGCTACTTGATTAATGGCAAGCTTCCAGATCAAGTTATCTGGACTATGATGAAATCTATTAATGGCCGTGCAAGCAGAACTAGATGTCAGTCTAATAACAAGAACGCTAAGTGAAGTTAGCGTACATGCCGGCGATAATTATTATTACGATGAGATTTGTACATCTCTTCGGAATAGCGTTTGTTTCCGGCAGGCGGCGTTTATATAGCGAATTCATTCATTACAAGTACAGCCTTACTCTACAGACTTGCCATCATTCATAGAGTCATTAGCTGTAAGAATCGGAATGTGTAGGTTTGAGTAAGAGCGCTGGGCTTGGCTTCTGTGCATGAAAATTTCTCCAGCCTTTGAATCAGACTAGCTCGTGATAGCCACGTGAGCTAAAGTTAAATCAGCGGGCAGTGGTAAATAACATAAGCAACTTGCAGTTGTTCTTAAATTAAACACAATGATGCCCAGATGCGGGTAGAAAAATTGCGCCTGATTAATTGTTTTCCGCAAAGTGACGATCACAGCCATTGTTGTCCTTTGTTACGTAATTATCGTAGACGTGTAAGCTGTGTAAAAAGATGCTAAAACAAACATTGTTGCTTTGAGTTTTCTTAGAATTAGTTACCCGATTTCAGTTGTTTCGCCAAAACAGGCAGCCCGATGTTTGCTTTTCGCAATATATTTGCGCAAAGTAGCAAGGCGGTGATTTAAAATTCAAATTTTTGAAAATACACAGCACTTTGTCACAGAACCACCAGTGGTGGCCCTTCATGGACTTCAAAAGCATAAAGATGCGTTTTATAGTCTTTCCTTCCTTGTACGTTCGCGTAGTTATATTGCAAAAAGGGCCGACCTTCCGTCTTTTTTACAATAAACAAGGATTGGGCACGGACATTGTTCTCATCATATGATTGAGATGAAGCAGTAGCAAAAACATGAAATCAACAGTCAGAAGCACTACTAGCGGAGTGCAAAATGGAACATCGAATGAGGTTTTGTGTAAGGAGTGGCAGGAATAATAAACACCAGTCAAGGAAGAAGCAGAAAAATATTTAAAAACCGATAAAATCGCGCGAAACAACATTTGACTTTGAGTAAAGAAAACGCTGCTGCTGATATTCACAACCTTGACGGCCATAAGTAATTTATCGGTGCGCGACTCATGTTGGTTACTTGATCAGGACGGTGCTATAAGTCATTTTTTCAAGGATTAAAACAGAACAAAACAGCACAAATAGGAAATAAAGGAATCAAATATGAAACGAACAAGACAATAACGTAATGAAGGAAACAAACAGAGAAATGAACGAAACAAATGAACAAGACAAAACAGAAATGACCAAGTCAAAAAATAACTGACCGAGGCAAAACAAAAGTGAATGGGGCAAAACAGAAGTGAATGGGACAAAACTGAAGTGAGCAAGGCAAAGCAGAAGTGAAGAAGACAAAACAGAAGTGAACGAAGTGGACGATACACTATGTACATAAAATGTGGCACTCCTTGAAAGGTCTGGATCTGGATAAAGATTTATAGCTCTTTAGAAAGAGGAGAAACTGAGCTACACGACATTGTGGATCATTTTTGTTAACAGCGAAATCCTCGCAACAGATTTTACTAATAAATACTTTGCTAACCTAATGCAATATGTGCAAACATTTTACATAGTGTTTGTTAATTACAGTTTGTTTATTACTTTTTGCTCGTTTAACGAAGGTAACAGGCTGATAAATATAGTACATTTACGTACTGAGGTCAGCTTAAGCAACAATAAATAGGATATAAATAGCATCAATAATGCAGGAACATCCTACACAGTATGGTAAAGCATAGATAACCCCACTTGTTGTTTTCACTGTTTTCATTGACTTCATTGAATTCAAGTTTGAGCACTTGCATTTAATCAATAAAAACCCAGCAGTTTCCAAAATAGTGTAAAAACATTAGCAGTCAGATGGTAACAAATGATAACAATAGTTACAAATAGAATGAGAACAAAATTTATTGCTATTAAAAGGCGACAATGGAAAAAATGGGCTAAGAAACTGCAAGTAACATCAACCAAAGACTATTAGCCAAACACTTTAATTACCTCACTAATTAGGCCTAGTTCTCATCGGAGTTCTACCCGAAGTGTGAGATTACTAACATCACAATGTCATTTAAAAAAAATGCAACTTCGTTAATTAACTGCATTAATTAGTTCACAAAAAAAGAAAATGCCGCTTTCGAAATATTGTTCAAAAATACCACATAACAGCAGCTGTTTTGATTTTTTCTCTACTGTTTTATCGATTCCTTCATTTCGTTATTGGTTTGTTCATTGCCTTGTTCAATTTTAGATTTGAGTTCTTTATGTGGTATTTGTGTTATTTAGTTCAGTTTTAATTCCTTCTGTTTTGTCGATTTGTCCTCTTGGAATTCCATACTAACATGCTTGTGCACGTATCATTCTGAAAGAAGAATGATCATGACATCTCTGAAATTGAAACTAGAACTTTTTGACTGCTGATCGGTTTGCAGTTCTGAATGACTCCTTAATTTTATTAGATTAGAAGAAAATCCGGAAAAGTGATTGGTTCTATAAAGTTCTAAGGGCATTTTTTCTAAAAGCAGGCAGCATAGCTAATTAATTTCAATATGCTTATTCCCAGTGGCGGATTATGATTTTATGGGCCTTAGGCTTGAGCTTGGAACGGGCCTTTTAAATGTTACTACACTGCTGAGCTGACGTGTTTTTGTGGAGCTCTCGTCGTTTGTAAGTTTGTTTAATTTTGTGAGTTTTTGCCCACCGATTGTGATAAAAATTATATCTTCGTGATCCTTGAGTTGTGGACTAGGACTATATAAACACGATTACAGCTTGGTGAGTTTATGGGTTAGATGTCAACTAAAATAAGCCAATCAGAAACTCTGAAACTCAGAAACTCGGGTCCCTTGCTCTTTTGTCAATTTATTATTTTTTTTACAAAAAAATTTTTTTTCGTTTTATTTTGCCGGGCCCTTTTGATCCCGGGCTTTAGGCTTCAGCCTATTCAGCCTATAGGGTTATCCGCTACAGCTTATTCCTTAAAAACTGTTGCCAGCCTAAAAAATTACCCGAAAATAGTCAAAACACAGCAAACAAAATGGCTGAAAAGTTTTTGTGCAAACATTATAAATCAAAAGAAATTCCCAGAAAGTCGATTAGCGTTGAGTCGATTATGATATCTCTTCCAGTATAGTTTGACATAAGGAATGGGTTTCTGTTCTTTTATTTCACAATGGCGCTACATAAACAAAATTATGCCGATTATACAACTATATTAGCTTTTCACTTAAAGATTTATTATCAAAAGAAAAATTAGTTATTTTTATCAATTGAACGTTGTTGAATCTAAAAGATGTTATTAACCCCAGAAAAAAATGCAGGAACCTGAAACAGTCCAATAAGCAAAAAAATGGTCACAGGGTCCCCGACATGTAGTACTGCAGAGTGATGAAAGAATTGCTCATTTTGTCTGAAAGTCGTGAAACTTTGCACAGTCTAGAACCCTTCAAAATGATTTTAATTGAAATTAAAATTGTGGCTAGTCGAAAATTCTCCAGAATGGCCGCCATTTTAGAATATAAAGTCGCTAGTATATAAAGGTCATATCTTAGCGGTTAGAGCACAAGATTATGATTCTGACTTCTGAATGGCGATTTGGGCGATTTTAAGGTTAATAACTTCCAATTTAATGGTTAATAACCTCCATGACAGCTGGCGCTTGTGTAATACATGCATTAACTATAGTGCATGCAGTACTGTGATCTAGACATAACTTTTAAAGCTCAAGTATTTAAAGTATTATTATTATTATTATTATTATTATTATTATTATTATTATTATTATTATTATTATTATTATTATTATTATTATTATTATTATTATTATTATTATTATTTCCACATTGAGCGTTAACTATATTACGCGTGCCTAGCACACATTCAGTGTAGCGTCTCTCAAGACAGAATTTCTATATCCTGGTATTAAGATAACTACTTCTAAATCACTCACATCACCACCACAGTTGCAGAAAATTTGTTTGGACGCATTTGAATCTGCCATGGCACGCTTTGGCTGGCTGGCAACGACATTTATCAAGTTCTTGACATCCTTCATATCCAGTGTGTTTCGCATGTTACTTCAGGGTACCTCTTCCAGCCCAAGTCAAATGGTGATGGTAAAGCTGGGACAATGACCAATGCCTGGCCGCATCAGTATCCTGCGTGACATACCACACGTCTGATATGCTCCACCAATGCGGCAGATGTACGAGGCCTTGTGAACAATTCTTAACTGCTGATATTAACTGACGTCAGCTAGCTTTGTCATACAGGAACACAACAAAACATTCAAGCACCGACATGAGTTTACTCAGCAACTCAGCTTTAGTAATGTCATACAAGAACACAACAAAACATTCAAGCACAGACATGAGTTTACTCAGCAACTCAGCTCTAGTAATGTCATACAAGAACACAACAAAACATTCAAGCACAAACATGAGTTTACTCAGCAACTCAGCTCTAGTAATGTCATACAAGAACACAACAAAACATTCAAGCACAGACATGAGTTTATTCAGCAACTCAGCTTTAGTAATGTCACACAAGAACACAACAAAACATTCAAGCACAAACATGAGTTTACTCAGCAACTCAGCTCTAGTAATGTCATACAAGAACACAACAAAACATTCAAGCACAGACATAAGTTTATTCAGCAACTCAGCTCTAGTAATGTCATACAAGACAACAAAACGTTCAAGCACAGACATGAGTTTACTCAGCAACTCAGCTCTAGTAATGTCATACAAGAACACAACAAAACATTCAAGCACAGACATGAGTTTATTCAGCAACTCAGCTCTAGTAATGTCATACAAGAACACAACAAAACATTCAAGCACAAACATGAGTTTACTCAGCAACTCAGCTCTAGTAATGTCATACAAGAACACAACAAAACATTCAAGCACAGACATAAGTTTATTCAGCAACTCAGCTCTAGTAATGTCATACAAGAACACAACAAAACATTCAAGCACAGACATGAGTTTACTCAGCAACTCAGCTTTAGTAATGTCATACAAGAACACAACAAAACATTCAAGCACAGACATGAGTTTACTCAGCAACTCAGCTCTAGTAATGTCATACAAGAACACAACAAAACATTCAAGCACAAACATGAGTTTACTCAGCAACTCAGCTCTAGTAATGTCATACAAGAACACAACAAAACATTCAAGCACAGACATGAGTTTATTCAGCAACTCAGCTTTAGTAATGTCACACAAGAACACAACAAAACATTCAAGCACAAACATGAGTTTACTCAGCAACTCAGCTCTAGTAATGTCATACAAGAACACAACAAAACATTCAAGCACAGACATAGTTTATTCAGCAACTCAGCTCTAGTAATGTCATACAGACAACAAAACGTTCAAGCACAGACATGAGTTTACTCGGCAACTCAGCTCTAGTAATGTCATACAAGAACACAACAAAACATTCAAGCACAGACATGAGTTTATTCAGCAACTCAGCTCTAGTAATGTCATACAAGAACACAACAAAACATTCAAGCACAAACATGAGTTTACTCAGCAACTCAGCTCTAGTAATGTCATACAGGAACACAACCAAACATTCAAGCACAGACATAAGTTTATTCAGCAACTCAGCTCTAGTAATGTCATACAAGAACACAACAAAGCATTCAAGCACAGACATGAGTTTACTCAGCAACTCAGCTCTAGTAATGTCATACAAGAACACAACAAAACATTCAAGCACAAACATGAGTTTACTCAGCAATTCAGCTCTAGTAATGTCATACAAGAACACAACAAAACATTCAAGCACAAACATGAGTTTACTCAGCAACTCAGCTCTAGTAATGTCATACAGGAACACAACAAAACATTCAAGCACAGACATAAGTTTATTCAGCAACTCAGCTCTAGTAATGTCATACAAGAACACAACAAAACATTCAAGCACAGAAATGAGTTTACTCAGCAACTCAGCTCTAGTAATGTCATACAAGAACACAACAAAACATTCAAGCACAGACATGAGTTTATTCAGCAACTCAGCTCTAGTAATGTCATACAAGAACACAACAAAACATTCAAGCACAGACATGAGTTTATTCAGCAACTCAGCTCTAGTAATGTCATACAGGAACACAACAAAACATTCAAGCACAGACAGGAGTTTACTCAGCAACTCAGTTCTAGTAATGTCATACAAGAACACAACAAAATATTCAAGCACAGAAATGAGTTTACTCAGCAACTCAGCTCTAGTAATGTCATACAAGAACACAACAAAACATTCAAGCACAGACATAAGTTTATTCAGCAAGTCAGCTGAAGTAATGTTTCATAGAGGTACATATACCTCTGTTACCCCCTCATACACTTGCAGTATGGCGGGGGGGGGGCAGAGCCTATCTTTTTCCTCTCAGTAAATGCTGCAATGAAGTTGCAACCAGTAAGAGCATAACATGTTGACATAGCTGTTTCACACTTTCACGTGGCCTAAGATATATCTTCTGTAAGCTAGCAATAGCCATCTTGTCGGTTATCTTGAAAGCGGTCGTTTTGGATACTACCCTAAACTCTTGGCCTTGAAATCCTATACCTATGTACTAAAAATCATCATTCAGTTTGTCTTAGAACATGTAATATTGCTAATATATTGCAACCCTATTGATAGCCGCCTTAAAATCCTAATTTAGGTGACGCGGTTAGTGTTTTTAGGCATCAGATATTGATTCGTTAACCTTGAAAACCAAAATTTAGACCAAAATTGTTACCTTATCTGTTCTAATAGGTGTGATATGGAGTTTAAAACTGCCAACATTCCATACTGCCATCTTGTCGGCCATCTTGAAAATGGCGGCTATATTGGATTTTTTATTGGCCCATATCAAAATGAATCATCATGATGGTTTGCACCATTGTGCGAACAACTTTTATGCTAAATAAGAAATTTTTACACCACTGTGCTAGACTATATGTCTTGGACCCGACGTCCACTTTTTTTACCGATTGAATTGTTTCACTTGTTTACATCCTTTTTGGTGTCTAGTAGCAGGTTTTTAGATTCAGCAAGTCTGAGTTGATAAAAATAATTTGTTCTTTGTTTTTATAAGGAAAAATTAGCTAAAACATTAATATAATTGCATATTTGGCATAATTTCTTTCGGAGGCTGGTTTTGAAATTAAAGTAAAGAAACGAATTACTAAAAAAATCTTAAAATTCTGACTTTTCTGGTAATTCGTCTAGCCTATATAATCCATGGCGGTGTTCGGAATTGCATTGGCGTATTCACGTTATCATACAGTGATAGGATATATAATGTTAATAATTCATTAGTGGAACGTCGGAATTATCTTTGCAATCTAAAACCCTATTGTTACTTTTTATTTATGGGCCATTAGTGTTACGTCGAACGCTTTAATTGATTGTCTGCACTAACTGAAGGGTTAGCTATTCTTATAGAAATGGCAATTATAGCATAGTAGTATCCTTAGAGATGCAAAAATCATTTGCACTAGTGCCCTAGGTATCGCATCATTTTTATTATCGCATCTGTTCGTCCGTGACACTAATGCAAGTGGAGATTTACGGTTGCTGATTATGTAACCAGGGAATTTTATTTGACAGAGATATTAGAATTTTATTTATTTATATATAATTGGATTTAAACGGCTTCGTAGTAGAAGCACTAACAGAAAGTGAGTAGACCTAATTTACTCTGAGTCAGATTTAAGCTTGTTGACACCTGCAGGCTTATATGAAGCGCTTGTTAAAAACGTTATTCCATCGTTTTCTGTCTGTGATCATTTGCCTGTTCTCTTGTTACAGTGTAATTTTATACCTGAATAACGGCGGTGATGACTATTAGGTGTTTTTGATGATGATAGTGATGATTGTGGTGATCATAATTATTATGATGGTAGTGTATGTGAGAGTGAAGGCAATTATAATGCCGAAGACAGTGTTTTGGGGTGGATGATATTGATAATGATAATTATGATCATCAGGCGGAGTTTTTTGACGTCTATAATTTTTTAAATACTGTTTCAACCTTTATTTTGTTGAAAGCAAGCGATTACTTGCAACGTGCCCTCTCAAATTTAATACCCTAACCAGGCGACGTCATAAATATCGTGTTCTGCGGTTTTGCAGGGCCGCGCCGCTTTTATCATGACAGTATATTTATCAACAATTTCTTTCAAGGACAGATGTAGGGCAAACAACGTCGTCCCGCACGACATACTTTAGGCTTCATGAAATCTCCTCAGCTTTGAATGGGAAGCCAGCCAGTCAGCAATGCTGCGCGTTAATTAGTGCTGACTAATTAGGAATTATCTCGCTCGAATGACTCTGTAAATTGTCATTGAGATGTTGCTTTTTACAGGTACTTTTATGGCTCCACCGTCAACATCTGCGAGTGTCCGAATGAATACGAGGGAGTCCAGTGTACAGAGAGGAGAGAGGACTATGTGGCGTCAGGTATCTGATTCTGTCTGATTTTCATAATTGCGTCATGCTCCGCGACATTCGTATGACGTTTAGTTAATAAATTAATTTCGTCTTTTGCGCGACAAAAATGAGATAAAAATGAGAATTAGATAACTTAATTTCAGATAAAAAATACATACACACACATGTGTATAATGTATATATCACAGATGCTGTAAAATTTGAACCTCTATAACACTACAGTAAAGTTCTTTAAGTTTTTGCTTGGCAGTAATACGCAAGTCTAAGATTTGGCCAGTTTCCACCAAACAGACAGTATAATATGCAAAAAAATTATTTCCAATCAAGGAGGTGTTATATGTAGGGTTGTGAACAGTTTTCTCGCGCTGAACAATGAGAATTTGTAAAACTAATTTAATTAAATTATATAATTTATTTGCCCACTATTTGTCTGCATAATGCTTGCAAACATTCGGCCGAAAGATACAAAGGTAATCAGCAAACCACGTACAAACCTAGTAGAATGGTTTTAAGTTAACTATTTGTTGATACATGTACTTTTTGCACAACATACATCTGTATCTATAATGTGGCTCATGTGGAATAGAATTATTGAATGTACGACCATCGCAGATGGAAAGAATTTTTGTAAAAATAAGTGGAATGCTATCTACGCCAAGTTAGTTAACGTTCTAATAAGATAATCTGAGTGGAATTAATTAAAGATTCTACTTAAAGAAAGACAGGATGATTTTTCATATATTACCCCATTTTCAAGTCCGATGTATACATTTAAACACAATTAATACTGCAAAAGTGATAATTAAATAATAGATTAAAAACTTAATTAACGGCGGGTGAGCCCAACTATTGATGACATCACAAACTAACAAAATTTTCAACAGCAAAAATATTCTACGACCGTGTTGCACGTGTTTGCGAAAGCGAAAATTGAAGTACAGAGGTACTGTAAAATATTCAGTCTATTGTTCTAAAACTAGGCATGTTTTAAGATAAAAATGCAAATTTCAAATTTAGCGCTGTGCTCACACATGAGCTGTCGAACGTGCGTAGTTCGTCAGAAACTAACACATCTGAACTGAGAGGTATGCACGAAATGCAGGCACTAGTGCCCGTCTAACTAGCGAATGGCGAAATGCATGTAACAGCGAGGAACTAGTTGCGCGAACATGAAATTGTGTTTGTGTGGTAATAATTCTTTAACGTAAGTCATTTTTGAAAAAATAGTGAATTCACTTTCAGTATTTTAAAGAGTAGATTGTTTTGACCTGCAGTTTAAGATTGGGTCCGGTTTTGCTAGGAGGTAACGCACAATAAATTTTATATTAGAAATAGTAAGACATCACAGTCAGTAACTGTTGTAGTACTGGTGTACAATAGTAGTGTAAACGTACGCCTGCGCACTACGCTTGTCAAACGTGCGTGACTCCATGAAAACTTATAATGTAAAGTTAATAGTTTTTTAAAGGTGAATTGGTTTTCAGCGTCAACCAGCGAAGATTTTATTTTACGGGTGTTTTGACGAGCTCGTAAAGTTTTAACCGCGCTGTTCATAGCTGCTGTCTGTAACTAATAACCGAAAGACGAAATTAATATCTTCTAAAATTGCGAAATTACGCGAGGGACAGTTTTCAGCTTTGTTCTTGACGGTTAATGCTTAAATTGATTAACTGAATCTCGTTAGTTTCACTTCGCTGACTAAAAGTGGCTAAAAGCCCAGATGGCCAATTAGTTGCTCTATAATTAGTTTTTAGAGAAAATGCTATTCATTAATGGTGGCTGGTAGTCTGTAAGTCCGTGAGTGGAAATTTATGCATGTAGATTTGTTACATTTGTGTATTTTATATGTGTCATATATGTGTTTTATATGTTTATTTCTACATGTATGTTTCTCATATTCGTTGAGCCTAAAAAGACTAATTATCCATTGATGTGTTACAAAATGTACATAACATTTTTGTTCTACATTTTTTGTGTTGCCATGCAGAATTGCAGAAACTATAGTGTTTACAACTAATAAGTCCGCTAAGCGTTTAAGGAGTGAAGGGTTAAGCGGCGTTTACAAAACACTCGGAATGCGTTATCCACCTGCGCAATAGCTGCGTATAAAAAAGTCCATGGAAAATAGCTGCAAAAAATAACGTATAATGCAGGTCTGATAAACGGGTGCATTCAAATCAATGTAAACAGATTTTTATTTATAACACATATGTTTAACGCATACGCATTCCGGATGTCTGGTAAACGCCACTTCAGCGTTGATAATGGCCAAGTTTCGGTATTGTCACAACCCTGTCATTAAGTGATGGATTCCGGTTTGCAGTATATTGAAAGTGAATAAAGACGTATTCGTGTCATTTTTTACATTTAATGTAATTTTTTCTATATACAGCGCGTCACTTAATTAATCTGTCCTATGTGATTTTAATCATTGCAGTAGGCTTATCATTGTGTCTAATAATTTCAATTTAAGTTTAACATTGTAATGACCGCTTTTAGTATTAGTCATTTTCATTGTGGGCTATACTGAGACATGAGTGTGACATTAGTCATTCGCGTTGCTCATTACTGCTTACTGTGTTGTTCTGAGTCCCTGGCATTAGTCGTTTATAGTATATTGCAGCGAAGCAACCACTATTGACATTAGTCACTTGCAATATTCTGAGGTAGAAAGAGGTAGATACTATGGAGCATATGACAACACTTATTGGATGTAAACTGCAACTCACCTCAGTTACCAGTAGTGACTTCAGACTAACAGTAATTTTAGAAGTTGCTCTGCAATCCGACATAATTTTTAATAGATTTACCATTTTCAGACATCAAATATTTGAAGTGTTGCCACTTCCTTGTTTGATTTCTCTCAAAAATGGAACACGATGTTTTTTCCCTAAGGAGCATTTTACACAGATGCGTCATCACGCTTCATGTTTTCCCAGCGCCCTCACAAGAAATTACCTTGTACTAGAACTAGAAATTGTTTCATTTTCGTGAAGCTTCCCCGCGGAATTTAAGGTTTCCTAGCGAAATTTCCATTAAAGTTTATAGCTCTTCAGTAGTTTCTTCTTCTAAACATCAATCACCCGTGTTTTTGTGTATAGATATAGCAAGTTCTGAACACACTCTTTATTGTTATTTACTTATCACTGAGAATAAAGTTTGGCATTTCTCAATTAATATCGTCATTTTAAATGCTTGTTTGCTTAACAGGTAATCAATAGTATTGTTGCAATTCTCTGACTAAAATTAAAAACGATTATTACTCAATACACAAGTACTGTCCATGGCAGACAATGACAAACGGTTTCTTGGACTGGACAAACGGTTCTGCGAAAAAATGAATTTGTGTTATAAATTGCAAATATAGTCACGAAGAAATCGAAAATCATGAGTCATCCGTTGTGAAATGGGCTTTAGGCGAATGCCTTATTAGCTATTCATCTATGCTCTAATTTAATAAGTAGTTTGCGTGACTCGTTTCTTGCCGCGAAGAGATTAAACTACTGTAGTAATTACGTTTTCGTATGAATCAAATACTAAAGCACCGCTATTCGCGTTAAATGAATTGAGGTTGTTAATGGAAAATACCTTTTCTTAGTGTAAATGTTTCGTGCCTTATTTGGAAGATGCGACTGAGTCACTAAATTGTCAAGACGAAATTGAATCGCAAATTTACTTTTGAAATTGTGTGAAATTATTGATCGTAATAGTGATTGTGAAATAATGGTAAATTTTATTCTTAGACAGGGATAACCAGATTTTCTCGCACTGTTTTCTCAATTTTGTTTTCAATCTCCTCCCGGATTCTCGTAAAACATCACTCATTTCTGTTGCCTGGCTTTCAAATTAGCTACATCTAATATCGTATCAACTTGTTTGAAAATTTAAAATAGCAGTACTCCTCCAGCTGTTTGGTGCCTGATTGCAGAGTTGTAGCGAAAGTTCGTGAAAAATACGTCGATTTTGGTGCTACACGACGGGGCCAGGGCCGGGAGAGCCCAGTTAAACCCCAATACTCAGCAAAGCAGGGTGTATGGCTGAGTAGTTACGGCGTCTCGCTGGGGACCGAGGTTAACAATGGCCCCAAGGTCAATTAATGGATCATTTAGGGGATGGGTGCACCGCTTTAGCTCTCCCTGTGGTTGTACACGGCTAAGACACCCCTACTGGTTCAATGGCTCATCTTAGAGGCATAATCTTGATAATTAGTTAGGTTCCAGTCTCGTCACGACCATCTAATTTGATTAGGACCCGCTGGTGAATGTTGGATTTAGATTTTCCGAATTGTACAACGTTTGCTTAATGTAGCACCTACTTGCGTTAACTAGCTTTGTTTCGCTGTTAGCAGCAGCAGCAGTAGCGACAGCTTCACTAGCAGTAGTGGCGGCAGCGGTAGCGGTTGCAGCAACAGCGATGGTTCTTCGTTGTACAGGTAAGTGCGACCGTGGATCTGAACTCATTTACATGAACAATGTTTGGAATCTAACGTTAAGTTCGTCTAGCCACTAATGGCGTGCTTTTAATTAGCCCTTAATAACTGGTTTCTTGCACATAATGACCTCCAATCATTCTGCATTATGTATTGTGCCGTGGTTGCGGTTGCTATGGTTATTGTGGTGTCAACACTTATGGCAGAATTTAGTGTGATAGTGGACATCATGCTGAAAATGTTCATCAGTTTTAATAATAACAATATCATGCTGACATAATGGTTTCCAGTTTTAGTAATCATCGTCAAGGCCACCCACGATTGTGACATTACGAGTTGTTTACCAGTTATTAGTAGAATGTTACACAATATAAACGATCTGTTTACTAAATTGTTTTACCCATCCACATAAGCAGTAAGATAAAAGCCTGCACAGAAAACTGCGAATCCTAGTTTATTTATATGGACAGCCTATGAACTGACACTATTATATTACTAAAAACCTGCATATGCATTAGTTATATGTCCGTAGTATATATAGACGTGTGCATTAAATGCAAAAACCTCTCAAACGTAGGCATTGCATCACCAGTATCGTTAGCAACAATAAACCTTTTCATTGCAAATGCATTTATTATTTAAAGACGTCGTAAAGCTGTATTCAGTTTCGTCATTGACTCAGCATCGTGTTCGGTATAGCGGTTTTACGTATAGCTTTGGCAACTGAATCTTTCCCCATGCCGTTTTACGACCTGAGAAATAGAAATCGCAATGATATGCTGCAAGTGTGCAGGTAAACACGGGCCGGATTGGGTTTAAACTGTCTTAAAAAACATATGGCAGGGCCGGATTATGACCCTTTGGGGCCCTTATGCTAATGAAATTATGGGTCCCCACTGACGAAGCCACCCTCTAACTTGCCTGCGCCAGTCTTGAATATTTTTTTTACTCGTGATACATTTTAGCGGCATTTACATAGCTTAAAGTAAACTTATTGCAAATTCTTTAAATAAATTGGAATAGCTATCTTCTGTTTGTCAATAAAAATATTCTTTAAGAAATACCATTATCTTACTATTTATTGCAAACCAAATTAGCACTTATTTCAACACAAAGGGGAAACACTGATTTTTTACCAAATGTTGTCAAAGTTTGGGCTTAGTTGCAGTACTATACTATACTAGCCTGTAGGATAATCCAGCTTTGCCTATCGTTTTGCTTTGTGTATGTATTGCTTTGTGTTGTTAATTCTTGAATAATTAGGGCTATAGGTTCGGTAATTATATGTTACAAACTTACTATTACTATTGCCATTAGTTTCAAAAAAATATAATAGTGAAAGTCCAGAGAAACACAACAGAAGAGTGAATGGAAAAGCATAAACGCAAAGGATATAATATATAATCATGTATATAGTGCTTAATAAAGACAGAGGATACGATTGTTGTTTAGTTTATTTAACCACTTATTTCGTAATTTGTTTGTTCTTTCATCAGTCTTTCCTCTGTTCACTCCTAATTGATTCAGGCATTCATTCGTACATTTTTGTTCGTTTATCGTTTTCTTGTTGCTCGCTGCAACGTCGTTTCTTGTTTAACCGTTTGCTCATTCGCTCTTTATGCTTGAAAAAGCAGTTAGTAACTCATCACGGCTGTGAATTAAAATGGTTGGTGCAAAACAATAAAAGACTAGAAGTCACAAATCATTTCCTGCTTTGTCTATAGTAAAAATGAGTATTGAAATTCTGTAAGTGTTACTTAGTAGGCTAGTAATTCACGATGTTTAAGTTTTGTTACATTACAATACTATTTTGTTTTAATAAGTTATTTTGATAAAAACGCTTTGTTTATACATCTAACTTATGGGTTTTTGTTTTGTTAACTATACAACAGATTATTTAACGTTAAATGTCAAGTTGTTTATTACTGATTGAGTTTAACAGTATCTATTTTTAACAAATCCCAATAATTCACCAGAGATAACCTTTCATTTTGTGTACTTGTTCACAAATATCCTATCGTGGATTTCCATGAAACATTTTATCACAAGAAGCCAGTGATATAGGTTAGATAAGCGCGTTTCGAAATTCTGAGCTGCCGAAATTGAAAGAAAATTCCAAAGCAGTTGAAATCTTAAATTAAATCAATCAAAGACAAAAAAATGCACATCATTTCAAGACAGGGCTGTCAGTGAAAGAAGTGATGGAAGTATATCA
The DNA here is from genome assembly GCA_030141605.1 of Tubiluchus corallicola. NCBI lineage: Eukaryota > Metazoa > Priapulida > Priapulimorpha > Priapulimorphida > Tubiluchidae > Tubiluchus > Tubiluchus corallicola. The sequence goes on along the minus strand of JAQGDQ010000109.1, from coordinate 413,795 downwards.
GATACAAAAGATGATACTCAACAAAATACGAGTAATTTTTATTTTATTCAACACTAGTTAGCTGCGACTGGAAGTAGTTATTATTGCAAAACGTTCACTAGCTTCAAAATAAGATAGTGCTCTTCTGAGTCTCGCCATGGCAACAAACGGTAAACGAAGTCAAAATACGCTTAGGGCTCAGAAAATTCTTTATTTTTTCTTTTAGAAGCTCTCTTCCCTTACGGAGCATCATCAGCTGAAATCAATTTGATATAGCATAGATCTTGAAGATCTGAAAGATATGAAAGATTTATGTTATATCACGTTGATTATCTATGCTATATCGAGGCATTAATTAAGGCTCGAAGAAACGATGTTTCAAGAAAAGAATCAGAAGATCAATACACCTCACATAATTATATCTTCTGAAACAGCTTGTAAAGAACAAAGCAAAATTGCCATTAATTATTACAAATGAAAAACCTTGTGCTGAGACGAAAAATCGAAATAAAGACTTTCAACAGTTACGCTAGAATCATTGCATCAAACAGGAAATGAATGAACCATTTAAAGATTAGATACACAGTGCTATTTGTAAAGACGAGCATATGATGTTTGTAAATTTTATATTTGTGCTGTTTATTAAACTTTCTTTTACACGCAATAAAAGGCAAGCGATTTGCGTGATGTACGATAGTATTAGTATGTATACCATACGTATTTAACCACAAAACCAATGTACTACCAAAATTGTATTACCTAATGCAGAGCTGATAACGTTTTATGACTACGTTCCACTTCATTATTATAGACGTTCAAATTTAATTACAACTTTGTGAAATAAATGTCTTCAAAGAACACCATACGTTAAGAACAGTGCTATTGGAACAAAGGAAAGGTGGAATTGTATGGCAGAATAAAAGCCTAATAAAATCTAGTTTGATTATTTTAATCAAGAAAAGAAATTGTTAAATTACTAGTTTGGCTGAAAAACTGCTAAAACGAAATTTTGACGATAAATCGATCAAGGAACAAAATTACAAAACGCAATCGCAAAATACGTGCAAAAATACGTGATTGTCGCAAAGCGGACAATGCTTTTAAGAACAGGACCGCAGTAGGTGAAACTTTAAGTTTTTCCTAAGTCACGTGCCCTGATAAACCAAGAGAACACCACATAACACAAATGTATACACAAGCACACGTAGCAAGCAAAACTAAACAAAGGAGGGAAATTATTTAGTCAAAGATGATTGAAAATTAAATTTTGAACACATTGGTATTTCTGTAGACATATGTAAGTACTAATTTTACTCTTTATGTCTTTCCCGTATCCATTTTAACATGTCTTGTTTATTATTGTTCTTTTTTTATTGTTTTATGCATTTGAAAATTGTTGTATGTATGGATACTTTTTTTAATAAAATAAATAAAGAAATGCCTGTACGACCAGGGGTCCCGGAGTTTCAAACTAAATTATGATCGTTCTCTATACTTAAAGTAATAGTTCCTCACGTCAAAGCCCATTTTCTGTATCTAAGCCATAGTCTTTGTTTCTTGAAAAATTCTAGCTTGTCAGAGAATTAATAACTGATTCTGTAATGCTGTTGCGAATACTGTCCCTCTACTGTTGAGTGAAGTGAACTCGTTTATTCGTTCGAAAAACGCTGAATATTCTAATTGTTATTCCGTTATTCACTTATTCGCGATTGAGAAAACACCAGAATTCACGTTACTGTTCATTATTCAGGATTCGAAATGTGGACAAGTAGATTGTTAGTCCGATTCGGCATTTTCACGTGAAAAACAAAAATCGTCGCATTCGTAAAAGGTCAAGTTAACATCAGTTTATATAACTGTTTATCATTCGTTATCACGTCACGAAAAACGTGATTGGGCGATAACCATAATGATGATGATGATGAAGATGATGACCATAATAATAATAATAATAATAATAACAACAACAACAACAACAACAACAACAACAACAACAACAACAACAACAACAACAACAACAACAACAACCGCAGCCGCAGCCGCAGCCGCAGCCGCAGCCGCAGCCGCAGCAGCAGCAGCAGCAGCAGCAGCAACAGCAACAGCAACAGCAACAGCAACAGCAACAGCAACAGCAACAGCAACAACAACAACAAACAATAATTAAAAAAAATAATATAATTATAATAATAATATTAATTATAACAGTTGTACGAGAATGTCTTTTAGAGCAGGTACAAGTAATAGCATGTAGCCCTAAGAGGTTTCATGTTTGCGAATCCTTCATCTTTACACAGTTGTGCTTTTTGTTTAACGTTTTTAATTTTTAAACATCCGTTGTCAGATTAATTGCTGTTTTCCGTCAGGCGACTAACGTATCAAATTTGTGCTTCACAAAGCATTGTATTTTATTAAAAAAGGGCTCTTCGAAGATTATTGTGTGTTAGGGAAACATTACGGCAATCAGTTGGATGAACATGTCAGACGAAAACATTGCCACTAGTACAGTCTAGACTTGGTTCATCCACCTTGATGCAACTTTTCAAATTACCTTCTTTTGGAAATTCGCATATATGACTTGTATCTGTATTATAAAAGGTTAACAGTTGCTGTCTTATAAACCGACAAAATTTTAACTGGTGATTTCCTGACTGGCTGTGTGGAAAGATGCCTTTGGGCTTCTTGTAGGCCCGTTTTATTTTTATTCATAATATAAACTTGCCTTTAGATGTACCTTAGAACTTTTTATTAATTGTGTTTAGAAAAGTGTTTTTGTATTGATAGCTGTTATAACATTTGACAAAGTCTGTTAGGCGGAAATTTATCATCTACTACATCTGACAAAATAGTTTTTTTAGTGAATTTTCTACAAACACGATTCGAATCATAATCAGCTTCAAATAAATATTATTCACGATTCGCATCGCTAACAACAACATGGCTGTCATTCGCTTCTCGCATTTCGGATCACGCATAAAGAAGAATTTTAAAAACTGTTACTCGTTTTCCAATCACGAGCAGCGAACAACGAAATGCAAGTTAGGTTTCACCGCCCGCTTTTTACGGTGTAGTTTTACTTTTACCACTTAAATGAGTAATCCATACTATACAATCTTCGACAGTTCAATTTGCTCACATCTGTCAAACAGTTAATTTGATCAGATCCTCTTGGGTGATAAAAAGACGTAGTTCATTGGGCGATGTGAAATTACGAGTACTGATACAAGAAAAGAATCGGATTTACTGTCACGAAAGTACATTTTACTTACAAATGATGTTCTGAAGTGACTGCTCTCTCTTAACAGTTGTAACCCTTTCATGGCGAAGAACAGATAGTTTCATTACTATGTAAACGCTACAAACGTGAATGTTATTTCAATTAGTTGTTCGCAGATGGAGCGCTACGATGTAAGTCTTAATACAACAAAGTCGCTAAGTGGGAACACATATAACCTTCTAACTGCAATTATCTGGAAACAAAATTAACACGATGCAATTCGACACCAATTTGTTCAACTAAGAGTTAATAACGTTAGTAGAAACTGCTTGCAATAAACAGTTTTAAATGTCGCAGGAAAACTTTGTTTTTAGGTAAATTGAATCTTGGCGGCACAAAACACGATGTAATTCGACAAAATAGCGCAAAATTGTAACTGCTGCGTGAGTGAAAAATGTTTCATTTCCTCGTAAACAGATGTAGAAAATTAAAGTTGTTAAAATGGTCATTTAGGGCAGATTATACTGCACGTAAACAGATGTAGAAAATTAAAGTTGTTAAAATGGTCATTTAGGGCGGATTATACTGCACGACAACAGTAGAAGTTTGCCTAATAAGAGTTTTTTCTTATTCTTCAGTTCTTTAGTTTTAGTAATTTTAGATTTGCCGTCTTGTTTTCTTTGTCGTGAAAGGGTTACAGTCTTACAAAGTAGGGGTTTAGTTTCTGTATTTTTACTTCTTTTCACTTGATCCACTGTAGTAAATCAATTTTTCTTTTACACGTAAAAACATAAAATAAAATGCAGAGGTAAATGACACGAATAAAATGTCACAAAAAATAAATGTAGTACGGCTACACAACCGTGTAAAAAATAAAAGGAGAAAACAGCAGTTAATCGAAAATAACAAAGAGAAAACGCAACGATTTTGCAAAAAAGAAAAAAAAGATAGAAGGAAAACGAAGAGGTGGTGCAAAATTAAACTTTGGCAAAAATTACAGTCTTTTTCAGCAGCATTCACTGTATAAAAGTTTGATAATTCTGTAGGTGATGAATGTAGTTACGCTGCAATTCCTTAACGAGTCTCATCATGCACCTGGATTGTAATGTACGGTCTAAGTTCTAGAAACAAGGCGTAGGAAGTCCAATTTTCACTATAACTTCTATTATGTCTTACTACTGATTTCCTGCTTTCATTCAACGTCTGGATAATGATACTGAAGAGCCACAATGAAACCCAATCAGCATATTATCCTGTACTTATTCCCTCTTCATAACTGTATGAGATTCATGGCTTCTGTGTTTCCGGTGCTCCTGTCTTGAATAATGATAATGTAGTTATCCGATCTTCTTAATTAAGCCTATAGTTTCGCAAGTTCCGTAATGTTTTAAGGTCGTTCGTAAAGCAACGCCTGTTATATGAGAAGGAAATGTTCTCAATGACATAGTATTTTTCCGGTACCCATGTAAATGCACTTAGTATATACGATGATATAAAAAGAATGTTAAGCCTTCATATAAGGTTTTCTTGCATATCTTCTATGCCAGGCCAAGAGCCTCAGAGTTTTGAAGTGAAATCATTTCGAGCAGAAATCTCTACATGATACTTGTCATTCAAGCACTGATTGGTGTTAACCGTGGTGTTTGTGTTCGTTTTCAGAATGCGAGATTCTCGGTTGTACTGATAAGTGCCTTTTCCAGGACAGTACAGGACAACACGAGTGTGCCTGCCATCCCGGTTATAAGCTAGACTACGATAATGCTACCTGCGTAGAAGAAGGCAAGTATTGTTGATTATAATTTCTCATCGTTAGTGGCACAGCCATCATCTGCTGATTAATGCATCCGTTGCGATAGTAGGTTTTTTGGCATCTTATGATGACAATGATGGTAACGATGGCGACAAAATTGAAAATGAAAACAGTGACATTGCGCTGCTGACAGTGATGACGATGACGAACACACTAAGCGACTTGCAATTGAATTAAAAATTTGCACCTGTAGTAAGGATCATGAGTTTTAGATGCTTATGGCTGTACAAGAACGACACTGCAGGTGAAAGAAACTGTTTAAGAAGATTCCTTGGCCTCTGCGTTTTACTTAATCTCCCATCATTATCATAAAGCAGCTTTTATGACAAGATATTAATAATTACGCAAAGTTGTCATTAAACTTACGCCAGTCTTATATTACTCGTACTAGAAACTATCCTTAATGTTGATACATAATTGAAGAAGCCAGTCTCTAATGCTATATTATTGATAACGTCACGTGGCTAAAATCTCTTCTGATCCGTTTTCAGCCCACAAATTAATGCGCTAAGGATTTGGTCATTTGTTGTTAAAACTGCGGGCTGATTTGTTAACGATACGATTATGTTTCTTGTGTTGTCTTTATTGCATTTTGACTTGCCATGTCTAAAACACATACTCAATAAACGAGAAAAAATTGATATGGGATTATTTTTTTACATGATATCTAAAATTCTGAACTACAACTTTTTGTTTAGGTGTTGCTCGATTTTTTGGAAGTTTTCGCATAGACTTGGCCAATGTGAGCTTCATAGAAGATTCTCCATATTATAAACAGCTGAAGAAAGAGATTGAACGTTTGGTAAGCGCCTAAACGCTGCAAGTTTCCAGTTTACTAACATACATGTGTTCTGTTCATGAATATCTATTTTAGCTGCTAATAAAATATGCACAGTCTGATTAATTAATTAGTCAAGTGACGCTGTTGGCATAGAGTAGCCTAGAGATTTAGCCTAGTCTGCTGAGAAAGTGTGTGTTATAGGAGTGTAAGTAAATGATGATTTTTATTTAAGTCTCAGTCACTGTCACAACATTCTTGTAATAATAAAAACAATAAATCAATATTAGCATGACATAGACAATTTAAAAATGACATGTATTAGAAAACCTACAATCAAGCACATGCCAAAAACAAATAAACAAACAAATGTTTTGGTTTAGGAGACCTGAGAGTTCAACGACGAGGTGTTCTTCCTTCTATTTAGAATTAAGTTGCGTGCTTTAAAAGTGCGTTTGCAAATATTACCGTCACTTTTCAAAAATAACACAAATTTATCATTATCATTTAAAACATGAAAAAAGTGTCAAATTTATTTATGATTTACGAACGAATTCATATCTAATATAGCTAGAGATGGGACACTCCACCAGAACATGAAACTCAAATTCAACTGCACCCATAATTGGCAAATTCGCTTTTCTTTGGGAATACCAGTGTACCGCCAGTTTCAAGTTTTGTGGGAACCACACCACATCGGAACTTGGCTAAAGCTCTACTTTAGGCCTAGTGATATGTACATTTTCTAAACGTCTCTAGAAAAAAATACCTGATAAGCTATGTTGACTGCCCGCCTAGTTTAGGTATCAAGCAATAATGTTAATTTATAAATCTCTCAGAGGAGTGCTTTGTTCTAATCGTGGGATTTCTGGAGCTTAGGAACTAATCTTTCCTTGTTAAATACTTAAGTATCAGTTTTAGTGTGGCAGGTAACATTATTGAGAAATATTTCAAATGATCGAAAGCGTAGTTTTCCTGACACCGAGTGCAGGTGCTGTCGACCATCTAAGTATGTATGCATGTGCAATAAAGGAAATCACGTAATTTAGGTGTTCTTGGTAGTAATTCTTTATTATAAATAATTTAAATTATTTGTATTTTCATTTGAATATCTTATAGGTTTTTGTGAGGTAAATTAGTACTGTTTGAAGTATTTTCCTTTACAATCGACTGTTTTTGAAAAAAGCTATTGAAAGTGATGTAACATACTAAAATAGTTATTATTTTTGTTTTTGGAACAATTTCAGCTAAAAAGTTAAAAAATGGAAAAGCAAAAGCACGTTATTAACCCGTAAAGAAAATATTTCTGTTGTTGTTGTTTCTGTTTTTCTTAATAGCCTTTGTTGCTAAATATAATAGCATTTTACAAATAATATTTAACAATTAATTTCCAGTTTTTTAAAATCGCAAATCGTTTTTTGTTGGAATTCTGAGAAACTGCATTAAATGGTGGAAATTTGAGAATCGTTGTTAGCCATTTATGTGAACTTATAAAAGTTTTAAAGACTAGATAAAATTTTGTATTTTAATTGAAGGCCGGAAAGTTAATTGGCCATTCTGCTCGCTTAATGAGCACTTATGTCACCATGATCGTTGCTAACCATAATTACTGCTAATTTTTGCCTGCACTAATGCTTTCAGTTTTAGAACGCGCTTATAAATACTAAGAGTTTTCTTTTTATCCTAGAAACTTGGCTAAAATGTTGCCTAGACTTTTTTTAATGCTAGCAGTACTGACCGTAAGAAATCACTTTTCTCATCATGAGTTCTCAAAATGCTCACAGATTAATTCCCAAACCTATTTGTCTGCGTTTGTAAAGGCTTGGTGTTAACTTGCGTGAGCTCCCTTTAGAACAACTTTTAGAAATTTACTTTTGAATAAATAGCATCTCCACAGATAGTTATTTACATATTGACCATCGAGATGTAGTTGACTATTTTCGTGATACACTAGAGTCTATGCGCACGTTGTGCTCCTTGTTGCATTGTGCTTACTGTTTAACTTACTTAGTAAAAATGTTCACACTTCCTGTTCACACTTTTGCATTTCGTAATACTCTTTGATAGAGTTAGTAGCCATCCTAGATCCTTCCCGCTCAATTTTGTGAAAAATCAATTGTGCTACGAAACTTTACAAAGTTCATATTCACCCGCAATCGGTTATTTAGTTCAATTTACAGTCAAATGTAGAAGAGAAATATTGATATAAGCCTTGTAGCTACTTAATACTAATGTTTCTCTCTCTGTGGATATGTGCTAGGATGCTACTATGTCATTAATATTTTTGCGTGTTTCAGCTCACTGATTTATACGCTGACTTTCTCAGGGAACCAACCAATATCACCGTCATACGTTTCAGGTAAATTCATAGCAACTGCATTCTTTTTACGATGATTTGGCCTTTATATATTTCTAAGTTCTTTTATTACATTTTGCCTAGACTACTATTAAATTTATAAACAGCTGTTGGTTCACTTTGAACAATGCTGGTTGAAGCACCAATCTGACTCGAACATTCCAGAAATGTTATAAGGAAATTACATGCTATTGAAATAAAAAGTTTATTTCTGACATTTGTATTGTTTTGAGGCCTTTACAAAATGCAACTTTGCAAGGTGTTTAGCGTAGGGAAGGCTTAGTTCTCTTGTGAATATTTTCTGAAGTTAGTAGCACTTAATTTCACACCTTAAATGCAATTTGAGGGAACAAGCTGTTCGCGATTTTACACTAATATACTCTTTGTATACAAAAAATGCTATTTTGTTTGTTGTACCAATTTTATGCATTTAGGCCTCCTGGTGTAACTGTGGACTTTCATTTTGTTGGAGATAAATCCGAGGAAAGCACATTTCGGTCAATTCTTGAGTTTATCGTCACTTCTCCTAGAGGAGGGCTTGGAGATTTCAATCTAAACAGACAATATTTCACCTTCAAGTACGAACCAGGTACGTTTGTTGTATTGGTTAAGTAACAGCGGGAAGTCAATCAATCAATCAATCAATTAATCAACCAACTTACTTGTTCAATTCAGCATAATACAGTTGAAATGTAAATTAATGAAATGTAAAATCAATGTAATCTCAACGGAGCATTACATATATTCACATTTCATTTATTAATATGAACTGCTTTCGAATTTCGATGCCTGTACTTTGCCGCCTTGGTAGTTTTTGTTTCGTAGTATTTTTTTCGTTAATGATGGTTAAGCCAAAGAGATGTTAAATAACTGCGTTACGATGCTTAAAAATAGATGTAAAAGCGTAGCTGTTAAAATTTAATTGCCACAGTATCGTAATCAACTCTGGGATCAGTACAATGTACAAGTAGATCCACTTGGTGACTACGCAATAGGTTCATCTAACGCTCTTGCACGACAACCACTCACTTCGCTAGTTCACATTTTTTACCACTCTATCATTTTGCCAATTTATCATTTAACCATTCTGCCTTATCGACAGTCTATCATTTCGCTGGTACGTATATATAACAAATAGTGCACATTTAGTCATTTCGTCAGTGTATCGATCATTTTGCTAGTCTATCACATACATACATGTTAGAAATATAGAAATGTACATTTAGACTTTGGTATACTTCGCCATCATGTCATTAAAAATAATTTTCACTTGTGCATAAGACACAAGAGAAATGAGTAAATATACCGTCCCTTTTAAAATACCAATGTTTTAAAATGTATTTTATTGTCTATGATGTTTCGAGACATCTGAATGGTTATGATCAATAAAATATATTTTAAGCTATACAATGCCTTGCTACATCGATGAATTTGTTATTCAACATAGAAAACCTTTCTGGAAAAAATCAAGACATGAAAGAATATGTCTCGCTCCATGATAGACTGTCGATTTTGAAAAAAGTCCTAGTTAAGACTTGTTTTCCAGAGGGCGCCAAAAATGGCACAAACGTTTTAAGCTCATGATTCTGGCAGCTTGACTGCTAGTGCCCAAATGCCGTGTTGTCACATGGTGCCTAACTTCTGCAACTATAACGTAAAAAATTTTGTCGACTTCGGTGGCTTTGATTTTGATCTATTTAAAAAACGTCTAGCTCAGTAACTGCGAACTGTAGAGTTTCGAAAATGTAGCTAAATTTTCCTAGTGCTTGTATTACGAGTATGCAAAACTTCTGGGCAAACAACAAAAACTGATTCGCAATTTGGCGTGGAGCATCACATTTTACGTTTCGTATGGAATTCAGCGATGTGCCACTTGCCCCTAGTATGATCGATTTATGGTTAGCTTTGCACTATCACTTCAAAGAAGCCATGTTCAGTGAAGTTTGATGTCAAGTATGTCCATATTTAAAGTGTCAATAAAAAACCAAGTGATTGTGAAGAAAACCGAGAGGCATTTAATGGTATTCCGATAAAAGATTGAGCTTTTTGGCTGACCTTTTTTTGTTGACCTAGTCGACAATTTTGGCACAGGCCGACTTACAGGGCGGAGTCGCTCTTTGTTTTGGACCAAAATAAATAAGTCTACTTGCTTAGTTGCCCAGCCCTAAAACAATATGTTATGAAATTTACCAAGTACCATTTTTTGGATAATTAGCTATTTCCAACATCTTGACCTACTATTTGATGTCTGCTTTGTGCAGATGCAGACGCTAGTACCTTTAACAACAGTAGCTTCCTACGCGCGTTACTTTACCCCAGAATGTCAACTTATGCGCAGAAAATAATCATTTTATGCGTTTGTCAATAAAACTCATCGGATTATAAAACCATCACATATCAAGGGACGTAAACACACTCAAGAAAAGGCTTTAAAATGTAAGAAAATAACTCAGTTTATTCAGCTTTTCGCTGGACTATAAGAAAGTCACCTTTAATATTGATTTCCAGCGTAGACCAAGACTGTCGATAATTTCAGATGCCCTTTCTCTGGCTGTATGGTATCATTGGGTCGGTCGTGTGTTTACAGGATTGTGTTTTTCCTGTATAACATTGCTTTTTTGCGATTTTGTCTGTTCATATTGTTTATTTGTTAATGATATTTGCTTATTTTTATTGCCTATATGTGTGCGTACACTGGTTTGCTTTCAGCTATTTTATATCACTTGTCGGAAAGAAAAGTTGTTTGAAGACATAGGAAGGAACAGCATAGGAGCTGTTATAGAGACACTTATAATCACTATTATCTGTTTACCATTTACATGTTGTTCTTTAGCGTGCAGTTCCTCCTCCTTTAAAAAAGTGTCTAATTTCTTTTCGTGATATCAGAAATGTTTCAAAAATGAGAGTTCAAAACGTAGTGAATTGCGACAAAACATTTTTGGATTGGTACTACTCTATTACAATTAAAGTTACAATTAATGTTTACCAACTACTACTGTCATTGAGCTAGAGGTAAAACTCAATGTTATTAGATGTCTGTTTTGTTATCAAGTAACACAGTGAGTCACTAACTTTTTAATTACCTTCGTCTACCTTATTAGATGTTTGTTTTGTTATCAAGCAACACAGGTGAGTCACTAACTTTTTAATTACCTTCGTCTACCTTTACAGCACTGAATTTGCAGCGAGTAGAATCGGGTGAACCCAATCCAATTGCAGTAGGATCACATTTAACACTGGTTTGTCTAGCTAAGGGATCTAGTTGGATTGAGTTTGAGTGGTACAAGGACGACGCGAGGATCTCCATCGAGAAATCGACAAGAAACATTTGGGAGACACGACTACCGAAGAACCTTCGCGGACAATACACGTCCATCTTTAATGTGGACAGCATCAGCATTCTAGATGAAGGTATGCTTGCCCGTTGTGCTGTCCCTAAAAAGAATGCTGTGTTATTCATCTAGAGTCTTGTTAGCTAAAATACTTCTAGTGCTAGTTACTTGATTATGTTTAAAAATTCTTTCAAACTTCCGAAGTTTCCATCGCAGTTATGTACTGCCTAGATAGTTAGTACAAGGCTGATAATTGTAACCCATATTAGTGATTCGTATATTTTCTCCAAGATATTGTTTAAAACATTAAGATATTTTAGGGAAGTACACTTGTTCAGTGAAGGATTGGGAACAAAAGCAGAACAAAAGCATTTCCATTTATGTGGTTCCTGTGCCAAGAGTTGTCGTAACACCTCTTAAGATGACGATATTGGAAGGAGATCCACACACTGTCACCTGTATCTCTTTGGATGATACACTGGACACCGGGAAGAAGTTCACTTATTCTTGGTTAAAAGACGGGAAGCCACTCAGCTCTGCTGGTGGGGATGAAACAGCTGAGGATCACCTGCCAACAGGAAGTTGGTTGGTGATTTCTGCTGCTAGGGAGTCGGCGACATACACATGTAGTGTTAGCAACAAAGCTGGCATTGGCACTAAGGACAGCATTGTTACCGTAGTACCATCAGGTAAGAGGCTTTTGAAGTTTAAATTAAATTTTTCATCAATTTCAGTCACTATCACTATGAATAGGCCTTGACTTGCACTTGGCGTGAGTAGTGAGTACACATTCATTCTTGTGTCTTTTTCTGAAATTCATTTTCACTGATTTGCTCAATTTAGTGAAAAGCACTTTCGTTTGGTGTAAAGATACAAAGATAACAGAACCGGTCCTTTCACTTTACAAATAAATGTCCTTTCAAAACTTTAATTTTTTAGCTAGGAAATTGTCTTTTGCAGGATTCTATTAAATGCTTTATAGAGTGCTGCATCGAAGCCAAAAATCACGGTCGTATCTGTAACATTTGAAAAAGTTTGTGATAATTAGTATAGCATTTCTTACTCCTTTCATTCCACATTCATTTGAAAAATATTTATTTCAAGTAGGGGCATTATTTTGACAAATTACTGCAATATCTAGTGAGGTTGATTGATGACAGTGTGACCAATGATTCTTTACATGTTTTCCTCTTGTCATTATTGTTTCAGTTGTTTGTAGAGCGGAGCTGCAGAAAGAGATAAGCGATTTCAGCTATATCTCTATATGAACATAGTACGCTTATATATTGTTCTTAAATTAATGATGTATTGCTGACTGCTGTAATTCATATTGGAAGGCATGAACGGGTGTAATTCATATTCGATTAGTTCCAGCTGTAATGTTATTAGGGCTTGTTTCACACCCAACTGTATGATGATTTATTACTATGATGGAAACCTATACATATATTGAATGAGGCAGAAAAACAGGAAAGACGTGTCAATTATTAAACCGAATGTTGCTAAAGTACGCGAAGGAGGAAAATTTATCCTCACTATCCCGTGGGCGAGTTTGCCTTGTTCAGTAATCCTAGGATTATGGGATGGACATCAGTACTTCCGAGAATGGAATACCTGTCCGGTATCCTGAGATTACATTACTGCTCTGCATCCATTAAAACAAGTGTTTTACTGTCCAGACGCATTTCTGTGTAAGAATCTTGAATGTCGTTTTTAGCAAGACGTGTTTATATTGCGGAAAATTTTCACTTGTTTTGTTGCTTCTTTATTTAATTTTCTGCTTTTCTTCGAGATGAAATCCCGGCTCAGCCCATAATGTGCTCCCATCTGCTCTCTATATAATATCTGTTATTGAATAAAGCAGCTCACGACTTCTAATAATGGGAATCTTTTATGATTTGTAGGGTCAATTTTTCACATACGCCTGCTTTAACCCGCATATGTACGGTCTGAGATTATCCATGAATGTGAATATTAAAGTTTCTTTGAACGGATTACAAAGCAAGGGTTAACGTTAGTAATGCGAAATTGTAGCTTAATAAGCTGTAATGAAAGCTTTCATATCTGAATTTTCCATCAATTTTCATTTAAATAATTTTGCTTCGTCAGTGAAGGTGTACTTACATTGAGTGCGTTATGCCTCGGTTCCTAATTGGCTCTTTTATTATGCAGTCCTAAGTATATCTAGAGCTAATGAGCTATAATGCCAATGTGGATACCTGACTAAAATACTGGGAAAAATCCACAACAGCCCAAAGCTGACTATAAATGTTCTAGATTTGTCGTCGACAAGCGTTTACTTTTTAACGAACTTACACATTTTAAAGTCATTCGCATTTCGTGTATAAATTAATTATGATGATGGGGCATACCAAATTAAATATAATTATGTCGTCAACTTAAATTATCTTAACGTCGCCTCGTACTCTCGGAATCCAAAAGTTTAGACGGAAAATGCGAATTTTCAAGAAAAGTGTATAAACAGCGCTTGCTAAGTGGTAAGTTTCGGGGAAAAATTATTATGAAGACTAATAAGTTTGAGATGGCTTGCATCCTACCTTCGGATGCTGATCATTACTATGGCCATTATATTAGCATAATTATCTGTATAACTAAATGATGTAATCAAGCGCAACAACCAATGAAATTATGCAACACATATCTTAGTAACATAGCAATGCTATAAGAAATGGAGCAAATCGACCTACATTTACATGTTTCAGGCTTTGAACTCGCTTGGCTTTGAAGTCATATATGTGCCTCAATATGTAGGACTGATACCTGATAATCTCTTCAATAGTTTGGCTTTGAGCGATGCATGTGCATTCTGTCCATCATAAAACAGCGTAAACTAAACTAATTTCGTTTAGGAGGTAATACACCAATAACACTCTCAGTCACTCAGTACTTATTTCCTAGGTGGACGCGATTGTTGTTACCTGCGTTACTTCGATAAACACGAGTGCTTGGTCGAAGAACCAGTGAGTGATATCATGTTTTTAGGCTTTTGGTACGACCAGGTGGGAATTGAACCCGCGACATCCCGTCTGGAAGCGAGGACGCTACTATTGAGTTATACCACCTGCTTTGCCTCTTCAGTCACAGCTTTAAGAATGTGCAAACTGCACGGGCAGCCGCAGGTGGCCGAAAATTTAGCAGAACTTTAGCGTTCAAAAATTGTTTTTAACGTTGCACTTTACGATTTGCCCACTTTGTGTTTGCTTATATTTGACTTCTTTTCTTGTCAGTCATTAAATTTTAAAACAATGATTAAATAGACCCTCATGAAAAGTAATGTGTTGCTTAGGTTTATGTAGTTTACTCCTTATTTTTGTCTTAAAGGAAGACAGGATGATTTTTCATATACTACCCCATTTTCAAATCCGATAAAAAGCATACATTTTAACACAGTTAATACTGCAAAAGTGATAATTAAATAACAGATTAAAAACTTAATTAACGGCGAGCAGTCCAACTATTGATGACATCACAAACTAACATAATTTTCAACAGCATAAATATTCCATGAGCGTGCTCCACGTGTTTGCGAAAGCGAAAATTGAAGTACAGTGCGACTGTAAGACGTTATTGTGTTGTACTAAAACTAGGCGAGTTTTAACTTAAAAATTCAAATTTCAAATTACGGCTGTGCTCATGCATGAGCGTGTGTAGTTCTTCACGAACTTACACATCTGAACTGAGTTGTACATCAGTTGTTTCCTGTTTTTTTGTCCAATGCGTTTCCGAAATACAGGCTCTAATGCCTGTCTAACTATGCCTGCAACAGCGAAGAACTAATAGCACGAACGTGAAATTGTGTGTTGTGTGATAATAATTCTTTCACGTAAGTAATTTTTGAAAAAATAGTATGTTTCCTTTCAATATTTTAGACAGTAGATTTTTTGACCTACAGTTTAAGATTGGGTCTAGTTTTGCTTTCATGTTTTAGCTATCATGTATTACAGTTGCCAAATTTGTAATTGATTAAATTATTTTTTGGATGTTGACAAATTTTATTTTCTGCGTTTACTTTTGCTGAATATTCTAGTTAATTTGAAATATCATGTTCTTAAATCTAGACATTAAGGCTGTTATGGTAATTTAGCTTTTAATAGCAAGAAGTAATTAAGAAGTAGAAATGAGTAAAGGGCGTTGGCGTTGGTCATTCTTTTACATGCGGACGTACAATTTAATTTTTACGCCTTTGTTAACATTATACTAAAATGCTACAAGGAGGAAGGGGTCGTGCTGTATGCTTCCCAATGGGGTCAAAATATCCTGAAGCCGACACTGAATTCTTGCCTTATCAAACACTTGCTTCTGAAGAGATTACACTCCAGCAGAAAGAAATTGGGGACAATCATATGTCTTCGTGAAGGTGGTACGTCTGTATATTCTCTATGGGATGTGCTACAAAATAGGCTTCGCATGGTTTTTGTCCCCTTCCCACTGAAAAAAGCCTTTGCCGCATTCTATGAGAGAGGGGTGGATTCTTACTTCTTTGAGCTGAAATATATTTTTTAGAGTCCCGGGCGTCTTTGAGATCGAAAATATTTTCAGTTTTCTGATTTTCTTCCTTTCGGTCGATGTTTGGTTTAAAAAAATTAATGGTTGCGTGTTTATTGAAAATAAAACTACACTTTTTAAATAACGTTTGCACAGCGTCTGAGACTGTTACTGTCTTACCTAGGTGTGACTGAGTAGGCGAGTATGCCTGAGCACAATAACTTTTGTTGTAAAACGGCACGTTCAACGTTCGTTCGTATGAATGCAGCCTACGGCAAAGAAACCTAATAATAGTGTTGTGAATTGTCCATAATGTCATTATTACGGAATGACATTTGATCCTTGCCTACATATACTTTGCTTACCTATTATATTATTAAGAAGTCATAAACACATAATGCCAGGCGTTTCATTTGCCATAAAATTAACGTAGTATTTGCACGACATTGAGTATAGGTAGAAAATTAATCTCGTGCTGCGCTGTTTCGCAGTGCTAAGATAACAAGACATCTGTTACAAAGTTTAACATCACTGATATTCACGATAATTGCGACCCGTAATTAACAGAGCCACAAAGCAGCAGCAGTAGTAAAACACATTTTGTGCCTATGTAATTGGATTAAATGCCAATTTCCCGTGTAGATTTTTTTTTCAGAAACTGTTCTCAATAAGGAAACGCGAAAGTAGGAAATTCGGTTTCATGATACCAGTTTATTCAATATCTTCGGTTTCATGAAAACCAGCAAAAGCTGGATTTAGGTGGTGAATGTTTTAGTTTGACATTTGTTGTTCATTTCATTTGTTAGCCAGCCGAAATGTACAACCATTATGGTGTATTTTACAACTGCTTATCTAAATTTTAGATTATTTGGTCTACAAGTTGTATCTATGTAATTGGATAAACAACTGTAACGCCTTTTACGTAGGCGTTGTGCTGTAAATTACTACATGTTCTGCTGTGGCCTGGGATTCGCTCACAACACCTGCTTATAACGAATACATGTTCACTACCGACAGGCTTTCTTTCAGTTAATTTTGTCTTTAATACATTTCAGATACGGTTGACTTTTGTAAGAGTGAGCAGTATGAAGGAGTAACGTGGGGTAAAACAGCTTTAAATGACATAGACGTCCAGGATTGTCCATCCGGTTTCTCAGGTGAGATACTTATACAAATGTTCGACATTTTAACAAAATTTTGCCGTTTCCATTAAAATAAAAGTTCATCATACAGCTCCCGCACACATAACACTCGTCTCATGTGACATTTTACGTTGCTAGTTTTGTCTGTTGTAAGATTTCTGTTCATTATTTCATACATGATATCGGTTATTGGTATGATGACGTGCGTGCATACAGGGTTTCTTTATCTCTCGTTGTCACGTCACGGGTAACTGGGGTAATATTTCGTTTAATAGACAACCGGAAGATGCTATTGTTCAATAAACAATTTCCCACTAATTGACGAAACAGCAATTTTCTTGATCTTAATGGGCGGATTCACATTGTACGATGAAATTTGTTGCTCCAACTACATGTGTTTGGAAAATTCATAGCGTGATTGACTACTGGGCGTATTCGCCGCAGCTGTCTGTAAGATCGTGACTGTAACGCCACATATATCGCGAATGTTGCGTTATTTCCAGACTTACTGTTATATAAATGTAATTTTGACGTTTGTAATATTAAAGACAGAAAATATAGAAGGGTGAGACCGCAATTAGAAAGACTGAAGATATGATGACGATATCAAGGTTATTCCGTTATTCAAAATCTAGAATTGAACCCATGACCAATGCGTCGTGACATCATATCATTTAGCTTGATAATTACTTTGTTCTTGAACTGTAAATTTTATAAGCTCGTTGACTTGTTTTTGTAAATATAAATTAACATCTAATTATTGAAAAAATGTGGCTTATAAAAAATCGTGTCGCTTAGCCACCTCAGCAAGATGACGTTTAGCGTTCATTCTTAATAATTAAACACTGAGTGTTCTATTTATCCAAAGTGGGCAGAAGAAAAACAGAAAGCTGGTTACCTGGCTTATTTTTTGACGCTGGTCCTGAACTAAGAAAACAGGTTTTTTCTTTGCTTACACCCCCTGTTTGATGACAGTAAGGCTGGATCAGTTCAACCTTGCCTAGCAGTAAAGCGATTTCCATGTTTCAAATCCATTTAGTGTGTTAATTAATGGCCGAATTTTTTTATTATTAAATTGTAACGAATACATAATGTTAATTCATACAGGTACGAGATTCTCGTGCGTCACATGCAGGTTAAATTGCAAGCCTAACCTTCTAGAATTTTTAAAATAAGTTTATTACTGAATATCGGAAGCGCCTGATTATATACGTGTATTCCGCTGAAATTTCTGAGTTTTTCTATTTCTGTTACTGGCAATTGACAAGGTATCTGACGTCTGAAGATCTTTGCTAATCACTTGCAGCAAAGGAAATAATAAAGCAAATAAATCGGCCAGGTGGAAAATTTTCTTGTAACATTCACATCATGGAAACTCCACGTGTGATTAATTGCAATATCTGCAGTGATTTGTATCGCATGAATAACTGTAGTAGTCGTTGTGAATGACAGTAAGAGCCTCGTTAAATCACAGCTAACATCTCCTGCAAAAATGTTGAAAGCATGAGCTTCTGTTGCTGATAAATCGCACGTCACTGATACTTTCACAGATCAAAATTCGCCACCTCTCTCTCTATACGTTGCTTTTAAGTGTTTTCGTTATGCATCGTATAAATCTGTGAAGTAAAAATTGCTCTCTCTCTCTCTCTCTCTCTCTCTCTCTCTCTCTCTCTCTCTCTCTCTCTCTCTCTCTCGTTCTCTTTGTCTCTGTCTTGACGACAAACATGAAAACAAATCTCATTATTAGATACTTCGATGTTATTACTAGAAAGTGTGTATTTAGGTGTATTTAGTCTTTGTAATAGAGTTGCTATTAGTGAGAATGACATTTGTAAGCATTTAAATGAATTTGATCCTTTTTTTACTTCCTCCATTAGAAACAAATGGATAGCACTTCTTTGTTGTTTTCGGTAATGCCTTGCCAATGTAATTTTTTGTAGTTTATTCATTCATTTACTTTGTGTGTCACTAACTAAGTCAAAATTGTAAATATTTATAACTGTTGTATGTAACTTTTGTCCTAAATGTATTTTTGTATATAAGAACCTAGAGTTTGCAATGAAGACTTAAATGAAATCAAATCCCTGTCTCTGTCTCTGCCTCTATCTCTGTACCTGTCTCTGTTTCTGTCTCTGTTTCTCTCTCTCTCTCTCTTTCTCTCTCTCTCTCTCTCTCTCTCTCTCTCTCTCTCTCTCTCTCTCTCTCTCTCTCTCTCCCTTTGTGTTAGTGCATGATGCAGTATTGAGTTATTATTTTTGTTTTGACAACTTGCTTGAAAATCTTTGCTTCATTATAACTGTTGACTTTGGTTCAGATTAAAATAATCGGGTTATTTTCACCACTCTCATTATTTCTAGTTTGCCTACTTCGAAGTGCAATATTTCGTGGGAATGATTTATCATCTATTTAAAGTTTATTTCAGCAAATAAAAATGCCATATAAAAGTTAAAGATTTACACTAAAAACTAGAAATACTACATGTCATGCACCGTTAAAAGCTACGAAAAATTACAAAAAATATATAAAAGTATAATCAGAAATTAAACATACAAAGCATCAATTAAAAAGCCAGTGGTTACTACATCAATAAATCATGCCATCTTCTAAATACTCAACTATAAAATTACACATCAGTTTAGTGGCATATATAATTTACAATAAAATTTGTGGACTCAATCATTTTTCTTAAAATATAGGCAGAGTGACGCAACAGTACTTTAAAATGTTTTATATTGTTTTCTGCACATATTGTAGAAAATGGGGTATCATATATATATATATATATATATATAAGAACGAACTAGCATAGTTTTCACATTTTTAACAATTAACAAAATAAGAAACCTCAGATTCTAAACTGACTTGTTGTTATTATATGCAGTTCGTCACATCACAGTTAAGCCGGTATCTAGCCTGTTGGTTAATACTGAGTCTATTGATGTTCGTGGTTACGGCAGGACAGAAATTTTGTCCAGATCTAGAATAATTTTGTCCAGATGAGACACTAAACTCTCAGAGGCGTCTTAGCTAGAATTGATTATATGCTCATATGATTGTATCACGATAATCTCAAAATTTAAAATTTGTCGAGTTTTTGTGTTTAGTTGTCGCTGTTACACAGCAGCGTCATATTTCAATTTTTCTGTCATGAAAACTTGCAGAACGCTCATACGTGGAAGATTTGTGTCTTTAGAAAATTTCGCCAGTTGTGACGCCATCGCTAGTTGCATTCACTGCACATAAATCACTTTTCTAGGCTAATTTTTAATTATTGTCAGAAACATTTTGGTAATTATAGGAGTAAAATGAACATATTAGACCACAGATAAAAATCAGAATATGATCTGAAAAATCATCTTTTTCCTTTTTGAGTATTGATGATGACACAAAAGCTCATAAAATATTATGAATGACACTTGCGAATAAGAGAGTGGGCCTACACAGCACTATTTGCGTTGTTTTTTATTGCTTTAACTTACAATGATTGATTATTTTCAGGTCTTTTTCGACGTAGATGTCTGAGTTCGCTCACAGGTAAACCGTCCTGGGACAAACCAAGCTATAGCGCATGTGTGTCCAAAAAACTGCTGGATATTAAGCAAACGGTGTGTAGACTTAAATATTTTACTTGTTTATCTGTTATATATATTATACATCTGTATGACTTCTTATGTATGCATAAAGGAACGTTCGTATCAGTTTTCATGCAGCTTATCCAGATGTTGCATCCTCACTTTCCACGCAACAGGTTGTAGGTTCGATTCTATGACTGCATCATATTAATAACTTAAAAAGGTACTGCTGCTTCTTTGGTAAACCACTTAAGATGCATAAAGATTGTGTGCGTAAGAAGACAAATAATGGTTGTAGAATAAAATGTCCATATTTGGCAAATAAGTATATCTTCTTAAAAATAGAATTTTGTTGCTATTACTGATTATTTTCAAGGCACCTAAAAGTAAACAAATTTTGCCAAAATGTAGAAAAAACTTAGAAGTAGAATTCAGTAGGCTAGATTGTCAATTTCAGAACCATATTGAAGATATCACTACATATCTAGTTCTGAAATTGACAATTCTGTTAGAACATTATGTTTTATTTTTGGAATGATAAAATAGTTTCATACTGATGAAGATATGTAGTTTGTAAGGTAAACTGTTAAATTATGTTTATATATCAAACAATATTTGGCTACTACATACTGAATTGTACTTCTAAGTTGTTTCTACATTCTGGTAAAATTTCTTTATTTTGAATGTCTTGAAAATGAACAGTAACTGTTCGAAACCGGTCGGCAATAAAAGAAATAACCATTGTTGTGTACGTAGGTTGAGGTTTCAGTTGAAGCTCTTGTAATTTGCCTAAAGCCTTGTTTATAAATGGATGGATGATCTCTAGGAAACCTGGGTGGTTTCACCTGCCATATTGCTTTGGCGATTTCTTTTGACAAGGGAGCATATACTACGTCCATATGTGGTTAAGACGCCTCTACTGGTCTTGTTGGAAAATTAACCTTGCTATTGAGATAGATTCTGGTCTCACCACAGCTATTTAATGTTAGTAAGCAGCCTAGCAGGTTTTGACGTTGAATACTGGACTCTGACAGTTTAGCATTCAAATCATTTAAAGAGTATATAAAAAACTTCAAAAAGAATTCGATTCAATTTCTTGAATCAGTAGTTGTCTAGTGCTCGTCAGGACTTTAGGTGCTGGTTGTTTGGCTCAAGTTATGACGACTTTAGCGAATATTCGATGGTTGTTTTTGCCCTTTCTTGAGAAAATGTAGCCTTCTTAAACCTAGCGGTGACTCTTAACCAATTCTAATTCTAACTTTAATTTGCGCAATTTGTAACGATAATTTCACGGTTCTGGAAATATTTAGTGAAACATTACTGAATTTCTAACTAGTCACTTACTAGTCAATTATCAGAGCCATCTTAACGCACCCCCCCCCGCCCACGAGGATAGGGGCCCATGTTGAGCTGGTTTTCACTTATGTATATGGAATGGAAGGTGACATCTGAAGACCATTGGCTTCAAGCCAATTATATAACAATTCTCAAGAAACAAAAATCTTGCAAATGTTTGTGTTCAACACTTGATTAATAAATAATAAATAATTCATAGTAATTTGTTACTGTGCCATCTCCGCTTGTATGGTTTACTAATTGAGTATCATTTATATGTTGAAATTTTTGCGTTTTTCAAGGCTCATGTTATATTGTTCAAACATTTCTGTTGATTAATCTTTGCTGTACAGCATATTTTTTAAGTTTACCACTGATTTTGCTGGAAGTACTAATACATTATGTTTAATTTTATCAACCATTTACATATTTTATTCCTGTGAGTCGTTGTGTATGTAGGGGTCCCAGTGCACTGCTTTGCTCGCGGGCTTATAATGCTGTGAAAACGGCTCTACTAATTATCTGTTTATAATTTGAATTGCAGCCAGTTTTTTCATCCTGCCATTTCAATTCTGCTCGATTTTTTGCCGATCCGAATTATGAACAGAATTTTCATTTTGATTTTTTGCTTTTATTCTGAGGATTGCTCTTAGCTTTTTGTTTGATGAATCATTTCTGTACTGGAACATAATTAAAGCCTATATATTAAGATTATGTAAGTTATTAGTCCAATAATTTAGCATTTGCTTTTTGCATGTTGAACCTGAAAGCAGCAAATGATTCCTAATGGCTTTCATCTTTAACATTGTTGCCTTTATAATTTTATCGACGCTGTACACTTGAGGCACTTGCACTGTTATATTTATTTCTGCCCTTAATTCCTTGCAAGAATAAGTGAGATGCATTAGAGCTTTGTATTCAGTGCAGTAAAATGGCTTCGTCGCACAATAGTTATTGTCATTGTTGAGTAATTCAGCTTGAGCAATTTCAGCGCCGCGTTTAATGTATTCTGAATATTTAAGTAGCCTTGCTGACGCCATTCAAGAGTTGATGTCTTTTCTTTGGTTTGTTGACGATTTTGTTTGCGCTGTTAGTGTGAGTCACTTATGTCATAAAAAGGAATCGTTTGTTGCCAACTTGTCTTTCGCTATACAAACATTTTGGGATTTAAAACCTATTCAATGGCACAAGGTTAATTGGTGAAATTTGAGATTTCTTGCATGTGCTAGGAATAAACTAAGTTATCGGAAACCGGCCAGTATTTAAGAGTATTGGACACACGAAATGAACTCTTAAGCTTGTTAAACAACGTCTTGGAGTGGTTTAAACGAGTCAAATTAAGTTAACTATAAATTGGTTTTAACTATAAATTGGTCGTTTCAGGGATATCAGAAGCTTGATCTTTGGTCATCATAATTAACTTTTTAATGATCTTGCGAATTTGAATATCGATTTCCAATGGAACTTGCGTTTCTTAAAAAGCTCAACTGTGACGAAGTTAATGAAAGTGGGCATTAATTTTTCACGTCTACAAGAGTCTGTTCTTGTCGTTCCTTATCTTATTTTCTTTTTTTAATTTTATTCAGGCCGCGGCTGTCCGAAAGTCTAGACGTAGAGACTAGAAAAGAAATCAATGTTTTTAGGAATCAGATGCTTTTAAAAAGGCAAACATATCATTTCTAGTTCGCAATAATGAGCGGTTATTTTGAAAAGGCCAGTTATTCAAATTAACTTTAACACTGTATGCTCACATATTAACACAATTACACTGTAGGCTTACTTTGTTTTTAGTCTTTACATAAGGGGAAGAAAATTTTTAATTGTTTACTGAAGATTACAGTAATTAAGTGTACAACGCCAGCTGACCCACTGTTTAAGTGCAGTTCATGACAGCAATTAATTCTGCTCAAGTTGGCACAGTTACTTCATAGCGAGAACAAGATGCACGAAGTTCTTTAATGCTTCTGTTAGATTAAATTAAAATAGTAGCACATTTGCGAGTTACGTGTCTTATCTATTACTGATTGAGATTACTGACAAGAATGAGCAGAAGAACTTACTCGAGATCGACATGGCTAATTAATTGAGATATCAGGTGCATTAGATGGCTTCAAGATTTGTCTACCACTATCTAGTTAGGTTTCATTCGTCTGTTAATTTCCTGTTTAGCTAGACACGTTGGCGGTTCTTGTAATGCTCCTGTTGTTGTCCTACTGCCACCGTTTGAGTTATTTAGGTCTGATTGATATAGCTATACGTTCTTGATTGTTGTTATGCATATACTATAGTTTGCTCTAGCAGTCATTTTATTGGGCGTTTATTGCCGTTTAGATGCGAACCTTAGTGCATGTGCATACCAAGGATATAGTATGATACATAATCCACCATGGCTTCTATAACGAACAATAATAATTATCAATTAAAAGAAACCTGATCGTAAATGGCCGTGATTAGTTCTCTGATTGTGACCTTAGTATCCTGATGAATTACGTGCTGCTTTGCAATTACTATGTCCCTGCCTTGTTCAGGAAATTATGTAGTGCGTGATTCTTGTCTAAGTAACAGGGGCTTGTATGTTTCTGATGAATGTAGTAATTATGGCATATGTAACAGAAATCAAACTGGCACTTCAAGACGTAATAGTTTATCTATTTTTTTCGTTTCATGGAGTTTACAACTAAATTTGTATATCTGTATGTATACCTGTGCAGCTATGTTGAGTCAAATTGTTAGTATGATCTGGAAGTCATTACCTGAGCTCTGCCCGCTGATAAAACCATCGGGTGTAATTTGTAATTTTCGTGTTGGAAATGTGATTTTCAGAAATAAAATATCTATCTATCTATCTAGTAGACGTAAACGTATTACATATTAAACATTACCTACAATAGCATTTTTACGTTAGCGTATTTATTTAGCTTTTTTTACTTACAAGTGTTTATATTTACGTAAATTGGCAGTCTTTCAAAGTGTCGTTTCCAATAATTTTTGAAGTTGAAAAAGTGAAATGAAATGTTGATAACTTGATTTATTTCTATTACACTTTACGGCGAGCTAATTAGGAAATAGTATGTAACAGGAGAAATGTATATTAGGTTATCTGAGGTCCTAGAACAACCAAAATTATGAACGGTTTTTTGTTAGAAACAGCAAGTTTTTTTTACCGCATTGTCTGCTGTATTTAGGGTCCCTGATAGCCCTAATAGTACCAACAGTATACTTAAACCCTTTGATATGATAGGCATTTGTACCCATTCCTGATACTAAAAGTGCAAACGTGTGCCGTTAGCTTCTTATATAAGTAGCTGCGTTGTGCATCCCTTATAAATATTAAAGCTGTAACGTTTCAAGATATAGCGGTTAATTTTTATTAAGGAAATATTTCCTGGTTATCAAAAATAACTGTTCTCTAATCTGATATGACAAAAACTATAATCTGTATTCTAAATCGTGTTTGAATTTAACACAGTAAAAACTAATGGTGTCTTCATTTGTGATAAATACTATATCAATGCAGAATTATGCATTAAACGTAATTACTTTGACTTTTTCGTTGACATTAGAAGGTCAATAATGAATAATTTTCTTTTTCAGATGGTGAGTTTAGCACTCGGTTATCAACGCACTAATATTTCCAGGATTTTTTCTGAACTTAGTTACCTTATTCCCAGAAACAATGAGACCAGACCTAACATCACAGCAGCAGAGGGTGACCTTCTGGTCCAATTACTGGGAGAAATTTGCTCCTATCAGGATCGGTTTGGTTCCATCGATGGAGATGGACCATTACCTTATTCACAGGTACAGAGTTATGAATTTTTGTAAGTTTATGTGAAATTTGGTCGATCATGTTTTCTTATGGGACGGGGCCTATTCAGCATATTGCAGATTTACTATAGCCTAGTATTTGCAGAACAAATGTCAGTAGTCCTGTTATAACAACCGTATGACAACCAGCAAGCTGTATGTTCAAATGAATTACTTTAGAACCTATTAGTTTTATATTGATGCACGCTAAAAAGATGATAGGGATTGTTTAACATTAACAAGCTCTTGTTATGGGGTTGTGTCGATACTATAAAAATGTCAGATAAAAAACATTACCTGATTATAGTTACTCTTTGTTTACCATTTTCTTTATCAGGTGTGATATTTTGCTTACCCTGCATTATGGTATTAGGAAGTTCAAATCGGTATTACTGTTGACACTTAGTGCTTCTAGTAATGCAAAAAGCTTCTTAGTGTGTTAAAGTCAGAAAAGGTTTTCCGGGAAAAATGGTTAACGAAAGTGCTTGAGATTGCTGCAAACTAAAATGGTTGGTTTTCATTCTTCCTCAGTCTGCATTAACCCTTAGTGAGTTTTATAGTTGTCCTTATGTCTCGTTAGAGTTTGAAAGGGATCATTCAATTACTGATCAGGCCTGATTTTGCTGTATTGCTGTTCTCCCTTGTTAATCGATTCAGTCACCAATTGTCCTGAATTTGCTGGATTGATGATTGTTTGAAGTCACTGAACAATGACCAGGCCATCTTTACTGGATTGTTTATTTTCTCATTTTATAGTAATTACTCAGCCTTTTAATAATCGTTTTAGCTATATTGTTGGCAAGCAGGAGTGATTTAAATCATCAGTAACAGAAATAAATAAGCAGGCGACTTTTATAGGTGTGACTTCTTTTCTCGATAAATTAAACAAGCTTGAAAACGATCAAGCCAAATTAGAGGCAGAAAACTCTAGGTTACAGAAGGAAGTGGACGTGTTAACTACAGTGGTTGGTTCCTATCATTAAATAATAGAAATATGTGAACACACGAAAGCGACACAAATCCGGGAGGCAAAGAAACAGAAAGGAGAAATCTAATGCAATTCTCTCTGACGTCATTGGACTTGCGCCAGACAATTTTACTGAGTCCGGTCGGGAAACTGTCTGACTCTAGTGATGTTAAACGTGCAATTCAAGGCCAACGGTAGTACAATTCGCAAATAAAGGTGACCGGACGTTCGTTTTGAACAACACTCGCAGATCGAAGGACGTGTCTGCTGAATTTTAGAAAATCTTTATCAAACCTGATTACCCTCAAAGCGACCAAAATCAGTGTATTGTTTGATGTCGTAAAATGAGAAAAAGAAGCCTATGAACATTGGTTCGGAAACAAAAATTGACTGGAAAGCAAATCAAGTCAAAGGCAATAATGCTGCAATCTTTACTGCTGAGAGTTTTTAGAATCGTGGAGAAAAAGCAATGTAATCTACTAATAGAATTTCAGCATTGTGTGGGAACATGATATTCATTAAACAGATTTGTTGATGTGTTAAATTTGTCTTATAAGTATGATGTTTTACTGATAGAGTTTAATCTTAATTATTCATTTATTATACCTGCGTTTGTTAAGTTATACGGAGTAAGATGAATTGTATTCGTAGTAACACAGGTGGCATGGCGGTACATCAGCAGTTACTTAATGATTTGTTAGATATAGTTGATTTAATCACCAATCTGTTATGGTTGAAGTTTCGTTGTTGGCTCATATAACACTTAGTTGTTGCTGTTACATTGTACCCGCCGGTTCTCAGTGTTTTAATCTCAACCAATTTGCATATATACAAGGCAAATGTAGTGAGTGCAACGCGTGTCATATTCCTTAATGATTTTGACGGCAGGTGTGGCGATTTGTCTTGTATTGTTAATATTGCCTGTCAAAACTTAATATATTGCCAAGATCCTGCTATTGTTAAGAATTTTCATGGTGCTAAGTTATTGATTTTGTTTAATGGCAAATTCAAGGCAAGCGGATGGGTGGCAGTCACTAGATATCACAACTGGATTTTGGAATTACATCTCGTAACGTGCTAAGCAACATAGCAAATTTTGAACAAAAAAATGTTACTACCATCTGACCACCCGTCTTGGTTTTAATCATTATGGTCAATCCTATATTTTCTTGTGTGACAGAACTTTATTTAATCAGTAAAGCCAACTCATGGTGCACCTATGATCAAGGTGGCATCTGCCCGCGTAATCAATATAAACCATGTTGAGTTTGACAAGTTTTCCCAAGAGTCTCATAGATAGTTAGTAAGCCAGTGCGCTGTAAACTCCTTAGATATGTCCCAAGATGTCTGCTGACGCTTCTCTAAGCTGCAGTTTTGAGCAGCTGCTATTGAGATACTTCATTTTTCAGCTAAGCTGTGTCGCAAAAGTTTCATTTTCAACAAAGCTGTGTCGCAACAGAAACCCTTCTGTGCGAATTCTCAACATTTTCGACAGTCGACGACCTCTTTGGGTATGTGGAAAAAATTTTGGGTTTCCGAAGGCCTTCATTCTTCATGGAAACAATCAAATGGAGTGGTAAACTGCAAAGTGATAATATGTCGTCAGTTTCACTTTCAAACTTTACTTGCCAAGCCAATATATATATATATATATATATATATATATATATATAGATCCTATATCAATATATGTATATATAGTGGAACTATACTCATTGCATTGCCCCGATAAGAGCAAAAATTAACTCTCACTCCCTGCGTAGATGGACTCGCCTGCATCGCGGTCATCGTATTTGCTTTTGCTATCTTGGAAAACCAATAATTCAAATCGAATTTCATGTCTTCTGTGAATGTGTTCTTACCCATTCGTGGCGTGCACAGTTTCCTGATATGTAACTTTATAAACCTGAGTGTTTGAGTATTAATTTTCTATTTTGTTTGCTCCAATATTTTAGTCATGTTTTTAAGTACACCACACAGCCTTGGCTTCTTTTTGACTTGTTTAGCATATTGGCTGTGCTCTTCCCAGGCTTAGGCCTAACCAAGTTATTTGCTTTTGACTTCTTTTAATCATTCAGTTACAGATCAGTGTTTTGATCCATGATCCCGCTTCCGTTAATCTCAATCTCTGATCAAAGCAAGTTTCGAGAGATTAATAGTTCCCACTGATAATCATTCTATTACCAATAAGATCAACTTTGCTACATTGGTCGTTTAATTCTCCCGTTAATCTTTCACATCACATGGTTATCAAGTTAAGATTTGCTGATGGCATTGGTGCTTTCTTTATGTTAACAAATTGCCAGTCGAGCCGAACTTTGCTTGACTCAGCTGAAGGCAGAATGTAGTTTTCTGTAGGCTATGAAACCTTTAAAAATCGGACGTACTTGTCCCTAGTTATCTTGGCTTTACCTTGTTATCAGTAGTTCCCCATGGATTGAATCCTTTCGCTGAGTTTGTTCATTTATTTGGACAGACTTCTAAGTGCCTTTCATTTGTGAATACGATGATATGTCACGCTCATACTGCTGTGCAGTGTGCAGTTAACTAGAGTTTATCCTGCTGCGTCAACTTTTCACTAATTGACAGTTTCATTTTTTCTGTTTTTAGTGAAAATCGCACAAGTAATAAATTCCCACGAGAGATGTTTGGGAGACATTTAATAGTTGGGTGTTCCGTGAAGCCACCCACATATTTTCGAAAAAGAGACGTAGGCCTGCGTCTTAATTTTCCATGTAATGAAATAGCAATAAAATAAAGTTCGGTTTGAAATTTTGGAGGATGTAAATTGCAGTACGCAGTTATTATTTTTCAATGCAATAATTAATTATAGTTATGATTAGCAAGTGATGGTTAAGTTTTTGCGTGAAAATCGTTTTCAAACCAGATAACTTCTAATTTTGCAGCTTTTGATAGTTGCAAAGATGCAGAGTCAGATAGGATTAGCAAAATAATTTCATATTTCCAACAGACTTTTATTGTAAGCAAACCACTTCTCATTACAGTTTTTGTGTGATTGAAACTGCGATTCTTTTGTTTAACGAAGAAAACAGTTTAGAACATTGGCAATTGACAGTGAATGTATTAACATGGTGTGGGTGGGTAAAACGTAATTAGTTTTCATTAACATGAAGTAATTGAGAATTGATGTAATAACATTTGCTACGTATCATCAGATTTCACCAAAACTACATAATTTAAAATTCTTTGCTTTGTGTGAATTGTGTCAATGGTTGTTCCATTTTTCCAATAATAAATTTGCTTGGTGAACTGAACTGCAGATTGCTCCATTTTTATGTGCCACCCTGTAATGTGTTTACATGTTTATAAAATTCATTAAGAATTAGCTTTTTACCTGCTGGTGGCAGTACTGTAATGTGAATTACTGTAGGTAGCCATGATTTTCTTGCAGATTTTTGCAGACATTGTGAGCAATCTTCTGGAAAGCGATAGCTCAGTTAGTGAAAGAAAGGTAGGTCGAGCAGCCAATTGTTAACAAATAAATCACAGGTAAAAGCATTTTCTACAGTTATTAGGTGACAGGCTTGGCAATTTCTTATTGTTTATCATAGTTTTCCTGCGAAGGATGAAATTGCTGTGACAGAATAATGGCAATTTGTTGGTGAATTACAGAGTTATGGTGATGGATTGTTGACAGTGCATGCTTACTGTAAATGCATGATTGAAACAAAAAGGGACAGATACTAGTATGATATATTATAACTTAGCATATTCTATAATCTTGGCAAAGTCAGACAGTTGCCACTGCAAATGTGAAACCTGTCTATCGTCTGTTGACAGATGATTTGTTTGACGGCCCAACTTAGTTGAATAAGGCAGCTTCTCAGCCTTGCATCTGTTTGTTGGTCTGTCTGCTCACACAATTTGCGGTTGATCCAGTTTCAATCAAACTTGCACAGCTGGTGGGGTCTGAGCTCTAGTTGTGCAGTAAACAATTTGGTTGTCATGGTGACCACGACTATCCAGTAATAGCCAAAAAACGTTAAAAATTTGTAATTTTCCGGCTTCAAAACATACTTCCTCCAAAACTGTATAGGTAGTGAAGACAAAGATTAGTATTACGGTGCTTCCAATAATCATCTAAAAGATGTCTGAGCCAAAGTCTGAGATTTCTGTGTCTATCTATCCGTCGGTCTGTCTGAGCCACCGAACTGTCAGCTGGTTTATGTACGTTAAGAATCAGCGAAATGAGATTTTTGTTTTTCAAAATAAGATGAGGACAAAACGAGAACAACTGTTGAAGAAATTGTTTCAAATAAGTAAATATAGGCTGGCCTTTAAAAATGAAATATCATGTAGATCTTGCTTCTAAATACATTTAACCTTTCTGCTTGGACCTAATCTTTCTTCCTTTTGCTCTAATTATTGTCTTACTGATTGAGACAAAGCAAAGTGAGACAAGCATTGTCTTTTTGACAATATGTAAAGTTGATTTTATTGATTTTAAAGTTCAGATAAAATTACTTTGCAATTAAAAAAGTATAGATAAAAGCTTATTATTGTATGTAATCAAAATTTTAGTATAGTTGGTATTTAAGTTTAGTTAAATACTAATTGTTACATTTTTCTTGTGCATAATTGTTAGTAGCTAACAGTTTTTGCTGTTGTTTACAGGGTTTGCTGCAGCTGATGACGACAGTTGGGGATTATGGCAAGGCACTTTCAGCCCGACTTGCCCTCAATCAAACATTCGCTATTTCTTCTAGTGCTTTTTGTAAGTCTGTAACATGTGCAATTTCAGACTTAATCCCTGTTAATCTGTCACAAGACCCGTAAACAGTCAGTGGGGCTTTCTGTGTGTGTGATTAAGGTCATTTTTTCAGGGATAATGACTCGCCAAAGGATTTGTTTACTGTTTTTAGCCCATTTTAATGATCCTAGTACAGATATGTGGTGTGTGAAGCATAAAAGTTTATTTTGTTTGCTTGAAATGTCTCTTTTTTGCATAATATAGTACTGCGTCAAACACTTTATGGTCACTCTCCATACAATATGTGAGACTAAGAATATAATCTCGCATTTTGACTTGCTATAAGTGCTTCCCAAGAAGCTATTATTATGGGGCTTCATGTAACAGACTTCTTTGAACATTATTCATACAAGAATTGATTTAACTAAAACGGCTGAGTTTCCAAAATACATAATATTATAGTATTTTAGGTCAGGCCTTCTTATTTATAATCCTGTGTTTCACCCACAGGGTAGTGTCGTTTAGCAAAAAAAACACGGAATGAAACATCAACTTTGAATAGATTTTGTTGGCATCTAAATTATCATAACTCTCTTGAACTTCCTTTTTTAAGAGAGATCATTTTAGCCAGCTTAAGTTTCGCAAGCCAGTTTGCTTTAGATTGATATAAATTTCAGCGGCTAATTTTGATTATGAAGCTCTTTTAATACCATGATTACAAAATCAATAGCGAGTAAGCCGGCTAACTACGTTAATTTTGAAAATACTAATTTTCTGTTGTGTTTCTTTAATGATGTTCAGTTAATATTTGATTGATGACCTTCTTAATTTTGGTGGATTTTGAAGTTGGGTTGCCCTAATCAATAATATGTTAAAGAAATGGCTTTGAAACGAATTTTCAAATTTTGCACGTTTTGATAAGTCATGGAAAATGTTGATTTTCTGTAAGTACTTTTGTTGCCTATTTAAATTTGGGAAAGCCCCTATGTAGACATATTACATATATGTGGATTTATATATATATATATATATATATATATATATATATATTTGCAACTTATTGTTAAATTTCATTAAATTTAGAGCAACTATTCAGAAGTTCATATTTGCTGTGTTCAAAAAATTGGATGATGATGATGGAGATGACGACGACGACGACAATGGCACTGACGATGGTGATGATGATGGTGGCAATGATATCGATGATGATTGTAATGAGGACGACACTAATCGATGGTGATTGATCTTCTTAGAAGTTTGGTTTGATTTAGTCTTGGAATGATTTAAAAATTCTCTACTTTATTGTTTCAGTTATGGAAGTCGGCAGATATGAACGTGAAACATTCTCCTATATCTCATTTCCTACTGGAAGAGACAACTCTGAACATTCTCTGCCTGACTGGCTGTTAACAGATGTAACTGTGAGCAGAAATCACATAGATGAAGGTTTCCTGCAAAAGGAAGACAAGAATAGAGTTCAGAGGGAAATAGTTGCAACTGATAATGGTTGGTGTTACTTCCCAAAACAAGATAAAAATCGTTTTGTAGTTTAGGGTTTTCTAGTAGTTGAAAGACAGAAATAAGTTACCTCATCCTTGGCATATTTGATGTTTTTTCGATTTTTTCTAAATGTGCTAATTTATTGATGATTAAAGCCAGTGTTTAGAAGAATTTCCACTAACTGTAGGTTGTTTTTGTAGCTTATTTCAGTTACGATATGTTTGGCTTGGTATCCATTTTCTTCAGGAATCTGAAAAAATTTTATCTTCTTCCTAGCTTGAATGAGTAAGTAATAATGGACTTGAACTATATACTGTACTTCATTTAGACAATCCAGCTGTAATAGCTCTGTATTAATTCTTTAAAAGCTGCTCAGTAAATAACTGGTTTCTTTTTTGTATGAATCTGTTAGGTGGAAAAACAAGTGAAATGTGTTAACTAATAGATTAAAATTATTCATGTAACGTTCATATTCAGTTGTGGCATCACTCATACTCAACATTCAGAGGGCCATAGTCCTACATGTTTTTTTGGAATTTTCCAGAATGGAACGGAAAATCGGCACCCCAATGGTAGCCCTGGTCATTGATGATGGGCGCAGGGATAGGGGAAATGACTACACAATAACTTCTACATTAAGAAGAAAATATGTAAGTTGTAAATTACATAATAACAGTGCCCTATTTATACTGATACCTAGATAAAACTAAGTGGTTAAACATTTTGGAAATAATGTTACAAAAGCATTTCAAAGTTCCTGCAGCAAACAATGAGCGATGTCTAATGGAACTATGTTATAATCTGTAACGAATTAAATTCCCAATTATGCTTAGTTTCTTATTTTATATCATTCAAGTTGTCAGAATGAACTCAAATGAATTTTATTTGTGGTTTGGAAAGTTGTCATAGCTGTAGATTATAGCAGCCGCTTTCCATTAATTCAGCTGCTCTGCATGCTAGCCAGTCTTTTAACCATTAACAGAACAATCGTTTGCATTTTGTAGGTAGACAACAGTGAGCGGAACAAAACCTGCGTTATTGCTGATCT
This sequence comes from Tubiluchus corallicola, assembly GCA_030141605.1. Lineage (NCBI taxonomy): Eukaryota > Metazoa > Priapulida > Priapulimorpha > Priapulimorphida > Tubiluchidae > Tubiluchus > Tubiluchus corallicola. The sequence continues at coordinate 379,738 of JAQGDQ010000109.1, read as the reverse complement.
TTCTGTTAGGTAAGAGCTCAACTCTTTTTATGAGTTAAGCAGCTATGAACTCCCAGTAATCAGCATCCGTTTAATTACTTGCAGTGTTTACTTTGCAAGTAGACCTTTACAGGAGATTTGTGAATTTTATTTTTTGCTGATTGTTTTCTTTTTCTGCGAATATGTTAAGTATTTTTTTGTATGTTGTGTTTATGACCAGACTATCCAAGATTGATTGTGGATCAGCTTCATAAAGTTACATATTGTTTCCAAAGTAGCATTTTATTTAAAAGCGATGTCCTTGTGAATTACAGCGCAAACAGCTTGGTAATACCAATTTGTGCTTGAAGCTGTAAATGTGAAGAAAATTTAAACAAATCTGTTGACAAAATTTAGCAGAGATTAACAGCTGATGATTGCCTAGGGAGAAGGAGAATAATGAAAGTCTGCGTCAGTTGCCGCATGCATTTCTCTCTGTCAGTGCAAATTTAATGAAAACTTCCCTTAGGAAATCTCATACTTCATTCCCTGTCATTAATATGTTATGGCAAACAAATTGATGGCTTCTAGCAGTCTTTGTTATGTTGTGGAGTCAGTAATGAAATTTCTTCACTTAATGCAAATGTTGGATTTGAGATTTCAAGTGTTTACTACGCTTGCTCCACATAGCAGTTTTTTCTTCATGGTATTTGCAGGTTGCATTTTGCAAAATCGGGTTACCTTTGTATTGAGAAGTGATCAGCCCCTTGTATGAGTGTGAGAGTTTCTTAATGAGACAGGTGTCACAACTCAAGAACTTTGTTTGTTTTTCGTTTGTAGAGATAAGGTGAACAGAATTGTAAAAGTGGATTATAATATTGGAAAAATTAGAAAACATTATAAAACACATTTATGCCTTTTCCATTTGATTTGTCTGGCTGAATATCTTTTTGTCTGAAAAAATAGACTTAGAACAATGTAAAATGTAATAATATTTCAGACAAAAACACATTTATTGTTACTTGTAATGATTAAGTCTAGCAGTTCTATCATTTCTGGGTACTGTGCAGATCAAAATTGGTTAAGTTGGCCCAGGAAGAGAGATCAGACATCAGGTAGGCCTATGTATGACCAAAATGCTTAGAAGCAGCACAACTGCACAACTCTAGGCAGCTTTACATCCTACTTCAGTCAGGCATGGTTTGAATTGTAGACTTAGCTCATGAGTGTGGCTCAATACTGGGTTCAATCCTCGCTCTGAGAAGCTTTGTTTAACATGCTGATTGTGGTTGTTTAATAATAAAAAATCTCACTACAAAGAAAAAAATTTGACATTTTGATCCAACATTGTAGACTATATCTTTCTGGTCTACAAGAAAATTAAGGAAAAAGTATCACTAAATACCAATTTTTTATGTGATCATTAGCAAGTGTGTTAGCATCACAAAACTAAAAAAATGAGCATTTAAGATTGTGCAACTATTGATTGATTATTGATTTACCCCGGTTTTTAATTTAATTTTTTCTTGTGACTAATTGTTTCTTTAATAATTCATAAACGCACAACACTAGAGTCGCAAAACTCACATGATTTATATTTATATGTGACCTGACAACCCCTGTCAAATGTCACTGACTGAATGTGACTTCATTGTTTTTACTCTAGTTTGAGTGTCCTATACAGTTTTTAAGTTAGGGCTACAGTTCTTTTTTGTTTGTGGCGTGGAGTCAGGTTCTAGTGAATGACCGAGTATGGACTGCATCCCAGGAAACCTTCTGCTAGGGGTCAGACACAGAAACGGCAGGGGAAACAAGTAACAGTGGTTTTTATTCTATGAAAGGTCTCAATGAGGTGACTGATAGCTAGGTGAGCTGCATCTAGGTTACTTAACCATTGAGTCCACTTTGTGCCTTAGTGGATAAAAACTGAAGTTCTATAGGTTGAGGAAGCAAATGTTCCCTATGTCAAATAACTGTAGCTTGTAACATAACAAGTGAAAAGTATATATGCCCACATTGGTTGACTCCTGACCCTGGGGTCACGGGTGACAATTAAGTGCCAATTTTAGGATCTTGTAGATTGTAGTATTTTCAAATGAAAGTGTTTACATTGGCCTGGGATCGGTTGACCTTTGACACGTACAGATAACGGGTCAATAAGTTAGATTTCACTAACACAAAATGTTGTTCCTAGGCAACCAGGCACAGCAAATACAGTGCAGGCAATAATTATTATGACCCTCAGAGCCTTGTCCTTATGGGTGAAAAAATGACAAATTCCAATTTCATTGAAGCTATTAGTGTTGAGCATAGCAGTACTTAGGTAAATGTTGTTAATTATTTGGAGAACGTTTTTTAGTTTTTTTTTGCTAATATGAAACAAAAGCCGTCACTGAAAGCATAACCTGTTACAGAAGATGAATCTTTTTGCAATTTTTAACAGGATCAAAACCTTCTCTAGTTTGAAGGATAGTTTTGCTTGATTTTTCACCTGAAGATGGTCCATGCTATTGGAATGAAACATCATGCCTTGCTTTATTGTGGGATTTTTTATTAATTGTACTAGTTCTTGTCATAAGAATTTCACTGTGTTATTTGTTTCTGTTCTGTTTTTCAAAGAAAGCATTGATACTACTGTTTTTTGTCTTGAGAACGTTTATAAATGTGAACATTATTCCATAAAAGTTGAAACAGCCTTTTGTTGTTAAAGACGGACACAATAAGCATCTTCAGCACACGTTAGTGGAGGATTTTGTTTCTTTTATATTGCATCAAATCTACTTTTGTTGACATAAAATGCTTTCATGCAGTTTCATTCAGAGAAAATCCTTTCAAGAACGAATTGAAAATGTGCATTCTGCTGACTGTGAAACCTAGTGATATGAACATCAGATCGGTCTGAATTTATTTCACAAAGCTTTTTATTCAATTTATGCCTTTCGAGCTTGAGAAATGTAATTAAGTGCTTGAAAAGCGGTCCGTTTTGGTGCAAAACTGATCAAGCTAATATTCCTTTTGAATTTGCTTGGTTTTATGTCTCAGCAGGTTAGCGTCATGGATATTTTAGCCCATTTCTATTACTCATCAGTTTCTCTCCAGGCTGTTTCTTGTTAGAGGAACATCTAATTGACATCTCCCAGTGTGGCTTATTTACTTCATTTGCCATGTTCATTTGTCTTCATTTCACTATTACCTCCTGCAGGAACAACATGTGAGACTGCAAGTTTTAGCATGATACAAATCGGAAGTTTTCTGCGTTAAATTACAAGTGTAAATTACGTCTGTAAGAGGGTAAACAGAGAATGTTGGCCAACTTATAAGAGAGAATACACGATTAAAAAATCATTGTTTTGAATTGTTATCTTTTTTACAAGAGTAATTAGTTATAAGGTTATTTCGTAAACCTACTTTATAAGGCTAATTTATAAGAGTAATTAATATGATAATTTATGATGCAGTGACTTTGAATGGAGTGCAGCGGGTTGCAAATTGTTGGAAAGGGATACCAGGTCAACGGTTTGCAGTTGCTCAAAGCATGGAATCTATACCACATTCTACGTGATGTCAAATCAAACTGTATGTCTGACATTTTAGTTTTTTGTACAACTGTGCATTAAGCAAGATAATAAATGAATTTACTTTATTTTTCGTTTTGTTTAAAAATTTATGTGACAGAATATAAAATTCTGTACCTTCTTATAAAAATCAGGTTTTTTTTGTGAAAATGTGTCATTTAATGCGTGGTTTAGTCGGAAGTATTTTTAAATAGTTAGAACTTAAAAACACACTGATCTAATTGTGCTATTAAAATTCAATGTAGGAGTTAATAATGATCTATTGTCTCTATTTAATTTTTTAATAAGTTGTTTCTATAAGATATTATAATAATGTGCAAATTTTTAGATGGATGAAGTCAAAACTAAGGAGACCAATAACGTAGTACTAGCAGGATTTACTGCATGTTTGGGATGCCTAATTGTTACAGTGATCCTACATGTTGTCTGCCTGAAGTAAGTACACAGATAATTATTATAATTATTACGTAATTATTACTTTCTTCAGTTGCTTCTCTTCTTTTTTCCATTCCTTTTGTCAATATTGTTTTTTGCTAGCTGCTTATCAGAGGTCTATGACTTGACTTCATTTGTAAGCATTTCATTGAATGTCTGATACGTTGACATTACAGGTGGCTGTTAGATCAAGGATGCACCTTCATAGTATTCAGTCGTTGTATTGTGATCATAATTGGCAACTTGTTTTTCTCCTTTGGGCTTACTAGTATCAACAGACCGGTAATTATTTTTCATTTCTTTTGCATTTGTTTAATTAATAGTTGCATCTCGATAAGCTGTTACATTCAACACTTGTAATGCCTTTATTCAAAAATAGGCATCGGACTCCATCTGGAAATTTTCTACAAATGATTAGTAGTTTGTTTCTTCATTTTGTTCATAAAATATGTATATGTTATATTTTATATGTCCTATTTACACATTATTTTCAGACACTTCCCTTAATTTTGTCATGCCTTTATAATCATGTTGGCATGCAATTTGCTGTGCTGAACTGTAAGAATTTAATGTAATAACAAAATATTTGTATTATCTTAATACACTGTCAGTTTTTCGTTTTGGGGTTAATTGTAATATTTGCCATATAGCTATGTACGCTTACTATATTTTTATTTTCACAAGCTTGCCAAAAAAGCATTTCTACAAGAGTGTGTCAGCTAGTTCTGTACTTCAGTCAGAAGGCTTTCTGTGTTAAATCATAGATTTAAATGCTAGGCGTGCACAGAGGGAAATTGGTATCCTGCATATCGAACAATACTTAAGAAGTGTGTCAGTCAAGTGCTGACAATCGAATGCAGTTTTTGTTTTGTTCAACATGGCGCCCATTGTTTGCCATACAACAGACCATGGAATTTATATTAGAATATGACACTCATAGTTGCATCACTTTTTATATGAGGCTAGCAATCACTTTCTGCACATGCATGGCATTCAAATCTATGACAGAAGATGCATTTTACTACCGATATTTAGGTGTTGAGAATTTTGGGCAGCTATACAAGAAGTTTCAGTCATTTGAGTAGCTTATCTTAGTAAAAGAATTGAACAGACTCTTTCAGTGGACCACTGCTTATTCTTAATGTTTGTGTCAACTTAATGTAAAATAACAGTTATTGGTAATATTCCATATTCCTTTACAGGGACTTTGCATTGCTACGTCTATGTTCATTCATTGTGGCTTCATGTCGGCCTTTGTGTTCCTAGTTGTCGAAGCATTGCATAATCTCCTCTGTACTTTACGCAATACCATTGTCAACATTCCTACTACAAAGCTGCTCTTTAGTGGGTGGGGTAAGTTATTATTGAACTCTCAACAAGTTTAACATATAATTGACAGTCTGTGAGTCTGAGGAAGCAGTTTTGACTATGGCAAGTTTTTGGAGAGATATTCTAATTTATAAACAATCAGACTGACAAAGTAAAGCTGATAAGATATGTTTTTATTTTGAGAATAGAGTAGCTTCTTTTGAGATTTTTATGAATTATTCTCTGCTTCTGGTTTTCTATACTACTGGTTTTCACGAGAGTATAAATATTCTGTCTAAAAATTCTTTATTTTGTATTCAGGAACTTCAATTGGGCTCGGATTTTTGGTGCTGTTGATTACACAAGCATCTGGATTTGGGAATCCCAACTAGTAAGATTAGTATAACTGTTTGTTTATTTTTGTTTGAAATTTATATGATGATATGACTATCTAAGCACAATACTAAACGTGAGAGTTCATTACATGCTAATCGTGCTTGTATGCTTATATATATATCTATTAGTAGTTTACTTTACTTAACGTTTTACACTTTTACTGATTGCTTCTTCTTGTTTAATGGTGGTTCTTAGTTACACGGCAAGGGGTGACGTGTTTGCAAGTAAATTAAGGTGAACTTACCCAGATGGCTTGGTCCCCAGAATTGATGTTGCGAAACTCCACCTTTCGTCAATGTATTTTAGCTAGGATACTTATAAAATTAGACTAACGTGATGCTGAACTGCACTCATTGGCAGCATAGTTTCTTGTTTCCTTGTGGTTATGCATGTGCAAATTCAAGTGTAGTGGTATCAATATACTCTTGTTTATTTCTGTCTCACTAAAATTCAATTTTTTTCAGTTGCTGGCTGTCACTCACTGACTATCGGCTCTATATTTTCCTTGCTCCAGCTGGACTTTTGCTCACAGTAAGTAAACTTTTTATTTGCATGATTTTTTTCACAACAGCATTGATGAGGTTTGTGAAATCTGTTCCACATTTGTGTAGTGTGCCATAATGATCATTTGCCCCTTATTGCTGTTGTACCCACGTGCCATTATATTCGTTATTAGTGTTGGTCAAGGTTAAATGAAAATACTCAATTACAATAAAGAAATTGACAGGTGCACATTTTGTTCTGATTGATTTTTGGACTACTGTATTGAGCACAGAAAAGATTGTATACATGAATGTTTTTCTTAGGTTTATTGCGTCTTGCTTATTGTCACAATACTAGAGCTATCACAAGAGAAGTTTAGCATTTATACATCCCGAGGTCGACGTGCTTTCATGTTGTGAGTATGCTAACCGTTTATCAGGAAACGTTATGTAGATATTTCAGCTATAATGAAAGTTTATTTTTGCAAACAAAATAATTATTATAATATTACGGTAGTGTTTCTTCTGACGCATTCAGACATAAAGACTTCTCTCGCAACTTGTTGCGCAACTTCTTTTTCAGAGTAAAGTTGCATGTGTGAACAGCTTGGCAACTTCTCTCGCAACTGATTGCGACAAAGGACCTCAGCGAGAGTTGCTGAGAGTTAACTTGCGCAATAAGTTGTGGGAGAAGTTGCCAAGCCGTTCACACGTGCAACTTTACTCTCAGAGAGCGGTTGCGCAGCAAGTTGCAAGAGAAGTTGCCAAGCTGTTCACATGTGCAACTTTACTCTCAGAGAGAAGTTGCGCAACAATGTGTGAGAGTAGTCTCTACATGTGAATGCACCATTAGGTGCACTTCTAGAATTTTGTACAAATTTCATCATCTTGCATGTTCTGCACCAATCCATGTTTGGTGTTGTAGTTTGTTGGAATATGTCAATTGCACAACTCAGTAGAATTGGCAGTTTTTATCTAAGGTCTTGCTAAATCTTAAGTTTCTAACTGAGTTTTTGTTTAAATTTAAAGGACAACAAAAGCAGGTTGCTCTTTGATTACTGGTATTCTACTGTGTCTTCTGGTTACCTTCAGCATTCTTTACGTGAACTATGAAGAAACTAAATATGGTGTCCTGTTTGCCACAATGAATGCTTTGTTTGTAAGTATTTTTTATAAACGAGGTAATAAGAAATTTAAAATGTGTAGATATATAATTATAAAAAGGTTAAGATGTTTCCAGAGTGTAAATAGCTGGAATTCAGAAAGGGGAGAGAGAGAGAGAGAGAGAGAAAGAGAGAGAGAGAGAGAGAGAGAGAGAGAGGGAGGGAGGGAGGGAGGGAGGGAGGAGGGTGGGAGAGGGGGAGAGGGGGAGAGAGAGGGGGGAGAGAGAGGGAGAGAGAGAGAGAGAGAGAGAGACTGACCAAGGAGTGTGAAATTGTATTTCTGTGTGATTTAATTACTTCTTTTCTTCTAATACTGGATGCATTTTTCAGGGTTTCTTCACTTTGGTGTGCCACTGCATTGTTTATAAGGATGTAAGTTAACTTCTTTTACACATATATTGCTAATTGGTTAGAACACAAAAGTTGCGTGTGCTTTTTTGCTTTCCAAGCTTTTCACTAAGAGGAAAACAGTCCATTACAGCTTCAATCCATTAAGGCTACTTACATTACTGTAATGCTGACTGCATGGGAATGTTAGAGTACAATGGATTTATTAGGTTAAGGATTATAAGCCAGAGTAAAAGTAGTATAAAAGCACTATACATTAATTGAATGTCCGACCAGTATGCCAGCTTCTTTCTTTGCTTTTTGTGTTTTTCGAATATAGTGCCAATTCATTAATTGAAGCTCATATGCTTATTTTTCATTTTTAGTCATTTGCAGCCTTTTGGCAGAAAAAGAAGAACAAAGAGGCATGCAAAAAGGGTCTTAACGGAATGAACGGGTCTATTTTATCTAATTCTAGTTTTAAATGTGAGTATGTTTTAACTATGCTGGTTGGTATACAGTGCTTTGATATCTGTAAAGTTTCATTCATACCCAAGTATTATGCAGTTAACTTTGCAACGTTGTTGAAATTGCTGCAGCATTTGCATACTTCAAGTTTCGAGGGTTTATTCCTATGTAAAGTGCTGTTTATGGCATGACCAGTGCCTGACTTATTATCACATTTGAAATAGTGTTGATTCAAACTTACCTGTTAATTTGGTGATGTTGATCTTTTTTAGTTGCAGATATTTTGCTATATAGGCTTGGTATTAAATTTTATTAATATAATAAAAATTTTCAAAATTTCGAGTATTTTTTGTATATTTTTGTGCATGTTTTTTTTCAAAACATTTGACATGTAAAGTTAAGTATTTGTTTTTCAAATTTGCTAATTGCAAATTTGTTTTACTGCAGCATTTATTCGTGCGCAGAACGGGTCAATATGCGAAGTGCATGAAATGATGCTTGATAGTCAAGAGCAAAAGGAACGAGTGCGACGGATGCGGGCCATCCTATATGGTGTAGGTAGCAGTCGTGAATCTGCTACATCTAATGTTACCGGTTTAAGTGCTGCATCAGATACTGTGTTTCCCATGCAGAAACTCATAAAACATTCTTCCACATCATCCTCTCTGCCGGGTAGTGCTCCGGAGGGCCAAAATCGCTTGAGCGTCCCACGTGGTAAAATGGCTGCAGAACTTTCTCCACCTCTGTCACATTCTGGCTCGAATGATAGTATGGAGTGCGAGCATTCCAGGACAACGTTCCATCTTGGTGATCCACCTAACAACAGAGAAGTGGAAACATCACTAGATGTGAAGCATAAATTACAGATTCTGTCACAGAAACTACGAGAGGACACACAAGCGAAGCACAGAAAATTGTTCAAGTCGGACTTGCCAAGTGATGGAGATGATCAAGAAAGAATAGATGATAAAACTGCTATGACTTGACTTGCGTTTGTTTGCACCATATCTGTTTAATGTGGGTATCATGGGGTGATTATTTGTTGATTTCAATGAAATGAATAATATTTATAATTATCGTAGTAAATATACTAATGATATGTGTCTGGTGTAAAAAATCATTTGTATGTGGCCATCAAGATGAACAGATACATCATTTAAAGTACAAATCTGCCAACATCTAACTAATTTTGCACAGTCAGCATCATCTTAGCATATTAATTATTTGTGAGCCCAGTTTCAAAATTATCGATAATTGATGCAATGAGCTCGCCATTCTTGAATTTTTAAAAGCAGACTTAACTGAAAGGTCATGTAAAGGGAATGTAAAAAAATGTGGACTGAACATGGGTTTGAACTAGCATATGTAAATCTTGAATTAAAGTTGTTGGACTGTATTCAAATCTGTCATGATCACTGGGTTTTGTAGCCTAGTATTAATGACAGAAGACTTGTAATAAAAAGGCCAGATCCAAAGGCCAATAGACCAGTTAAGTCTCTCATATTTTCATACTGTGGTCATTTGATTTGAAAAACTTAGTTAGTAGTTCAGTCCATTATTAATAAGTAATTTTGAATGTAAAATTATAAATTAATAATTAATTATTAATACCCACAAATCATAGCTTCTAAATGAATCAGAAAAAAATCAATTTAATTAGTTACTATTCTAACATGAGCAAATCAGCATATGGAAATGTTGAATTTTTGTTGAGCTATTTGGATAGAATTGCCATCTGTGTGGATGATGAATTCAAACGACTCTGTAGTCTAGTTGTTACGGCATTGTACTTACGATCTAAAGGTCATGGTTCAAATCCAGTCTCAGTCCTGGCTTTCACATTTCTTGCTTTTCAGTCAAAGTTGGTTTTAAAAGTTCAGTAATTGTTGGTGCATGTTATCAGTACTTTATACGTTAATGTATTTTAAAACAGGATATGTTCTCATTTTGGTGATGTTGTGTGTTATTTTTATACATTTAATTAAGAAAGAAAACCTTTGTAGCATATTCTGAGCCATGTTTTGGATTTCTTGAGGATATCTTTTAATGCAATTGAGCTGCATGAAATTAATGCACCTATTGTATTCAGTGCATTTGTTACAGGCAAAGTGTAAAACCGGGCAGTCTATAGAGTGTCTAGGTGTTTTATATGTAGTGCCTAAATTAATTTCTTATAGGGCAGACCAGGGCACTTTTCCAAGACATCATATATATATATATATATAAAGCAAAAGTATGTCTAGGTAAAGTGTATAATCCTTAGATTCTGGATATAGTTTTCCTAGGCATTTTATAGAACCTCATATATATATATATATATATTTAAGGTAATGTAATAACAAAACGTAATAATGTAATAAGATGTAATTATAAGGTAATAATAAGACTAGTGCTCAACATTTCTGCTAGGCATTTTACAGAATTTTATTTTAGGGGATGTGTGAAATTAGTCCTGTTTCTGTGTGCTTTCAAGTTCATCCAGTAAGTACATTCATTCGCTTGTTGGCCTTTTCTTGTCTTTAAAAAATTAAATTACTCCCATTGTCGTTTCTCTTCTGTGGTGGCGACGTTGATGACTCAGGTGACCAATTCTAGCATAAAAGTTACGGTGACACAGATGACATTCAAGAGTTAACAGAAGGCATGTTTGAGGACATCAGAAGGATGGCGATGGTGGGAATGTACTATAATCACCTCTGTATTCAGAATGTTGTGAAAGTTTCATGATGCAAACATTCAACCTTCTTGATATCAAGAAAATACACAGAGTCCAGGTTTGACAGGTACAAAGCAAAGTTAAGATGATGGCAGCTTGATAGACCACGAATTTCATTTCTGGAATCTGAATGCTCCAATTTGATGCTCAGTATCTTTCTCGGAAGTACATTCGTTAGAAAGTAAGCTTCCTAGGTACTGAAGGTGGTCTACTTGGCTGACTGGTGTGACAGAGATGCTGAAAATGAATCCATTGCCGATAAAACAGTTAATTTTCTGGTTTACATGAATTGCTTGCTTAATTTAATACATTGACCGAATTACAAGTTTTATGTAGTTGATTATAAATATATATCTAGGAAAAGTCAGATTGAACATGAGTTAACCTGATTTGTTTATTTTTCATTTTTCCAAAAATACTGTAAGATCATGTACACATCCTAGCTGTTATACAAAACACCTAAGTACAGTGTGAAAGTGGCACAGCAAAAACATTTATTTCGCACTTTTTGTAACATGCATAGGTATTATGCAAAATGCCTAGGGATTTTATAAAAAATCTAAATTTTGCACATTGCCTGTAACACAGCTTAATATGATTGGGGAAGGCTCATATTGTCACTAAATTATTGATTATTCGTACTTTTCAGTATTTGAAGCAGAAGGAAACCAAAACGGTTTTGTTGGGTTATTAAACGATATAGTTTATGCATGAGTTAAAACCATAGTAACTTTTTGTAATACCCAGTGAACATAGCTGAGATTTGTTTGTTATGTGTTCTTTTGTTTGTAAATATAACTGAACGTTTATAGTGCAACTGTACTATCTTAGGTATAAATAATTGTTGTATCATAGTGCACTCTAAAAGTCACCGAACAGTGTTGCTACTGCTGTTATCAAAATGGTACTTAAAATTAATCTAACGTGTTTTGAGAGAATGATATTCCTTAACCATTGTCTTTCAAGGATACGTTGTGATTTTACACTTGCGAATTTTGAATACTAGTCGGGTTTGTGTGACATTCGAATGATGAACGAATATATCTCTAATCCTTGTTTGCCACATTGGCCTGAAATGATGCATAAAAATTTGAACTTTAACTATTTCCTTAATCAAATGTAAAACTTATTTGAAAGTTTGAAAGTTTTACTAGCCGAACTTGCATAATTTCTAACTTTTGAATGATGATCATTTTTCTAATCCTTGCTTCATAATGGCTGGAAGCCAAGAATCATGTGTCAGAATTTTTAAATAGTTTTTATGCATGCAGTTTCCATAATTAGAAACAAAATTTGAAGTGTATCAGATTAGATTTTGTATTTGTACATTGCACTTGGGTGTAAATAAATTTACCCTTTATCCGAAGTAAATGTAATCCTGCCAGAAATTTACATTGAATCCATTAGGTGGACATTTTTAGACATCATCAGATTGTTTTGACTTGATGTGAAACAAATAGCATAACTACTCAGAGACAGCTGTCCTCAGTGTATGTATAAAATTTATGAATCTCAAATTAGATTTATTCGCGCGGTTACAAGACAAAAACATTTTTAAGTTTTTTCATTTAACGTGAAGACTGGGGACCTAACAGAGATGTAATAAGATGTTTGTTTGTTTGTGCAAGGTGTAAAAATCGGCGACTAAAAGTGCTCACAACGTACCATATGATATATATATATATATATATAGATATATAGATATATATTACTATTTGACAAATCACTCCTATGTGGGAGGAAAAACTTTTATGTATTATCTGTGCTGCTTTTGCCAGTTTTTCGTTAATTGCGACTCAGAACAGTGTTAGTTAATAGCTAGCAGGGTATGCAGTATATTAAAACAGATGTCTCTATATACACAAGGCACTGAATGTGCTGCTAGGTGGTGCTGTTGTGTCATATTGTCTTGCTCACTTTCATGTAATTTTGCACTGGCGCCAAAAGAACCCGAAATATATTGTAATTGCACATGTGTAAAGTTGGAATTTTTTCTATTTGATGTTGTTTTCGTAAAGCAAGTCGAGTTACTAAATTCGGGTATCTAAATGACGCTTCGCCTGTACAACGGCTCAAATATTTTGTGTTGTCTGAACTTATTCTTCGTTTGCATGGCATAAAAGAAGGCTACGTTTGTGTTAGCCTACAGTTAACCTGTAGCATAAATAAATTTTTGCTCATGATACTTTTTGATAAACATTCCCAGTTACATTAAGTCCTACTTGCTTATACGTTTGAACACTACTTCCAAATTAATTAAGGGAATTATTAGTATGTGCTATGGTTTTTGCTGTTACTGGATGTACAGAGTAATACATGTCTTGCATGAAATTCACGATTCTCTTCCTTTACTGTTTACTTGTCCCATTTGCTGCTGAGCACAACTAAGTTTCAATTTCATTGCATTATTTTGTGCATTTGTGAGTTGTAACTTGTACGCTTGATAGCTGAGCATTCTTGGACATAAATGCATTACTTCACTGGATACCGAATAAACCACCACCACTTCTGTAACAAAGTGCTTTTAAAACTGCATGAGGCTTTAACATTATCGTACTCATTAGACATTACCCAATTTGTCCTAACATTTCTTAAACACTGCGTGACGTTTGCCGCAAATATTACAACAGATAGACTGATTTATGTGAAGTATTTCCATAAAATGTGACCATACATCCTTCATAAATAATGCTTTCATTTTGCTCTGTCTGTTTACCTGCTTTTCTTTACGTGTGTAGTTGCTAAAAAGTGTAGTCGATTTATAAATTAAATGAAATGAAAGAAATTTGTATCCGTAAAACTTCATGCAGTAGAATGCAAGTGCAGACTTTTGCATAACACACAACAAACAGTTAATTAATAGTAAGTCATGATGTTTCTGTACCACCTTGCAATAGTGCTAAATTAGAAATAATATTAATATTACTATTATGATATCTAGTCTATAAGAATTGAGCTGTAGTCTGAAATTTTTTGACTGTTATTTGCTACTAGTTACAAGATTGTGATAAGAAGAAATAATTAAGATACTATATATATATATAGTTGTTTATTTTTACATCTAATAATTTTACGCAGGATTATAGATTGCACATTATATGTTGTTGCATATTGTTGCGTTGCATGAGGATGACAATCTAATGCTACAAAATGACCACAAGCCATTTAATGTACGAGCATAACATGAGATAAGGCATTTGATCCACTTGTCTATTATTAGATAACATAACGTTGTTGAGATGTGAGTTGACTTTGAGCATTGTTAGGCCTGTCAAGTGACTGAGAATTATGTTGACATATGATTGATGAAAAGATTAGTTATTGCTTTTATGAAATTCTGTGTTTAATGCTAACGCTGACATTGATATAGCTTCTCCTTTATGTAAGTCATTGCATAGATCCTCTTTCATAAGGGTCTACCGAAATATTTAGCGTTTTCGTTATAATTATTCGAGTGAATGTATTTTATTTTTCCTAACATTTTAACAGAGAGTTCTCTTTTATGGTTGTTGGGAAATAATACTTTCTCCCTCTTTTTTTCTGTAATTTTGTTTATGAATGTTTACTTTAATGTTCTGTTCTTTTTGTCGTAAGTGTTGCTAACTAGTATCGTAATTGTTGTCATAACTTTATTCTTTCTAATTAACATGAGTGACTTGAGTGCAATTTGAAATTCATGTGTGAAAATCTGGACAGTTTGATTCAAACTTCATAAAGCCATAATAAGGTGATTTACTGAGAACTGGACTTGCTTGAATATTTGGTTAAATTAGTGTTACTCATTAATGATAATAATTTCTTGTTTTAGTGTATGTGTTATATACAAAGCTCTTGGTTGTACATTATAATAATTACCTAATAATCTACATGAAATATTTGTCTATCTCAGTATTTGACTGTAATTGTATAGGTTCTTTTCAATGTTTGTATTTTTTGTTCATGAGTTGTATTTTTCTCAAAATTGTCTGTGCTCATCAGTTTCTTGGCTAATCGTGTTAATACTGTGCTCAATAAAAGTTTAATTTTTTATATTACTCGATGACACGTTTTATTTTCTAGACGTCGATAGATGGCAGCACGTACATACATAAATCTATGCATCTGCGTTTCCTATTATTTGTGAACTTATTGGCTTGCCTAATTATTCTGAGGACGTGTTTTTCGTTTTTTGAAAGATCTTAAAATTGGAAAAGTTGAGAAAACAATCTAATGATTCAAATTACAAATATGTAGTTTTTTCTCCTTAAATCGGCTTTGTTCGGTATTTACCCGTTTGTTTTTCTTTTGCACATATAACGTAAATTAGACAGAACGACAAAATATTAATGTTATGTTAAACGGAACCCCGCAAAACGTGGCGTACAAATAATTAAACAGCAGGTGTTTTAAATGCGTCACATGGCATTGAAATTGCTTGCATGCGATTAAGAGCGCTCAAGTGGAAATTCTTTTCTTCTTAAAGTTGCAAAGGTGTGGTGAAAGTAATAATCATTTGTGTGAGTCATACTTAAAACTCGTATTCAGTTCTGGCTTTGTAAATGAAAGCCCCGGGGCTACGCCGGTCTATTCCTGTTCCCAAGGTCGCACCAACGTTGTTGGACCGTCTCTCTCTCTCTCTCTCTCTCTCTCTCTCTCTCTCTCTCTCTCTCTCTCTCTCTCTCTCTCTCTCTCCCTCCCTCCCCCTCTCTCTCTTTTTCTGTCCGTTCCTTTCTCCGTCCCTCCTTTCTCTATCGCCCTCTTTATTATTCTCCCTACTTCGCGCTCCCTCCGTCTCCCCATCTCTATCTCTACTTTCTGTTTCTTTCTTTCTCCCTCTCTCTCTTTCCCCTTCCTTCCTTCCTCCTTCCTCCATCCATCCACTGGTTTCCTTTCTCTATTGCTCTCCTTGTCCTTCTCTTTACTTCGCTCTCCGTCCGTCTCCTCAGATCTACCTCACTTCTCGTTGCTGAGTTTGGGTTGCAATACTAGTGGTCGCAGCTTGGAGTCAAGAAATTTTAACAAGACTAAGCATGATGTCAATAGTTAAAGTTGTGTCGGCCATTTGGTTTTCATATAGATTTGCAAAACTGGGCGGGTGTAAGCAAAACCGGTAGTACTATTATCATGTTGAAAAAATCAGATGCAGTGCAAAGGCGCATTTTTATTTTGACACCATTTTACATACTACTTTGACTTGTGCTATTTATAACAGCACCACCACAGGATCATCTAGGTATATTATGCGTAAAATACCCGGGGTTGGATGAAACCTCGAAAACTAAATTACTGGGGTAGTGCAGCTATTGCAGCATTAATTGTAAGCGTATAATTTTGTCTGCCAGTCTGAAATGATTAATTATTATTAGGCGTGAAGTTTATCATGTCTAAAGAAATTACGTTTATATCACGGCACGATAAGATATGTACTTGCATAGTAGTGAATTCTGAGACCCTGTGCAGGAAAATTATAGTTTTGACAAATTGTGTAATCTTTTTATCGCTTGCTTTTCTTAACATGTGTCTGTGAAGTTACGTACACGCTAGGCTAGACCTTGAAATAACCTGCGTTAACAATTTGGGTTAATGGAGGTTATCTTCGGACAATTATAATTTGTACTGTGGTCATGCGAATTTTGCGTACATTATTCCAGCTACGATTTTTAAATCAGATTTACGTAGACTAAAAAGCACTTTGGTTCATAATCACTGTTCCACAGACGCCCTCCAGCGGCAGGTAGGCGGTGCTCGCATGCAGTCATAGGACTTGTTACCTTGCACATTCAGCGCTGAAGTCGAACCGTTGGTCGACCGCCGGACATAAACCGTCCAACTCACCTGCGTTGCTGGTGTGTGTTGATAACTGCAGGTGTGTTTCGATGCGGTGAGGATTATGTGGTTATCTGTGATTGTTGAACGTGGACATTAAATCAACGCGCTAGAAATGGATACTGATATAGAATTGGATTACATCGTAGAGAATAGCGAAGTAACTGAAAAGTTAAGTAGTGGTAAGCATCATGAAAGCATCATTGTTGTTTAAGATATATAATTTTTCAAGAAACAAACAAATGGTTATATTATCTGTCACCTTTTATCTACATTTTTGAAATTCCCGCTACTGTTTGTGCCACAGTGTAGGTCGTTACAGAACTATATGGAATAGGCAGTGTTGGGTACAAGTAGGATATCGTTCGAAGTCTGTTTACTTATAGTTATATCACACTTAGGCAAGTCAGATTAGGTATGCTGGATTCGGGAAATTTGGTCTTTGCAGTATTTGTTTTATAACGGTCACTGTCACTTATTTAACTTATACAGTTTTGCGTCTGTAACATGCCTAATTTATCTATCATATTAGTTTATTACCTACATG
The DNA here is from genome assembly GCA_030141605.1 of Tubiluchus corallicola. Lineage (NCBI taxonomy): Eukaryota > Metazoa > Priapulida > Priapulimorpha > Priapulimorphida > Tubiluchidae > Tubiluchus > Tubiluchus corallicola. The sequence continues at coordinate 362,558 of JAQGDQ010000109.1, read as the reverse complement.
GCAAAGACCTAAATCTTGCCCTGTGTTGGATACCAGAATTAATAGATAGCGAAACCAGTTGCGCTGGTTTTACATTAATTACGATAATGCAGTAATAAAAGTGATCAAGACGTCAAAACGTCAAATGCCTGTACACCCTCTAATATCTGTCATACTGGATGTGCTACTGAAAGCCTAGATCTATCACGACAAGTGAACTCTTCATAGAATGATGCATTGTAATATAAAATCTGCCACCTATTCTTTCTGAGTCATAACGCAATTTCGGCAATTGGCGCAGTCGGTAAAGGTCGAATCCACATAAAACCTATTTTGATTGAGAGGAAAATTTGTTTGCTATAATTATCGCCACTTAATTATGGCAGTGATGTCGCGATTAGGTTGTAAATTCTGCTAAACTTTGTCATTATTTGGTAATAAACGAGTAAAGAACAGCCCAAATGAAAGGCGAAATAAAGTGAGATTTTTGTATTCTTTAAAATGTTTCTAAATATTAATACCTTACAAAAAATATGTATTGAGTATATTGACCTATAATAATAAACAATAGTAAGCGAATGTTTTTATTGCTTTTGAGTTCACAAGATACTCTGAAGTGTCAACGCCTGTTCGAAAGTGTTTTGCATTGATTTTAATGGTGTTGTCTTCGTACTTGTAGCTATTAACGTAGTCATAAAGTTGAAACGTTATTAATTTTCGGTATAAGTGGGTCAAAAATTTGTAATAGCCCATTTGCACTGTGAAAAGTGCTATAGCAACGTGCATGCCATTTTGAATTGAGTTGCAGTGGTCATTTTTCTTCGTAATTATAGGAGGGAGGAGATGGGACAGGGTATAATTGTAGCATACTGCTCTTATGTGTTGATGGACTATATTATCTGTTTAGCCCATCGAATTTTCAATGATTTTTTCATTGTTCGTATTTAAGATTAAATGTTGCCACCAGAAGATTATTTTTCATTATCTTGCCATCCTTTTAACAGCACGATATCCGGGTCGGTTGGTTCGGAACCCGCTCGCTGAAACTGTTTGTATATTTAGCACTTATAGGATAGCGGCGAAAGTGTAATAACCTTAATTGATTAAGCCTAAACTTGAATCCACGATAAGAAGTTGAAATGTGGGTAAACAAATGCGTTGAGCTGACACACAAATCAGAGCAAGAATGATTATTTATGACTCATGTACAGCAGCAACTGTTAAATGCATTTAAACTTTGTGAAAACTGTGTGATTGGAGACTATTTGTATATAAATGTTTCGCTACATGCAGATTATGGCAGTGATCGCTGGCATTTTAAAACCATTCTTCAACAACATTTCAATTCCATTCGGTTCTATTAAATTCAATTCAGTGCAATGCAGTTCAATTAAATTCAATTCAGTTCAATTCACTTTAGTTCAATGCAATTCAGTTTAACGGCGGTCTTTAATTTGTAATATGTAAGCTCTTGATTTCTCGATTTACGTCAGGAATACGTATAAGTTGAAGGAGGATGATTCCTCGAGGAACCGTTTAACACACTTAATCAGACAGAATTTTGTTTGTCTATTTACAGTCTTGTCTTACACAGTTTCATGGTGTGTAGTAAGTAACACTCGATCTGGCTATAGTAAAAGAAAGAGTCGTTTCTGGGCAGTTTCACTCCTTTGAGGGAGCGTGTTTATGAGGGAGATATATCCGAAAGTGAATTAAGTTATTATATACATTGTGTTATCTATATATTATATCAGAACGCGAACAAAGACGCCTCTAGTGAGTCGGCAATTCACGTCGGACGATTATCCTTGATAAAGAGATGGATTCCAATCCTGCCACAACCATACACGTAATAAGTGGGCTTGTCGTTCCGTGCTGATTTTGGCTTGAGGTGTGCCGCACTGAATATAAGAATAGAAGTTGCTACACGCCTATATAAGTGACCCACATAGTAACGTAGACATGGAAGAAACAAGCTAGTTGAATGTGAAGCTTTCATGTCTCAAGAACAGTTTATCAAAACAGTGATAGAAACGTCTTTGTGTTCATTTTGAACTTTTACATCAGGTGCATGAGATTGAGGGGCGTTGCTTGGCCGCACCCGCCTGTGTTAGTTACTATGGAAACTTGAGTGACTAATCGAAACTAGCTAAGCAAAAAAGGCAATAAATGATGCTTGTGAGAGACGATTGTAAAAAAACCTAAGTAAACAGATCCCGTCGTGTGAAGTTTTTGAAAATGATTGCCATGATTTTAGGTTCAAAAAAGACAAACACCGTCGTAGTTTTTTTGGTCGTAAACGAATGCGCTGTTAGGCCAAATGTTTATCGAGCTGATACCTTAAATCACCATTTCAGTCAAATGTAAAGTGAGTGCAAAACCAATCGTTACAAATGTTCATATTAAAACACTACAGACTTAAATATCAAACGAATGGGAAAGGAAGACGGATTTTTCCTTATATGTTTCTGTATCTTACCATACTAGTCATACATTTAAAAAGTAGCACATCGCATTGACTTTAAAATATAATAAACTAAAACGTTCTGCACACAAGAAGAGGATAAAAGACAAAGACGTCACATTATAGAAATACAACGGCTTGAACTTCTTATCGTAATAATAGAAAATGCAGCATCGAGTGCTGCGAGAAACATTGAAAAGATCAAAATAAAATAATACAATCATCCCAAGATAATTAGACAGGCCTTGAAATGTACTAGGCAAGAAGGGTGTCGATTTTTGAGCAGCTAAGTTGTGACTTCTAATGCAGAGCTGATTTCAAGTAGCTATAATTGTTCGAGATCAGCCTAGCGTAAATATGTGTTCGGTTAGGAAAACATTCGTTCCATTCACTTCGCGGAATTTGCCACTTGAAAAGTTGAAACGCGACTTAGAAATTGTCGAAACTCAGCGAACCCATTTCTAAATTTATTTTAAAATTTATTATTATAGCAACCGCCATTAATTTTAATCTTCACCTGCTTGTAACACATTTGCAAAGATTGGGGTCTTGCATGTATGCTGAAAATGTGAATTCAAATGACAATATAACGTTCTTCCTGCTGCGAAATATTATAAATATGGAACGTGTCCTCGCCCGTCAAGCTTACTCTCTAATCCAAATGCAACAAATTATTTCAACGTCATAGTGTTACCAGGCTTACCACTAAAGGCTGTAATTATGTAACTGGGCTATAACAGTAGTCAGGGAAATTAGTATTGTTAGAGGCTGACCAAACAATTCGCATTTTAATTAATCGTTTAAAATCGTGACTCTTTCGTTGAAACTTCAACAGAACTTGTTTTTTTTCATAAGGCCTGAATTTTATGCTATTGTAGGACTGTAGGTGTCGTTTTTACAGTTTATTTCGTGCATTTAATTTGAAACTAAAGTACCTTGTGGCAAAAGTTTTAATAATCACATATATTTTAATTTAAATTAAATCAAATTTAATCGCAGCCGAAATAAGAGCACTAGCATTCATCTGAAACGCGTTTTAGTTGAACAGTTCCTATAACTGGATACTTTGAAATATCAACGACAAATTGATGTTTTCAACTTTCGATGTTAGTGTCTTCACATTCCTTTTTCTCAAAACAACATAGACTTGACAAAACTTGAAGCTAATTTGACAAAACGTAAATCTATATGCTGTGAACACGTTTTCATATGACCTATAAACTTTTTATGCAATTAACCTGGTCTTCTTGTAGTGAAGTTTCTATGAAGCATGTCTGGTTTAGAGTGTTTAATCTGCCCCAGGGTGTGATGTTAACACCTGTCTCTGCCGTAAAAACTTCTAGAAAGTTATTGCACGACCTGTATAGTGCATATAGATAAAGCGCATACACATAAAGCTCGCATTTAACAGTGATGATAAAAATTTCCTCAAATTTCAACGAGCATAAATTCATTAATTTTTTTCATTATTATTATTAATGATGACGATTTTTTTTCATTTTCTGCTTTCTAGTTTCTTGAACATTATGGAGAGTTTGACAAAAAAATCATTTTTTGCTGGTTACATGATATTTGCCCATAATACCAGGGTTTCAATTTCAGCAATTCGCTCAACCAAATAAAGTTATTGTCGATGTCATGTTGCTTCATTGTAACTAAATATACGGTTGCCGAAAATAAAGCGGCTTGACTTGGTAGTATTTGATCATCAGGCAAAGCTTCCATTAGCTTGTTGCTTGACTGTTTCATTATAATGTGCACAAACACAGCATGTAAACGATGTTGAGTATTACACTGCCTGTGATGTGTGCAATGTGTCATCAAGTTGTGTGCACACGTCTTGAGAGCGTCATGAAGAGGTCAAAGCTTTATGGATGCTGGAAAAGATAAAAAGTACTAGGAGAAGAAAAAATTCGTTTGTGTAGGTTTATTTTTTATTATGCATATTAAGTTATTACAATAGTAGAAATACAATTTTTTTCACATAGTCGACTAAAATGAAAGTCAGTAATTATTATATTGAATACCTAAGTTCGTCTGTGTGTATATATTACTTTTATTAAGTTTACATACAATAACCAGTGAGGATCCCGTTCGTTCTCTGCGCGGGAGGGTGTAGATTTGACTCAACAAATTACTGACTGAAGGAGCCTCCAAACTCTAAAACTAACCTATAACAATAACGATAAATTAAATCATCTGAAAACAGTAATAATAGTAACGGGTTGGATATCTGTGGCTTTTCACCTATAGCGGTCAACAATGATATCGTCGGTCTTTTTGATCTTTTCGTGGTCATTGCACGACTGGGTTTGGCACGATTTTTAATCTGAAGTTAAAATAAAAATGTTGTAAAAATAACACTGTTTTGATGAAGAGCAGGAAAAAGCTAGGAGTAATGCGCGCCGCGGGAGAAGGTGGTGCGACAGCTAATAAAATAGTTATTATGAAATTTGGACAGGGTTCATTGGTAATACAAATAGAATCGGGCAGTCAGACAATCTGCAATTGCAGAAGCTGCAACATACGTTATATTTTTACCAAAAACTATGTCCTTGTTGGCGTAAGGAGTACATATCTGGCTTGTTCTAGTAGGATGCGCTAAATCCTGGAGCAGATAAGTGCCGGCAAAGCAGATGAATGACCATATTATTCTAATTTATGAGTTCTATGTTGAACTTCTGAGACGGATAGCTATAGCACCTCGTGACTGAAGTAAATTAACGTCTCTGTGTTCAGTGCTTCATCTCTGAACTAGTGACAAACGAGAAAGTGTAATAGATGAGCAATGTTTCTTTTTAATTAGATCCGTATGTTGCGATTGGTCACTTGGTCAGGATGCATGATTGACTGTGTGAGTTCACTGCTGAGTGATGGTCGAGTGTAATGTCGTGATTATCAATGTCAATCGAGCATGAACTGCTCCGGAACTATTACCGGATAAATTGCCGTAAAGTAAGGCATCCGCCCTTCCATACTTCATTAATGTCCATTATTTATCCTTTGGTCGTCATTGTGGCGCGATATTAGATAAAATTTAGAAACAACCAGTAGGCTTTTATAGTGATTATAGTTACATTTAAAGATCATTCTCATTTAATGATTCTTTCGTCGTCGTCACCATGATTCGTCACTATTATCAGGCATGTTACAACTGAATTTCCACCATATTCTTCATCGCCGTAATTTGCCATGACACATTACAATAGAAAACGTCAAGTTTATTGTCACAATAGTTTGTGATTTTGCCGTTGTCGTCAAGTTTATTGTCACAATAGTTTGTGATTTTGCCGTTGTCGTCAAGTTTATTGTCACAATAGTTTGTGATTTTGCCGTTGTCGTCAAGTTTATTGTCACAATAGTTTGTGATTTTGCCGATGTCGTCAAGTTTATTGTCACAATAGTTTGTGATTTTGCCGTTGTCGTCAAGTTTATTGTCACAATAGTTTGTGATTTTGCCGTTGTCGTCAAGTTTATTGTCACAATAGTTTGTGATTTTGCCGTTGTCGTCAAGTTTATTGTCACAATAGTTTGTGATTTTGCCGTTGTCGTCAAGTTTATTGTCACAATAGTTTGTGATTTTGCCGTTGTCGTCAAGTTTATTGTCACAATAGTTTGTGATTTTGCCGATGTCGTTTGGTGTCATTACGTGTTGGTAGTGAAATTATCAAAACACGCTTCCGTGTATAAAGTCTGCTGAAATGTTTTCTGGCTTACATTTAATCCACAGGCCTGTAACGTTATTGGGAAATGTTGTACACTTTGGCCCACCCGAGAAAGTTCATCAAGATAAAAAATGGCGGATGCAAACAAATCATTGGTTATAAACAACTTGTCAACAAAGTAAACACGTTGAGCATACAATTATGTAGGCGTGTAAATGTTTTGTCCTTTTGGATTTTCAAGTATTTCCGGCTCCTCGCGAGCGCGTTAAAGAAGAGAAAGTGATTAACAGTCAAAAACACGGTGGCAGTTTTATATTATGTTGGCTGCATGCACATTAAACTGATATTTCAAGTGTCAGTCCATTGCAGGTACTTGGCTGTTTACAAAAATGTAGAACGTGTATGTCTTGTGATATACTTTGCGATATCAGCAGGAACTTCTGTTTAAATCTCCAGATTAAGGTACAGATTAAATCTTGATATGGTGAAAACTTAGTCTAGTTCATTGTACATGAGATCCGAATTAAATATTAATATAATTCATGAGTCACTTCACAACGCATGGGCAACGATTGAAAGATCTCTATTAATTACTATGATTAATTAACAATTGTAGGTGAAAGTGAGGATGCGGCATGAACAACCTTGTCGGGTTTCATAAAAAATAGTTTCAGCAAAGCTGAAGAAATCACAAAATTAAACACGCTCGTTTATATATTCAGTTGCCGGTGCTTCTCGATAAGTCTAAATGTTGTACCGACTAATTTAAAAATTAAATCACAATTAATCGAATGAATTATTAGTAATACATCTAATAAGTGTTAGCTCTCGCAACACTATTTCATTAGCGCACAGCTTCTAATTTATGCAACACTGGTATTAGCTTTCGAGTGGAAAATCTAAAAAAATATAGCGCATATCATTATGCCCCAGTTCCGTAACTACAAAATTAGAAAATGAGCTAGTATTGCAGAAATTATACTAAGTTTACTATAGTCTACACTGCATTTATTGGTTAACTAGACTGTTAGCCCATTTACAGCAGCATGAAATTATTTCCTTTAAGCATCATTAGATTATTTCAATCGCAGATGATAATTGTGGAGATGACGGAAACGTCATGCCATAACAATGACAAAGGGCTGGCTCCTTATGAATGACGTCATCTGGGGCTGTATAATCGCATTATGGGATGTGCTTTCTTATTCAGTGAATGTCCGTTATGTCTATTGTAAACGTTGGCAGGTAGAATTCTTATACGTAGAAGAAATATGCCTTCAAAACGAGAAAACACAGCAGTCAATCCATTAAATACTAGGACATTGCTATGCCCGTGGCTTGTCAGCACCACTGTCCATACCCATAACAGAAACACTTGACCCACATCAGTTGGACAATGCTGAGTTTGTTCTTCTCTAGGGGATGCTGCAACGTTTCTCTGAGGGCACGCTCCCTTTCTGACAAGTAGCAGAAGACAGCGGAACAAGCAGAAATTAATTTTGTTTGTGTAGGCTAGTGCTATCCCACGTGACATCAAAGGCAGGTATAATTGTAAAATACATGAAAGTATTTTATGGGTGACTTTGCAAATCACGGGAGTTCTTAAAGTGAGGAACATGAAGCAGAGTGAGGTCCATAATGTAGGCTAAAGTCTCACAATAAACATGTACTTGCAAGGCTGATATTTTAACATTATTGTGATCGCTCACTAATAATTATAATTGTTTTTAATACCTGCTATTCATTCTGCTTACAAGCAAAAAAACTAATTAGCCGTGTAAAATACGCTATGCCCAGGCTTAATTCCATTTTGATTGCTGAATAAAATAAGTTTTATTCCTGCAACACACGTTCATTTTTGATTTATTGATACATACTGAAGTAAATTATCTACAAACAAAGTGAATAGTTTTAAAAATATGATTATAAATGACAATAGCGCATGTATATTGTTAGACACGCCATTTTTCAATCAATCAAATTTTATTCACAGGATACGCATAGTCCTGTACTCCGCTGGTTATTAATTTAGGATTTTGATTTATAGCTCTCCATACATGACTACACATATAGCTACATATTTTATTTGATGGAGGATGGATTAATTTTACTCAAAAATAATTAAAAAGCTGAAATTTTATTCGCTAGAAACACTAAAGAAAAGGTTTTGCAACTTTGTTAGAGATAATAAAAGGTTAATTAAAGATCTTTTTAAATTTTCTGAGGTATATTTGTAAAAGGCGTCTCGAAAACATTTCAATAGAGAATTTTCTATATGATTCGCCCAAAGCCAACTATGTGACGCTCGGTGTGAAAGGTTCACTTTTAATGTTTTGTTGGACTAGATTAATTGCTAAGTGTTACTTTACAACTGAAACGCCGATACAGAATGGAGTCACTATTACAGGATTCTTCCCTGCAGTGACTTCTTTCATTCTTCTGGTAAGATTTCATGTAGGATAGGGAGGGTTTCGGATTTGGCATAAACCTTTCAGTGAGACTGTTCCGACAGTGATGTACGATATGTCTGCCACATAGGGGATCCAAATTTCGAGTTTCTTCTTTCTAGGGGCAAGAGGTCGTGTTCCGGACGGTTTTTTCCATGCATGAACTTTCGTTTGAACTTTTGCCGTGTGCGCCGTTTCTGGGTAATCGCATTTTTGGTTGCAATTTGTCTGGTGTTTCATAAAGTAAACTAATATTTGCATGTTGTAGGCAAATTTTAACTAATTTATGACATCTACTATCGAGGGTAGGAAAGGAATATTGCAACAAGGTATCTATAGTCCTATAAGTTACAAGAAACATTTACAGTTTATAAATTTTGTAGATATACAATCTATACGCACTCTTTCATGTGGTGTATAAACGAATTAATGACTACGTGTGTAATCATAATGCCAGTGGACTTACGAGACACCGGAAGTGTGGGCGGATAATTAAGAAAATGATAATTACCAAGAGCCGCAAAACACACTTGGAGTGTTTGAAACATAGAAATTACATTTATGTATCATAAAGTAACCTAATAAGATCTTCCACTAAAATGGTTTGTTTAATTAGTAATCTTTACTTGTTTTTCACACGTAGTCTTGTTATCGAAAATATTCAGGGCACATTTCCAGAGCATCAACTTCCCGAAATAAACTTGATAACTGATACCTAAACGCTGAGTGGATGGTTTTTTGGTATTTTCTCACGAGGGGTATAAGAGCATGCCGGGACAATGACTTGCATTGTAAGTACACGCTATAATACTACAAGACGCAGCAGTAATGACTAATCCACTCGGGACGGTAAGGTTCTCAAACACGCAGGAGGTGTCGCATCGGGAAACAAACCCATTCATTAGTTTGTGTAGGCTGTCATAAAGCACCTCCCTAGGCCATGTATCGTCTGAGCCATTGAGTCAGGGTAGGACAGTTGAGTTCACTGCTCATTATTCACAAAATAATTCCGTACAATTAATATTAAATATACCCGAGTAAGCATTTTACACATTATCTACATACAGTGAACAATTTTATGTAACATATTAAAAATGTTAGTCTTTGAGTTTTGGTTCTTTTTAAACCAATTGTCTTGCAAGTCTCTGAAAAGGTTAAAACTTCTAATTGTATAAATGTATTGCCTATTTATTCGAAAGTTTAAATGTTTATTATTGAAATGAATTATAATTTATTGTTTGCATGGGTATCAAAGAGCAAAATATGAGTGGCACTGTTGAGTTCAGTTTTCGAAAGCTAAAATACGCGAGCTTGTGATAAGCTCTAGCTTTGGCTTCACTTGCGTACATTCATTTTCGCAACATGTCGACCTTTTCAACTGATAAACTTAAATAGCATTAAATATTCACAAAAATAAAAGCCATATAGGTGCTATTTAGCCATTCATTTATAAATAATTACGTGGGCTACCTTCTGTTGTGTTCTGATCTCTGTTTGCTTTAACGACGTGTGTTAATGATGCTTTAATAAATTGATATAACTTGCGTGACGTATGAGTGCATTTGATGACCAGTATAGATACACAAACGTTTCAGCTAGCAAGGATAGATTAATAGATTAAGCACTGAGTACACCAAGTAACCCCGTACGCAAATAAGTTGAGTTTATGTAACACTAATTAATGTCCTTCACCTAGCAAGAGCAATGAAGTAACATTTAAAGTAATTAAGATGATTGTTTGACTGTGGGCTTGCAAAACATGCCGTGCAAAGCTATGTTGAAATCGTCACAAACGAATGTTTTCTGATGCATCAATTTATTTTAATAATGTTTGCTATAATGTTAGTGCATTGTGTACGGTATTTCATAGATAAATGAAAGATTTTACTACTATAGCATTCTATTATTGTTGCAACTGCTGCCCCTCTGCATTGCAGGCAACAAAAATTTACACATTCATTTTGTTGACGAGGTCCGAGAGAATGTTTTGTTTGTTAAGTTTTGTTGGCATCTGGCTCTGCAGTAGCGACTTGCCTCCCTGCAAGGAATCCATCATTCTCTGAAAGTGTAGCTCTTGAGTCTAAAGACTAAATCACAAGGTAGCGCAAGTAAGAAGAAACAAGTTACGTGAAAGATGAGGAAAGAATTGAAGTTTATCTTGGAGCCTTTCTTGCATGGCTGGGGTGCCAGCGTATGCGAGTAACTCATGTAGGTGAAAGAAAGCTAAAATGATCTTTGACATCAAAGTCTGCCCATTTACGGGTGCTTGTCCATTTAGCTCGCTGGAATGAGACGTCCATGTGTTTGAAATTGTAACAAGAGGTTAATTAGTAAATCGTAGAACACTGTCCCTTGAAAAGTGTCGAAGAAGAAACAGTCGAAGCACGTTAACGTGATTTTTTCATAAACTATGGCGCCTTACTACAAATATTGCCATGCTCTGTAACCTTTGCCTGTCGCCAAGTGGTTCGACTTCTCCATTAAAATATACCATACTCGATTAATATTCGCAACGATGGTCAGACACGAGTTTCTTGTTTAATACTTCAGTTTTACGACATCGTTAAACAAGGTGATCAGGAAGTAGACATAACATATTAGAATTATATATAAAATGGCATTTTATGTTAGTAGCAGTTTTACTGTAGATTGATATGTGACACCAGACTTAACTGCAGTGAAGAAAGGCCTTATAGTGAGTTGATTTAAGTATGCATCAGTAGCACAGAAAACAATTATAGTTAACTTGGTTATGAATAACTTAATTTATTTTTTTTAATGAGCGGCTGACGATATGCGCGCTAAGAATTCTTTATTGCCAACTGGTACACACCACTCCAGTTGGTAGCACGTCAGATTGTCCGCGCAAATTCAGTTAACTCCATCTCCTCATTATTCCTCAGCCTCTCTCAACGATAAAAATAATTTCGTGGACATAGCGTCATTCCACACTCCTACCTCTTGGTCCTTAGTTCTGTGTACTTAATGTCGATGAATGAAATTTGTAATGGAATAAGATTATGCATTGATAAACTGTTTATTTATTCGTGTAATAGACGTTTATCTGCTAACTGGAAATCTGTTTGCTTTATCTAAGGATAACGAAAAAGAAAAAAGCTCGTGAGAAAATCTGTTCGTTAAAAGCGGTCTGCTGTTTAGTTAAATGTTTAACACTGCATCGTAATGCTATTGAACCCCAGCTACTTTTCTTTGTACTTTTAAAAAGTTAAGTATTTAAATAACATACGAATGGATTAATAAATGATTCCGCCGTGCTGTTGGAATATGCTCGAGAAACTACTGTCTAAATGAGTAATATCTGTGGAAATTTGATAAGTTTATACATATACATGTTTACATGGAATTCTAGTAATCCTGATCACGGGCTTGTGAACCGCTCTGAAAGAGTGATTATGGGTCGATGATGTCTATGGGTTATTTTCACTTCGAAAGAAAGTGATAAATCGCAACTTTTGACTTCGTCGTAATAAGCAGTGGTTTCAGTAACTATTTTACTAAGTATTTCTTTGGACCTAAAATGTGAACACGGAGGACTGAGGAGGATACATTGAGAAGTAAATTTATAGTGAATTTGTCCTACATTTATCTGATTAGCACCAATTCTTATGCAAAAGAGCCACTAATTTATTTATCTTAAAACAGTGAAAGTGAAATACATGTAGCAATAACACTGGTTTGTGTCCTGATGTAGGCCATCTCAACAGAAAGGTTCTTCCATAATTGCCCCAAATTCTTCTGCAAAGACGATGTCAGATAAAACTGGGACAAAACGTCGCTTTTTGTTCTTTTCACAAAACCTTGTATGTTTAGATAAGATTGGCAGTTCAGAATGACAGATAGGATTATACGCATAGGCAAATGTATGTAAGAAAAATGGACTAGTTAACGACCATGTATATAAGGTATCATCGCAGAAGGCTTGATCGAAGTAATGAAACTGTTGTATCGAAACGTGCTGAAATAGTTAAATGGGTACAAGAGGTGATTTACTAAGTTTATCTATACTGAGTTTATATGTTCTCTTCTGTCTATTTAACTATTAAAGCATTGAAAGCTTGTATTGTATTAAGTGAATGTTGGAACGCTTTCTACATGAGTACAAGTACAGTATAAAAGGCTGCCGTGTATTAATATTTTAGTAGGCCTACTGTGGTGTATAGTCACCTGTCAATTGGTCAGAGCTTTCAGTCACATGACTAATTAAAACACCGTGTAATCACGACAATAATTACTGTTTTGAGTAAAACATTTGAAATTAATGAATAATAAAATAATTGCCACTTTTTTCGTGCATAAATATGCAGCACTAACGTGTGCTTTTAGTGGACATTCGTGCGTCCATTATTTTTCTACACTCTTTCGTCCCTGGTTAAAAAGCTATAATCTGAAAAAATACTGCAGAGTAAAAGGGGTCCACGGCATGTCAGGTTAGATTTACTTTGTCTGAAGTAAGTACCTAGAGTAACGTCAAAGTAACTCTGTGTGAACCAAATAAATAAACTAACGTCAGTAGAGTGCATATCTTTTTTCTGAAAATTAACACTATTGTCAAATTTAAATTCTCAAAAAATTTTGCTATTTAGGCTCGTCAATCCTGAAACCAATTACACATACTGCATTGACTAAAAATATTTTAAACAGATATAAAATAGTTTAGGAGCAAACTAAATTCTACTTCTAGATGTTAATTTGAAAATTCATTTCTTTTTCAGCATTGGACGACAAGAATGTCCAGCATAGGCAGAACATTTTCCGCTTACTTTCGACACTGTGCCATTATTCAGAGGGAGGCTATAGTCGTGTCTTACAGACGCTGGAACAGTATAAGGTGAGTGACCTTGAGCTTGACGAATTAACATGCTCCCGATGGTCACCTAGATCCAGCAAGCTTAAGTTGCTTCTGCTGATGCTGTTACATGAATCCTTGTTCTCATTTTTCCATGTCTACGAGTTCTTACAGAAAGACAAGGCATTGACTTTTCGTGCTAAAGTGCCAGTATCTAAAGGTTAAAATCAGTAAATCCAGCGCCAATGTCCACCTTGAATAAGCATCTACTAATTACTGCGGTGGGCGGTTCCACATTAACCGCGCACCTGTAATTAAGCGAACAAGTGTACCTAACAGTGAAATTGAAAGGGTCCATATTGGTTTGAGCCGAAGAATAAATTAACTGGATCCTTGCCAAGAGAAGCTGAGCTTTCTCATAAATAAACATATCACACTCTGGTAATGAATATGTTTAATTATGAGATGACCCTGAAATGTTCTTAAGCAGGATCCTACGCTTAGAACTGCACGATTTCAAATCCATCATTAGTTACCATATGGTCCAAGTGAAATAATTCTGGTTCCACTAGCATGTCTTCAGCAGATACGGTTACTCTATGACAAATTTGTTTATTATTTAGGCTATTACACTATAGCATTGAAATTGAAGAATGGAAGTTTCCCTAACTGTGTTGCGTTGGTTTCTAAGTAACACTTGTTTTACTTAAATATTCATCTACTTAAGACGAAATATTAACTCACTGATTAATACTCAGTCTATCTTGATCAATGATTTATAATATTAAAATATTAGACACTTGGAATACACACCACGAAGTTAACTACATTTACAATCTTTAGGACATCTTTGCTCTTAGAATTTCATCCGGTCACAGAATTGTTTGGCGACTTGGTAGTCAAATTAAAACTGCAGAAATGTGCACTTTAGTTCAGAAACGTTAAGCCATGGTGTCACATAAGAAGAAAAGATTCACGCCCTTCTCCTGTCAATTGTACATTTGTACGTAAAAAGGGGTCTAAACCGGAGACAGCGTGTAAGAGCTCCTGCCGATTTTAGACCAATTTTTGCAAATTAGTGCCGGCAAAAGTTGTAAATCTGTACATGAACTATCGACACTTGATCCATTTAGCCTTGTAACCTTTATTTGGAAGAATAACTTCAGTATGTACATGCGCCTCTAATCATTAGCACTTCGCAGCCCAAATAATGTTTATATGTTATTCTGTTGTCAGAAACAACGCCGTGTTTGTACGCCCATGAGGCTGAATAGGAAGTTAACTCAGAATCGGCCAGCAAAAGACCAAAATGAAAAATTATAAAAACCTATATTAATTTTACAGGTTTCCTATATTGTTTTTACTGTTGTCCAAACATTGCAAAATTTCTATTCGCAATGGTGTGTATCTCAAAAGCAACCTCCCATTAAGTGGTTAAGTGGCCCAATAACGCGTAACTGATGCCTAACTGCCTCTCATCTTTGCAACACTATCAATTGCGCAACGCTCTGTGAGCATTGTAGATTGAATTAACTCAAATTGCCCCTTCCTCCATAATAAGTTTACAATCTTTGAACAAGTAACACCACAATTTTCTCAAATATTTCGTGCCTGTATTTCGATGGTTTTTCAAGATATGGATTAATGGGGCTATTATATATTATATTAATAGAAGTTTCTTATCAAGTTTTTAAAATTAATTATCTGCTCTAAGAGAACTAAATTTAGTCCAATTAGAAAGCGAGAAGCCGAAAGACTGTGCCATTACGGAGGGGCCATGCATTATGCTGCTATTTATGCAGTGCTATCTTGACATCCACTTACCATTGTTAACATCAAGATTGATGTGTTAGTTTGATTATATGCACAAATCATCATTCATCTGACCAGTGACATGTTGCAAGCATTAAACAATCATGGCACGGGGTAGACTAGGATAGGGGCTCGTTTACTTATTTGGTAAGTATTAACAAAACTTCGATGTTTTTTTGGTTAAACGTTTTATTAATTGTCGCTGTTACAAAAATGAGTGACTATAATTTCTTACGAAATATAGAGCAGTTATGTGAGATCATAACCAAAATGATCAGAAGTCTAAGAATTAGGGCCACCAGCGTTGAACCACCCTTGGTCAACATTTCTGCCACGTTTTGCTAAGAGACCGCTCAGGCAATTTTCCCATGATTTACGTATGTAAGTGTATGGAATATTTCTACAAAAATAAGCCGCATATTCGTAATGATAGTGTTTATCCGGTACAAATTTACACAATTATGGTCCATTTACGGTCGGCTGTGAGTTGTAACAGAGCCACTGTCCTCGTAAAATTACTCAGGTATAGGCTCTGGCTTTTGATTGCGCTTCTGCCTCAAATGTCTGTAAAAATCGCTTCCGCTTCCATACTAGCTAGCCCTTATGCGGAAGGAATCAAGTGATTCTTGACGTTGACTAACTCTTGTCTCGCCGTTCCAATTATCTGACAATTTCTGATGCACATACATCGGATTTTTGTTTCGCAACTTGCTGTTGCAGCTAGCTTATACCATCAACTGTAGTTGTGTGAGTCTCGGCGAATTTAAGAGTAATCGATGACTTTGTCTAAGTGTTTCACTTATTTGTTTACTTTCGCCAGCTCATTTTTATTATAATTATTAAATGATTCCTCTTTTCTGTTTGTATATTATAGTATCTCTTGTAAAGCAATGGACGGATGAAAAAAGAAAAAAAACTAAACAGACTTACTTAATATAATGAGATTACCCAAGTCATATTGTTTTAGGAGTGCAAATCAAACAGCCGTTTATAATCTTTTATTGACTTTCACATATCTTTTCTAAAGTAACTTTTGATTCAACGAATAAATCTTTGTTCAGGATGTGTTTTCGTTGTTTCTAAGTTTTTCTCTCTGCGGGTGGTATTTTGTTATCAAGCATTGTGACTTTGTTTTAATCTGATGTAACCTTTCTCAGGAATTTTCGCAAGCAGTTACGTGACGTTTTCCTGGTTTAGGTGGAGTTTTTCTTTGTCTGGTTTTTGCCACTTTAAAATTTTTCATTTCCAAAAGTAACTGTTGTTGCTTGTAGTCTTCCAGAGGCAGCAGCAGCAGCAGCAGTGGAGGCGTCAGCAACACTAGTTTACTTACTGACAATAACAGTTGACGCTGACAACGAGATCGACACTTTGTCCATTACCCGTTTTTTTCTACCAGTAACCCTGCTCTAGTCGATCGTAATGATCTTTCGTCAGATAACCTAACCAAAGAGGCCACTTGTACTAAAATGTTATTGCCTGCGAGAAACCATTAAGAGCAAAATAGGAAAACTGGGCAAGAGAAGTGCTGGGTGGTCATTATGAGTACTTAGCTAAGAAAGATAAGCAGCACTGAGCCTGTTTAATAAATGTATGAGAGGCCGCTTGGGAAAACTATTTTTGACGTTTCATCTGACGTTTTACGCCTTCAGTTATTTTTTTCTTCGAGGAAGAACGTATGCATGTTTGAAATTGGTTAAGATACAGTCTATAGCTCAGCCATTGATATTCATCTTAGCTAGTTAAGAAATAAGTAAATGATTCTTACTTCCTACTTCAATGCCCTTCTGAATTAAGGCCTTCAGTGTGTTGAACTTCAAAAAAATTAGCAGATAAACAATAGCAACCCAATCACGACGTCCGCCACAAGAATTACTACTCAGCTATGGAAGCTATGGCTGTAACACGAACATTTGCCTCAGACTGGCTGTTTAGGAGCTTAGCTACTTCGCCCGGGACTTCGCGGAGCGGTGAAAGCAGAAATGTGCCCTTCCTGGTGTCTATTAAGTCCTTCTCCACACTTTCTAATTATTTAACATTACTACAGACGTTGTTGAAACTGATTTTACTTTTCAAGTATGAGGCGTTGATTAATGGCTTGAGGAGGTTTATATGGCTTTGTACTGCAGTGATCCGTAAAGCATCAAGTTACATTACCTGTTTAGGGTAATAAAACTTTCAGTCGGTTCAGGTGAATGAAGAGTCCAAAAGTTTAGTTACTTTGCGCTAAATTAACCCCAAGCTGTCCACTGGTAGAACCTGTACCACTATAGTCTACCTATACTTGAGACTCTGGGAAATGTAAATAGTGCGACTTTCAATGTACAAACACCTGTAAAGGGATTTCCAGCACTATCTATTATCTTCTAAATGTTTGAAAGCGACTAAATTTGCATGCCCGCAAAATAGATGATGATGGTGGTGGATATTAGTGATAAGGACGAGGATTAAGATTAAGATGATCTTCTTTAGCTGATTTGTATATAATATTCAACTATTTTTGAAAAAATACTGCATTTATTGTGGAGTGGTAGCAAATTATATTAAAAGTCAGCTAGCACTCAGTTTCAGGAAAACTTGGAAAAGAAGTTTGTCCTTCACTTCTGTTACTCAGTGCGCAAAACTAAATATATAATTACTTAAAATAAAAACGAAGTAGGGACACTATCATACATGAGGCAAAATGAAGTTATAAGATGTTAAGGCAGAAGAAATAAAAGAGATATTTTCAAATTGGCACGTATAATAATTTTTCCGCATGGTATCGATTCAATTTTTGTCGCCAAAGCTGTGCGTGGTACGTGAAGGGTTACGATGGTTTTATGTTTGGTATGTGTAGTAGATGATCAGCCCTCTGGGTACAGTAACTACGAATTTATTGAACAAGTAAAAAAAATCAGCAAAGCTCAGAGGAAGCAGGTCATTTTTACATTTATACATAATACATATTCATCTTGATGCGTTTTGTAATTTTTAAATATTTATGGGTGAAATACAAAATATTACAATTAGTTTGTAACAGATATTTGAAAATTGTTCTAATATAATTAAATTGAAGTAGATGAGCATCGTTGGCTTAACCGTAACTTAATAACTTGTAATAAGTGTGACTGATTGTAGTAACGTAATTGCATGTGGTGTACCGAAACACAAGTGATAGGTAAATTAGCTGTTAGATTTTGATATAGTCACAGCCGTCAAAAATTATTTTTCCCTTATTTATAAAGAAATTTATGCTTGGTCTAAAATGCATTAGTTTAAATTTGTATTAAAGCATTAAATTTCTTTTTTTTTTGATGTGGCTCGTCTGTGTAGTTGCAGAACAAAACGTGACTAGAGTGAATAAATTACATTATTAATCGCACCATTTCTTTCGTTTCAGGAGAAAAGAAAAGAGCGTTATCGTTTTGCGCCTGTGGTTGATGAGCTCAGGAAAAGCTATGGCATCGCTAGAGGGGCTGTTTTAACGCTGATTAATTCGCTCGTTGACTGTGCGCCTTTACCGGAAGAACGGGTTCGAATTCGAAACGAATTTATAGGTTAGTAAAATTGCTTATTACTGGGCTGTATCTTACCAAGTACAGAACGTAGATCTTCGTTAGTTTTGAATTTAGAGTGGATTAAGCTCGGGACAGGACTGAAACAGTAGAAATTCTTCTAGAATGGCGCACACCTTGTGAAATTTGAAGCATCTTTTACTACAGTAACTGCTATATTCAAGGGCCGGTCACATTGTTCTATGAGTGTTTTTGGTGGGACGGATCAGAGCTCAGAAGGGCACCCGCTACGAATTGGCTCTCATTTATGACGAAGTGGTGGGGCCGTCTTTGTTTGAATGTTTGGTGAGCAAACTGAAAACAGTCTTGTTCCAATTGACTCTCTAAACCATATTGGCCAGTATAAAGGCCACTGCCCTCAGTCCAATTTGACTGAATGTTGTTCTATATTGTCTGGACTATAGACTAAGTTCAATTCTTTTCATGACTGGTGAACGAAATTTGACGAGGAATGAAAGAGTTAACTTCAAATTCAACCATAGCGGTAGGTTCAAGGCGACAAACATTAAACGACCCAGTAACCTCTGCAGCAAAAATGAACGCATTCTGGCAAAGTAGTATTGAGGCATTATTCTAATGTTAGTGTCAAATGACTAATAGTTCATTAACTGTTTTCTGAGCTTTAGCAACTTTCCTGCTTAATTTCTAAAATGTAGGTACGTAAAAGTTTAACTTCATTTCCAACCGATTTGGTCTTTGTAGTACTTGAAGGTGTTCATGACGTGTATGAATAAAAGTACATGCATATTCTAACATTTGGCCAGCAATTTGGAATTTCAGTTATAAAGTGCGTTGCAGTGTAAAACTTTTCTCATTCCTCAAGTAAAACCTTTTTTAAAAGTCTTTCTTTATTTTATTTAAAAGAACACAAAGTGCGGTTTTTTAGTGTGGTTCGATTTCGAGCTGCATATTAACTACTTTGACGAACCAAAACTATCTGTGATGCTTTCAAAATAGGTGTACGTCATTTAGTTATTTTTCTAGTTTCGCTAACTTGCTAGTAATAACTTCGTTCACAACTTTCCCAACGCTCTGAATGATAACGTTTTTTTTCGGAAATAGCCGTTTCGCCTACCCCCAACCGACTTATAAAGCAAAAATATCAGGAAATTCTTTATCGATGCACACCTGTAGCCAACACTGAGTTTATTTAGCGAAGATAATTGGCAGAAGGATTTAGGAATGGTCTGTTTGGAGAGCTGAATGCTGTTTTGCTGAGTAAGCGCACACCCGCTAAGATTTAGGAAAATGGTCACTCTTAACATTACAGTTGATACCCACAGATATACATTAAGCCTGCAGGCCCAGGCGTTAACGTTTTCAAGTAATATTCAGGTCTGTGGTCGCGTTATTGTGTGTTTCCAACCGTAAATAGCCCAATGTTTGCAATTATTACATAGAAAATAGACGACTTTTCATTACATTTTCAAAATTATTATAAAGATTTTGTTGATAATAAAAATATAACTACAAAAATAATACAGATTTTGTTGATGATATTAGTATATTACATTATGAAATAAATAACCACCATTATCATTACAAACTATTAGGCCCAAATGTTTCAAAAAGAACTCATAATATTAAGTTTAGCCAGTTTTACATCAGATTAATTATTAAATTTGCTGTTTTTAGGTCTAAAACTTCTTGATGTTCTTGACGCTATCAGGTAAGCAAAAAAGTTTGGCATGTAAGATTCCTGTATAAAAAAGAAAACGGTTGAAACGACATATAGAATCTTATATTGATTGCTGCTGTTTATTCTAAAGAAGATATTCCACTAGAAGTGGATAGTTCCGAAAAGAAGCGGTTGTGAAAATATTACCAGAAAGTAAACTAAGGAAACCCTGCCTTAAATAGTAGATGCTTCGCGTATATGCAAAAAGGTACTGCCATTGGCCAGCATATTTGCCCAGGTTCTTGCTTAGAAGTTTGGGCGGTATATTTTACTCCCCAGTCTGACGCAGGTGTCTGAAATTTGATTGATTGAGGCCATATGCAGGCTTCTTTTGTTGTTTGCAGTCTGGTATAAAGTTTAGTGAGTTAACTAAATGCGACAAGTGGATAATGGTTGAAAAAATGATTCATGTTCACCCAGACGGCCCTTCAAAGTAACTTTCTAAACAAGTAAAACTGAAAAAAGCGGCGTATGTTTGTGACGTGTTTGCCTTCCATTTAAACAGCTTAGAGGATGGCGTATCTAAAAACATGTATGTGATCATGAATCGGTTGGGTTGTTTGCTGTTTTTGGCGGTTTTCATGCAGGTGCAAGAGGCTGCTCTATTATTATAAAAGGAATTTAGAGATTTTTTCGTATTTTTGAAACAATATACTGCTAGGATATCACGTGAAATCTCATCCGCCACTGCGATTTGGATACACCAGACGCTGTCAAAGATAATATGTGTTCGTAGATGCGGTGCACGGTAATTTTGTTGGATACACGGAACCTTTCACATTGATCCCAACACGGATTACGGCTGACCTAAGCGGCTTATCAAAACACTAGCGGTCAGTTCAGGACACAGAAATAGCTCTGAAATAGTTCTGAACGATTGCCATTGAGAAGAGTGTTTGTGTACTTTTAACTTTGCTTGACCAATGGTCAGTAGTAAAGGTGGACACATCTGCCGCTGTTAAAGGGCTTTGTTTACATAAACATTCACTTGATAAAGGTCTTAAAGAAAGTTAAACAGAAACAACTTTTACTTTCTCTTCGTTGAACAGTTGACTGATCTTTGAGCTGTCGAATATAATTACTTGTTTTTGCCAAAAATATGCTTGAATTCTTCTACATTTATATCCAGCATTTATAAAAAATCCAATAAAAACTAGATAATTATTTGGCACTGAAGTGTTGAGATTTGCAGTTGAGTTTCACCAGCAACAGCATATTATGAAAAATGAAACGTTGCCCAAAAATTTAGTTGTTTGACATTATGTATCCAAAAAATAATAATGGTGCTTTTTGGTACAATAACAAATATATATATATATATATATATATACTTAGCAGGCATAATGGTCTTCACTTTTTTAGGAAAGATCCAGTTAAGGATGCAGACATTCAGGTTCAACTGGAACAGTTTCAAGAGGAAATGTGCAAGGATGAGGAGCGACTTACCGGTCCCGATGGTGTAGATCTTAACAGTCATTTGGAAGTTTTTTATGCTATACTATTTAAGGTAATGGCGCCATAAAATTTTTCTAATTTTTTCAAAATTAATTGTACTATGTAGTTTGGACACATTGCAGAAAAACAAACGTAGAATTTGTATTTTTCAGGTGGCTACCACACCAGTGGAGAGACCATTTCTTAGTTTGTTACATCATCTATTGCAAATAGACAACAGTGACCCTAAGAGTGACAGAATCTGGGAGTTGGCAGAAAGACTCACTTGCAGAGCTACTCAGATTGAGAAGGACGAGGGCCCGGAAAAACTGCTTCGTGCTGCTTATGTGCAAATAGACAAAGCTAAAGACATTATCAAGTGTCGCTGTTCATGCCATCGTGATGAAGATGGCACACCAAGGAGAAGGTCAAATATTGATCGTAGACCTTCAGCAAGTACGCCAACAGGTCCATCTCCTTTGATACAGAATTCAGTAGTTGTACCTCCTACTCCACCCAGTGTGCCACCACCTCCACCACCTTCAACTCCTGGTCCTCCACCTCTACCACCTCCTTGCACACCTACACCTGGTGCTCCCCCTCCACCTCCACCTCTTGGCACACCCCACAGTACTCCGCGAAGAAGTAAGTGTGATAGTGAAGTGGTGTTACCTCAGCAGAAAACTCCAAAACCGAAAAGTAAAATGAGGACATTTAACTGGGGAAGAATACCAGTGAACAAAGTGTTAGGGAAGAACAACTTGTGGACACTTGTGGCACAAGGAAAAAATGAAGCACCATTCGATTATAATGAAATGGAAGAACTATTTTCTCGTGCTGACACATCAAAAAAGTTAGGAGCCAGTGGAAGAGGAGAAGGGGATAAAAGAAAACGACCTGATTCTTTGGAGATATGCCTTCTGGATAACAAACGGAGTTTGAATGTCAATATTTATTTAAAGCAGTATCGTAGGTACGAAATTTTTATTATTGTTATTACTTGCCAATTTGAGTAGTGACCACAATAATTAAACACAATTCACTTTGTATGATGGCAAGCATTTCATACCAGATAAAAAGTGTATATTAAAAGCAATCAAAACAGTGCAATAAAAAAACTTGCTTTTTCTAAATTGTTCCATATGAATGCAAACAGTTTTGGTATTGTCAGCTATGTTTGCAGTGTAAATGATGCCATAAAGCTTGAAACCAGCAGTCTAATTTGGCACATTCTTTTGAATATTATCTTTTGCAATTTCTAGAGGGTACGAGGAGTTAGTAACTATGATAAAGGAGGGCAACAGCAAGGAAATTGGTGCAGAGAAACTGAAAGGACTGTTAAAAATCTTACCAGAACAAGACGAGGTACTTGGAACACATGAAATTTTTTAATACATGAATGAGTCATTTATAGATCGTATGGCCATCAATTGAGACACATCTTAGTTTATACGTATCTGTCTATCCATCCTGATTTGATCAACCTGTGTATACATATACCCAGACCTTCTTAGAGGGTCAATAAGCATACTCAAATCTGGACAGACCAGTTCAATCCTTTCAAATCACGCGCAGACTTATCAAAGCTATCCAGGACTTCCCAGATTCTTTTGGAAACCATCTCATTGCAAAAATTACAATAAGCTGCCATAATTTGTGATTGTTCCTGCGCAGTCATTAAAATGAATTTACAAAAAGTTCTAAGTATCGTGTTCTTTCTTAAAATATTAAAACATAACAATATGACTAAGCTTATTTTTATGCAGTTTGAGATGTTGCGTTCATTTGATGGTGACAAACAAAAACTTGGGACAGCAGAACGTTTCTTCCTTCAACTCATAGAAATTCCAAAGTAAGTGTTTGTTAAAACTTTAAATTCAAAGTATCACATTAGGTTGTAAGTTGCAACTATTGTTAGATTAAACAAAAAAAAATCTCATAGTTATAAAAAATTAGCAGAATTATATAGTAATTATGTTAATATATCTAATGAGACACTATTTTAAAATAGTCTCTGTGTTACAACTGTTTTAACTTTATTGCAGATTTAAGCTGAGAATTGAATGCATGCTAATGAGAGAGGAGTTTCAGATCCATTTAGACTATGTCAAACCATCAATCGACACCGTCTTAATGGCAGCAGAAGGTAGGTGAATGTAACATGGCCCTAGGCACATGGTTCAATAACAATTTTGTTAACATACAAAAAGAATTAGTACAAAAAGTCGGCAGTGTAAAGGCGAATGTGACAAAAAGTCTAGACAAGAATATTAATCACTGCAGATTAAATAGTTAGATCGTAAGAATAGAGGTGGGGATAGATACACAAATAATTGAATGAGTTCTTTGTTGGTAGATATTGAAAGATCACTTTGCTAGTATATTAGAAAAATCAGGTAAACCTTAAAGTTCAAAAATAAAGTTAAACATTTAAAGTTGCTGATGGTTCATCATCCCATATGCTGTCCACCCTTCAACAAACATCACCCACTTTAATTTTTTGGTGACTTCATGTCTCATTCATGAACTTTATTATGGTGGTTCAATGGCGGGTGTCACATCTAGTCATGCATGCACAAAACAAACAGAGAATAGAAACTTTGTCTGTTCTTTGTAAAGGGTGTAGCCAATATTTCATTTGTAGACACCACAAGAAAACAACGAAAAAGGTGCCAGTGCCAGCGGCTATTTTTGATAAAATCTTCAGTTAAGATTCTGGAATCTAGTCTTTTGTGTAAAGGCTGTGGAACTAAATGCAACAAAAGCAGATAGGCATTGCATCATTGTACAGCAAAAATAGTTCAATACAGACGTTATGTTTAGTTACAAACCCCCAAGGCTGACTGCCTAATGCCTCTACAATCCACTTTTGTCTGGTTTTGACCCTCTATTTGAATTTATGTTCTTGTAAGTTGCTGGGTGAACTATTGTTAAGGTAGTTGTAAAAATGCTGTTCAAAGTCATTAAGTTAAAACTAGTCCGATTGGTTTTGAAAACCTAGCTCAAGCTGTAGCTGTTTCTGTTTTGAATCAAAATGTGTTAAAATCATGTTATTGAATTGACTTATGTCTCAGTACGAACCACTGTTAACTATAACTTCTTTTCTGTAGTTTCTCTTCATGTAATTGTGCACTTACTATGGATATCTCAAAAAATAATGAAGCTCACGGCTTAACGAAATATTGTAAAAAAGATTCATTTCAAGCCTGCCTGCATGTTTTTGATACTTATTTCGGCACCCTGTAAACTGGAATGAATCCAACATTTAAGGGCAGGCCTACTTAATGCTGTCGCAAGACTCCAAGCAGGACCAAGCTGGCTCATTATCAAGGCTGACCCTGTAAACAGAGCCTTTGATTAAGCTTGCATGTACAGAGCTACGGCTAGAGCAGACTGATATAACTAGTTAATATATTAATATAAGTAACATTCTATATATGTTTGATTATAAATATGCCACTTGCTGATGTAGTTAAACTAGGTATTTAGTTAGTTTAAACATAATTTATTTAGGATTTAGGTTTTTAGGAGTAAAATTTTTTAACACTTCATTCAGTTAAAATTTTTTTTCTAGATCTAAAAGAATGCAAAGCTTTACAAGATGTCCTGTTTCTCATATTAGTTGCTGGAAATTTCATGAATTCTGTAAGTAAATTTCTACAAATTTAGTGTTTGTATATAATATTATAACATGTTGATTCATACAGACATAATTATGGAGTAGTAGGCCTAAGTACAATCATTTTGCAAAGCATTGAACTTCCAGAAAAGAAACCTATATTTTATTTAAAATTATGATTATTGTAAAACTATAATAGTACAAATTTTTAAAAATTGCAGGGAGGGTATGCTGGTAATGCAGCTGGATTTAAGCTTTCGTCTTTGCTCAAGTTGGCTGAGACACATGCAAATAAACCACGAATGAACCTTTTGCACTATGTAGCACTGGTACGTACTATATAGGGCAGCATCTACTTGCTACTTTGGTATAGCTAAGATGGTTATACAGAGTATTGTTTTTTGTATTGTCAGTGATGCCATTGTTGCCAATTGATCTCCTGTTTTTGAATGTGGTAAGTTATTTAAATGGTGCATATTGTGTAGAATACTGCATGGTTAATGAGAGATCATTGTTTGTACATGCGAAAGTGCTTGCAAATGCAGATTTTCTAGCAGTTAATTAGTAATTTCCTTTCTCATATGTTCAAACAGCAGTCGTGATACACACTAATTTCTGTGAAAGCTGTATTCTGTACAAATGATCTAGGTGAGGAAAGTCATACAGAAAACATGAATTTTCATAGAAAATATTGTCCAGGAAAGCATATACTCTGTACAAACTCTTTAGTTCTTTCTCTGCAGTAAATGACAAATTATTATAATTTGTTGAAACCGATTCTGGTCAATCAGTAATTAAGCAACAGTCAAGAAAGAACTTGGATGCTTTTGAAGTTAGCTACACACTGTTATTATACATTTATTAATAAGCTAAGCATTTTTATAGATCCTTGTGCGACCAAACTTTTTCTGAATTTTGTTTTGAGAACTTGCCTATATAGAGTTAAGAAACAGTCTAAATAGATTGTAACAGGTTATTTAAAGTTATGTATGTCTATGTCCTATCACTGAAAGTTTTCATCGTTGGGAAATGTTTGAATAGAATTATTGGAACGTACCATACGTGAGACTATACTAACATTGTACAGTCAGTGGTGCCATCTAGTATCTGGCATGTGACTATAATAATGAAATTTTTACAGCAAGCTGAGAAACAAAATCCTCATCTTCTACATTTCCCTAATCAGCTGAAAACAGTGGAAGATGCATCTAGGTAAGCTTTATTTCAAATTATAATTTTTTTAGCATTTTTCTTGCTGTTATTGTTAATGGCAATGCAATAACTATAGGAACTTATAAAATGAACTCACCTGTTTGCCTAATGTTGGCTATAAACAGGCAACTGATTAGTGTACGTTTTTGTTTTACTTAAATTTTCAACACTTGTTTTTATGTCTTGAGTACTGCTTCTATTCACTGCTTTCTCTCTAAAAACTTGCAATTTTGTGGAACTGACAGTTTTTTCGCACCTTTTATTTTTTGGCAAATGATTAGTATGAATTACCATTAAGTATGCCAGTATGCCTTGCTTGGAATGTTAAAATGGAATTTTAAGACTGTTAAAATATTTTACTGTACAGGTTATCTATAGAAGCTCTGACTTCAGAAATCAAGTCAATTGACAAAAAGATGGCAAGTTTAGCTCAGCAGTTGAAACTGCGGGAAAATGCTGAACTTCAAAAAATGATGTCTGGATTTATGGAGGTAATAAATTATTGTTCAGATTGTTTAATTATTTTGAAAAAAACTTAGCATCACTTAATATTTGAATAATCACAGGTGAATAATAAGAACATTGTACCACATCAATGATCACGAACCTCTCAATGTGTGAATGTTGAGTAAGACAAGATTCTTTGTAGGATGGAGGTGAAGAAATTGTTGCTCTTCGCGAGGACATAGTCGAAATGGAGAGAATGCGCAAGGAATTGGCAGAATTCTTTTGTGAGGATCATTCCACTTTCAAGCTTGAAGAATGTTTTCAGACCTTTGACGCATTTTGCAAGAAGTTCAGAAAGGCTGTTGAAGTGAGAACATGTTTTTTATATTGTGTTACGATTTTCACAGTTGTGCTTTTGGTCGTGAGAAGATAAGCAAGCATCTAAGCTAAGGTGTAAGGGGATGTGGTGTATCACATTATTTTTACTGTTTTTATGTAGTTTAGGTAGTGTTAATAGTTCTAAAATGACATCAGTACAATAGCAATACCTATTACTTAAGGTATTCCTTACCTATTACGTAATTTACTGAGTTATTGTTTTATAAGCTCAGTCACTTGCAATGTTTAAAACATTTCTTGCATGTAGATAAAAAGTTATTGCATTTTTTATCATTTAAGGAAAACGAGCAACGAAAAGCTCAAGAAGAAAAACAGACTGCTAGAGGAAAGGGTCACGTCATCCACTCTAACAGTACGTATCAGCTTTTGTTACTAAAGGCAAAAAATTATTCATGCTTAGTTGTTTCAAAATTTAAAAGATTATTTCTATGTAGTTTTGCATTATTACACTAAAATACAAAAGTTCATGTAAATATTTTTCTAGGTACTCCTGTTATTACCCATCAAAATAGTGAACAGTCATTTGACAAAAATCATATCCGTGAAACCGAAATTGACAATAGCGCTGATGAAGTACAACGGCGGAATAGAGAAAATTATGTATCAGAAGGAGACAATTTACTTCAGTATCTGGAGAGAAGCACCGACGTTGAAGATAAAAATCAGAATAGCTATGGTTTTAGTAGAACAAATCGCCCTGGATCACTTCCTCGAATGAGAAAAGGCAGCCGATTTCCTACATTTGATATGCAGAGGGAACGTGCTTCATCTGTGGATGTTGTAGATACTTCAGCTTCTAGTCAGTCAAACACAGATTTTCCGATTAATAATGTCACCATCAAGGAGTCAGAATCAAATAGTTTTTCCTCTCCTACTGGTAGGCCTTTGTCTGAAAGAATGCTAGCAAATATGAATAAGTTTGAAACAATTGTAAAAGATTCATCACCGAAACAAGACCCAAAAGGAGACATCATGGACACACCTTTCCGTCGTGCAAAAAGTTTGCGGGAAAGAGTGTCAGTTTTTGATACAAAGAGTGCAGATGGACTGCAACCAGATTCATCTGCTGCTGAAAAACCTAAAAAGCGCTTTAGTTTAACGAAGTTGCTTAAAGTTTCTAACAAATCTCCAGATAAGTCGCCTGACCAAGATGAAAACACTGAAAGTGTAAAAGCAGAAGATGAAGTAGAGGAAGCGATCCGACGTCATCAGCACAGAAAAGCTGAATGGGAACAGAAGAAAGCAGAATTGGCAGCAGAAACTTCACCACGCCTTGATATTAAGTCCTATGTCAAAGAATCTGTCAGCGTTGATGTTAAACCAAGTGACTCATATGTACGGCCTACATCTCTTGCACTGAATGTTGGCTCACCTGTAAATGATCAAATGGATAATGGTACTCTGAGGCAACAGCCGGTAATGCAAAGACATCGAAATATCGGTTTTAGTGGAGCGTTAATGACAATAAAAGAAGACAGATCACCTATTAGAGATGAAAGTGCAGAATTGGTTCAAATGAGTGCTGTACCCGAAAAGCCACCATCTCCCCCACCTGATTATGATATTGAAAAGCCAGCTGATGAACTTAATGATCTTAGTGCTAAAACTGACTACAACAAAAACATAGAACCAAGTGTTATTGCTGATTATTTACAAACTAACTCGAGTGTTATAAAAAATATCAACAATTTTCAAAACAATGATTTTGATGCAATGTCTCAAAGCAGTTTGCAAAAAACTAAAGATAAGTGTACAAATATTGCAGAAAAGAACAATAATTTAAACAATAGTCACAAACGTGGAGTGCTTAACTCAGATTTATCACCTGTTAAAGTAGGAATGCCTGATCCCAACAGTACAGAGACTGAATGGGGTGTGTACATTATTCCTCGATCAAGATACAGACGCACCTTTCATTCTTTTCATTTTAATAAATCTTCCACTGATGATAGAGATAAGGAACAGAATGTTGAAGAAGAAACACCTAGCATTCAACCAGAAAAGCATGAGCATAAATATTCGTGGAAGTCTAAGTGGAAGCCACAGCTTCCAGATTACTTCAATGAGGACAGCCCACCTAAGAGTGAAATGTATAAAAATAAGACTAATCAATTACTTTTGAAGAATAGTCCAGAAAGAGACATACCACATTATCCATTTTATCGTGCATACCATAGTCACGATGGTAAAACTGAGGAACAAAATGTTTCTCATGATGTCACCCACATTTCTTACACAAAAGAAAATCCGGATGATGTTGAGAACCTTGTTACCACCACTGTAACCACCAGTAAGCTAAATGCTTATGACAGTGACAAAGATGAAGGATTTGATACTGAGACACTAATAAGTGATGGCACTTCACAAGGCACATCTAACTACTCAGTAGGGTCAGAACTTTCAGAATCCCCAAAACCACCAGATTCAATACAGAATGCAATAACAGAACATACATATAGTTTAAAGGATCCCAGTGTGCTGGCTAATGAGATTTTAGATAGTTCACTATCTTATATATCTCCTTCTCTAGAAGATACAGATCTGCCACAGAAAGTGACTGAAGGTACAGCAATCTCACCACCTACGTATGTGTCTTCCACAAAACCAGCAAAATCAAAGAGCCCAATGTCATCAGGCAAAGAAGTGTTATCTACAAAATCTTCATCAGCAACTTCTCGGCACTATACACAGTCTCAGAGTTCTCAAATAACCACTCCAGTAAAACCCTCAAGAAAGAAAAAGGCTGCAGCTTCTGATTCTGAACAAAATAAAGTAATTTCAACAAACAGAGTGTCTACTCCGGAATCTGATAGGCCCAGATCAAGAAGTTCAAATTTAACTAGCAAAAGTAGGCAAACACCTGCTGTAGATAACAAATCACAGCAGCGCACGAATATGAAAACTACAACAAAAAAATCTGGTACAAGCAGATTTGTTAGTGGAATAGAATCAAAATCAAAGGCACATGACTCGACTGATAAAAAGAACCAGGAACATGGATCATCTTCCAGCATAGCCAGTAGTGGTGCAGTAAGTGCATTTGTGAAGAGTGATACACCTGTTTTGAGAACAAACACCCGCAAGAAAACTGTCAAATCAAGTTCAGCACTACAGAATCGATCTGCTCCCGGTACTGCTCCTGAATCTCCTGTGATAACACCCAGCAGAATGGCAAACAGACAGCGCAGTAGCACCACCCCTAATCCAGTAACACTGTCTTCACGAAAATCAGCAACCCCAAGCACTCCACAATTAGAGAGCAATTCATTTGTCAGACATTCACTAGATGGCTCTACAGCTCGTGGTTCATTCAAAGGTGATAGTCGTTCATTAAGAACAACCGATGCACCCAAGATTGCTGTGATAAAGAAATCAACAGATCAATCTGCAAACAAGTTGAGAAAACCAACAACTCCATCAACTAGAAATCGAGCCAATTCTCTTGTCACAAAAGTAAAATCGGCAGTGAAAGTGAATGAAGCAAAAACAGAAGAAACAGAAAAAAGTGATATTTCACCTTTGAGGCGAGGAGCTCCAGAAAGGCGGACAATTTCTGGCTTTACAGCCAAGACGAGATCAAATAATAATCCAGCCACTGCTGCTTTTTATGAAAGGTTAGCAACAAGAAGTCCACCAAAAGAGCCACGGAGGACCTCCCCACAAAAAACTTGGTGTTAGTGATATATAACAGTGTTAAGTTTTAAGTGACGTTTACCATTGAATTTGCTGGAGAAAAGTTGTCCAATTTACTGTATATTAGCTTCACTGAAAAATCATGCTTCCACGAATGTAAATTTTCAGCGTGCTTATAAAGTCCAAATGTATTTATCGAATGATCTTACATTATATTTTTATAAGTAAACAAGACTTCAGTGTGTCACAAATGACAATAATCAAAATTTATGGATAGCAGTGATTTAGAAAGTTTTATCATTATAATGTGTTTTGTTGTTTACTTTTATAATGTAATATGAATTACTAATTTTAGAGCATAATGTTAATCAGGACTTCTCTTGTACGCAGAAGTAGCTGTGTAAAAACTCTTGTTAACTTTGCAACAGTTTTAGGAAAACCGGTAATCATAATTATTCTATAGAACGGTATTTTATAAAGTTTGTGTGCTTATTAACAGTCATGTATAGAACCACAAGTGCCCTTGGTAAGTGGCACTATTGTTCACTGTTTGTGTAAACATGCATTGCAGGGGCAATAATAACTTTAGCCGTGGGAACAGTTTGTATAATAAAGTGTGTCTGTTCAATTTCTTAACATTAAATTTTGTACAATAAATCGTGTTATTAGTAACACTTTGGCGAAGTTTCATATTTTGTAATATTAATACCTACTTTATCATTGTTTATTGATTTTGCCTTCGGAAAGCTTGAAGGAAGTCTGAGAATTCATGACAGGTATTATAGCCTTAATTTTGTCTCTCTTTTCATTTTTTATTTTATAGCAACATTGATAATGCCCAGAGGCAGTCAATATAATGTTTGGGTGCCCGAAATCACTGTATTAAGTGTATAATGAGAAGGCAGAGATCATGAAGTCAGCCGTTCTGAATTTGCTAGACGGTTACGGAGTAAAGCCTTAAAATTTAAAACGCCATTCATTAGTGATAGGAGAAGCCCAGGAGTTTGTGTATAATGCTTAATTTACAGAGTGCCTGAATTCTAAAAACCTGCTAAAATCTTAGAAATACTGCAACAAAATTAAATCTGAAAAATCAGGTTTTGGTCGTAAAGCTGTCGAATAATTCTAGCTGCATAATAATGTATAATGACATAAAGAAAAAGTAAGATTTGCGCCTTCTCAGAGAACATTTTGTATTTTACGTTTAAATTATTATGCAATGAAGGTACGTCTGTACAATTATTATAATCAGAGGCACAACCGTCAATAGCTAAGGGCATAGGGATTATTGTAGGCAACAATCATAATTATACGGGTTTATTCCACCAAGTCCACCGTGATAGAGGTCCCCACAATTATGCATAACGTCCAGCAAGTTAGAATATCAAACTACAAAATTAACGTCGTTTAATTCACGCTTTTATCACAACGCCTTAGTTTTTCTGTGTTCGTCCATTTTGCCAACTATCAGTTTGCACAGTTCAATGTCTGTGTTCAATGGAAACAAGTAAATTTCACTTTCTAGTGACGAGACTGCCTTGAATTTCTTCTGGAATAAGCTGGTTTTGCGGTTGACATTCTTGCGGAGTTTTTGACGTGGGGCGACGCTGATGAACTTATCTAGACGCACCTCCTCGATCTCCATGAATTGCAGCTCTTTGAAGCAATTTGATGAGTCTACCTGAAAATGATGGGCATACACTTGTGTTAGCTACACGGAAATGAAATGTCATTATCGCTAATTGGACCGGGAAGCACATGTTTTAACTGTATCAAGGATGTTTTGACTTCATCGTGAAACTGGTTCGCCATATCACTTTAGGTACTCATAATTGAACCATTCTTATACCGTGAGACATGAACTGGCAAACCTTAAAATGCATTAAAACAGGGCCCACATAGCAAAAGCACCTGTGAGTGTAAAAGAGTGGAGTTAACATCCGGAAATCTCCGCTGCCCAACTGTCTCGATTTTTTGTACTTTCAGCAAAGTTTTTCTTTTGTGATGTCTTCTCCTATAGAGACCCCGAATGGGCACGTTGAGAAAAATTACTAATTCGTGCACGAATTAGTAATTTTTCTCGATGCGGCTCTTCGGGGGCTCCACGGTTTCCATTTGCGGAACTTGAAGAATTAAAAAAGACAATCGCATGGGCCAAACGCTTGTTGGGCTTATCTTTTTTGGTTAATAAGCCTATGCAAACCATACACAGGACATTTTTAGAAGTTGTATGATATTAAATTTCCAAGCTCAATCTGCTTAAATTTAACAATAAATTACATATTGTATTGCAATTATTACGTTGATGAGCCTGAATATATTTTTAAAGTACAAATCGAAGAACGCTAGCTGCAAGATGCCTGATCATATAGGTCAACAATAAAAAGCTTTATAATTATTACTACTTATTTCATACTTTGATAGCACCATTCTGATTTCCGTTGGGAATGTATTGCTGTAATAAAGGGCTTCCTTCAGCTTCCACAAGATAATACTTGGCACTGGCTGGTTTCTTGTCTATCTCTCGACATAGCCACTCCAGAGCATCTTCCTAGGAGACATTTAAAACAAATGACAAAGTAACATGGAAGACATAGAAAGGAAAGTAGTCAACGTTAAAGGTCTGGCGATCACGGTAATATGCTATATACCTAATCCTAACAATCGGCGAAGTACGGTTTCCAAGGGCTATACTACTGACATTTACTGAATTGACAGTGACTTAAACGCAGTAAGAAAGTTATTCTTTTGATTATTTTGAGGCTACAGTTATTGGTCACCCAAGTAAGTGCAATTTTCTTTGCAAAAATTTTTTTGATTATTCCCTAGGATCGAATGGGTAATTGTTGAAACTGCTATTAAAACCTGAACCCGCACCTATCCAATCATATTGATATAATGAACATACAAACGTTTCTACTGGTTCTCCCACTGCTGACTTCATGTTTATTCTAGCTAAACCATATCGCTGAACATCAAGGCCTGATATCTCGTCAAAACCTACAATAAACATGGAATTAATCCCTAAATACCATTAAAATAACATGCTAAATTACTCTACTAAAAATGCAACTGTCAAAATTATAGCCTAGTTTAAGTTGCAAATGGTCATTATGCTGCTAAATAATTTTTTACTATGGTTTTATAATAAAAGTACAAATTTTATTGGAGAAACAGAGAGGGGGGGCGGAGAGAGAAAGAAAGAGAGAAAGATATATTTTTTACATTTTGTGGTAATAATTATGATTATGATACGAGGAAATGTTCTTAACTTACTGAAGCAAAACACTATCACAGTATCGACGGTTTTGCTTGGCGTGAACGTGTGAAGATCGTCAAGAAATTCGTACAGTCTTTGCCAGATAAGATCCGTACAATCTGACGACCCATCAATGGTCACCATTCGGCCGGAATCGATAAAATATTCAAGGAAGTATTGAACACACAGTTCATACCTTGCTCGTCTTTTCTGAAGATAAAAATAAGATCGTGCAATAATCAAATAAAACTGTTCAATATAGTTTACTGATGTCTGGGAAAGATATAATAAAATTAATCAACAATTAATCGATTAGATTAATCGAAATATTAAATGTATCAGGGCCACAGAGAAACGTAAATAACAGGCGCAACAATGGTCGTAGCAACAACAACAACAACAACAGCAGCAGCAGCAACAGTAACAACAACAACAACGGGCTATTACTGCTACCATAATAGTAGAATGGCTACTTTCAGAAGTCCCCAGAAAAGTCTTACCTGTGTTCGCGTTAGGTCCATCTCATCTGATTGACCTTCACTTCCCTGATATTCGTTGAAAGCCTCACTAGGCTGCGAGTCTTTCTTAGAACGTTTGATCTCTGGGCAAGTAATATTCACAGCAAATAGACATGGAAACTGAAATTATAAAATAAAAATAGTGCATTATTATAGGTTCCGTGTCAAAAAACATATAAACCAAAGACATATAAAAAATAAAGATTTCTAAAAGGTCTCCATAAATGGATAAAATTATGGATGACAAACTCGCCATTTGTTCCTATTTTAAATACTTTCTATGGCTGAGAGTTTAGCTTTTAATGCGACTAACTTATTGGGAGAGGATCTATACGTGCACCCGAATTTGGTTAAAAGATTTTTGCCAGAGTAATGGCTCATCTTAGAGGCTCATTAGCTACATGTACATTATACTGGATATGAGCTCGCTAAGTTCCAAACTACATAAAAACGTCTCAAGGCCGAATAGTTGTTTCAGCGTCCCAGTTTGACATAGCTGAGTCCTCTATACGGATAATTAGAGGCTCGGACTATTACAGGCACTCGTAAATATGATCACATAACTCCTGTTCTCATGCAATTGCACTGATTGTCCATTTCTTTCAGAATAATAAAATACAAAATAGCAGCACCAAAATTATGGAATGATATACCAATTCATGCACGTAAAATCAATAATGTTCAAAAGTTAAAATTATTTCACAAAACTTTTTTATAAAGAAACCTTTTTAATTAATTAGCAATTTAATATGGACTTATGGAATTAATTATGGCTGATTTCTTTTATATACATGTATATAAAAGTGATTTTTATATACATGTATTCCCCCAAGACGCCGCCACCCACCACACCCCCAACCCAAACCCCATACGCACACACACACACACGCACGCACGCACACACACACACACACACCCCACACACACACACACGCACACAATGATTTTAGTTTTATCCATAATAGCCTATTGTGTATGTACTGTTTCTGTGTTAAGATTTTATGTATGCAAAATGCATTTGTCCATTTTTAATGTTAATGAACTGTAAATTATACGTACTTGCCGATTATATATGAAAGGAAGCTAGACATGGAATATTGAAAAAAGTATATATAGAACAACGTTTTTCCGAATTCATGGAATACCTAAAGTTCCTTTATCAATATCATCGTTGTACATTTGCTCAGCTTAGAAGTTTGTCATTTAGGCAGAGGTTTTGATAAGGCATTTGAGGTAGTAGTTATAATATGTATTTATAATACAAAGTGTTGCAATGATAAGCTTCTTGTCTGATTTTATTTATGTAATCAAACGCATAATCATAATCATAATCATGGGTAAATACCAAGCAATCTTAGCAATTTTCTGCAAATTATCAAAACAGAGAGAAAAATGTAATTTACAGTATCACGAGACGAAGCTTAAGCAGTAATTAATTAAAAATAGTTTGATTTTTACGAGGAACCGTTTCTTTTTTACTATTAAAAATATTTTTTATGTACATATAATTCTACCCACAAAATTTTATATGTACATGTAGTTATATATACCTATATAAGGAATACTGAGTTGTGAAATACATGTTCCTGAATAGCATCCTCCATATATTGGCATACCCGAAGTTCGTGAGAACTCACTACTAAGTTGATCGTTTTTTCACGATTTCCATCCAAAAATGCTGATGTTTAGCACTACATCAGGGAAAAAACTTGTTTTGGTGGGCTAAAATTTTAATCTCAGTATGCTCATCATCTCAATCTCATTTTATGATTTTCGTAATTTTGGCACCATTCGTACGAGAAAAAATGAAACAATTTTTAAACTGATGGCCTCTCATAGTCACACTATAGTCAAATAAACCATTCTAGATAAAAAATTAAAGGTATTCGAAAGCATTCCTTCATTGCTTTTAGTTAACATTTAGTTACACTTAGCTGGCTTCATAAGGCTTTATAAGACCATGCAAGCAAATGGTATAAAATCTTACCATGTCTTCAAAGTTTTCCATGTCTGAGGTACAGTCCTTGCCGAATAGATTATCGGTGAGAAGGTATCTCAGATTTGGAATTATGTCCACTAGGTAGAGTGAGTCAAAACCATTACTTTTTATAGCGTTTTCAATGAGATGCAGCCCCCATTCCAATGTCAATAATTCTGGGTTATCCTACACAAGAGAACAATGAGAATGTTGAATGAGTTTTGTAATGCGTATCTTCTTCACGCTTGTTTAATAAAGGACGGAACCGAAGATTCGTGGATTTTCATTAAAAAACGTTCGCAAAAATAACACTTGCACTAAACAGTATTTTTTTCATCACGTTTTTGAAATTGTTTATTCAAATTTGATAAGACAAATCAAAAAACAAGATTTTAGTGCTTTAGCAGAAAGTGAAATAACTGCTCCTAAGTAAAAGTTCTTACAACTGATAGGTACATTAACTAATCAAGCCTAACGTTACTTAGCTTAGCCAACAAGCCCACATGCACAGTAACCAATCAGCTATATCCCTGTATTCGTAAAAATGCAAAATAGTTTGTAAAAAAGACAGTGTTAGTTGCTTGCAGGCAGAGTCTCAAAAAAGTGACACTCGCTTTAGTTATCAAAACTTCTGATTCTAGTGTTAAGTTACAAGTTAAGAGTCAGCACATTTAGTACCATACATGCTTAACACCATTTTATTATACTAACGTTTCCTATACTTCCTTAGATATATGTATCCAACTTTTTTTAGTGACTACTTACCTTAAGTACACGTTGCATTGCTTGAGTTGTATTCATGTTTTGTAAGCTAGAAGATGAGGTAATGTTGTCAATCTTGTTTGGCAGATTTTCTAATATCAGGGCTTCAGCACTGAGCAGAGTGAATCCGAATGTATTGACCAACTCGTCAACAATTCGACCTTTTCGACTTCCAGGTCCGCCTGAAATAATGTACATTGAAGATTACATCTACGTCAAACTTCATCAATTTTTTGAAAAATATTATTTGATGAAGATCTTCCTCTTACGCATTCGTAAGACGAACGCTTCGTAGAATTACGCTTCCCATTACGCTTACGAATTCGATTACGCTTCCTTGTCGCACCTTCTCTTTCGAGGTAGCTACCATTATCAAATTTATTGCTGGTAGAGGAGCGCCAAAAAGATGTCCGAATAGAAACTAATAAGTAAGCAGAAAGAAATCCCGTACTTTTCGAGGTACTTTTGGGTCGGTTTTATTAGCAAAAACAAAAAAATTCTGTAATGTTTATAAGAACCAAACCCTTACGCATTCGTAATGCAATTTCTCAAAGTTGAAAATGTATTCTATGCTGTGCGCAATGCGAATATTCTCGATCCACGGACCGCACCGTGGCTAGGCGTCTATAGCGTGCTACGCAGAATCAATCTGCCAGCATGGGTGCTTTTAATTCTGTATTTTAATTTTGCTATAATTTATTTGTTATACGTTTTTGTATTTCATGAATATTTTAAAGTCCATTGGAAGCATGTTCTAAAGTAGGGTTTAAATTAATTCCCTTGCAGCATAGTTTAAAATCGCTTTGCGTTAAATAGAGCCTAAAGCTTTATTTTACTAGGCGAAGCACTGAAACTCGTTGATTTTTGTTGTAAAAGCAGCCTACTTCGCGTCAGTTTGATTTTCCAATGTCATGACGTCCTCTAGCTAGACTTGAGCAACAACCAACTGAGCAACTACGTTACGAACCGCGTTGAAGACAATCACGTGTAGTTACAGACCTGTCCTAGCCGTTCCACCTTACTTTTTAGTTTTTCAAGGGAGTAAGTTTAAATGTTGGTTTTATTTTGCAAAAATGTGAATTCGTGTCATTGAACACAAGCTTTGTTAGTAATAAGAAGAAGTTTCACTGGCTCACCCGATCAATTCTTGGCCCTGCACCCATTTATTACACGGCTAGATTACAAAGACGAAAATTTCCCGTGCTGGCAACTGATAAGAAGGCCTAACTATTGACAACACGCGTAAACATTGCAACTGCAGGGGGCCTTTTTCCTGGCTACTCAACTAAACACTGCTGACGTCACCATCACAAATCCGCACTTCAGAATCAAGATGGCGAAAAACACTGTTTTTTCGGCTTCGGCGAGAAATTTGGAAATTCGGTCGCTTCATATGCTTTAAAGAAGCCTTATATTCAATGAAAAAGTATGCGCTTAATTTAAACCCTTCTTTACAAAGTGCTTCCATTTTAGTTAATTTTAGTTTTTCGTTTTACGCGAAAATAAATACACGAATGAAAGAAATGAAGAAATTAAATTTCCTTTTTATCAGCCCTAAAAGCTGGTTGTCCCGTACTGAAAATCGCTGGATTAAAATGAGTCTCTTCTAACGATATAAATTTGAAACTATAAACTAGGAAAACAAAAATATTAATTCATGGTGACCAAAACACAAAACACTACTCAAATTCATCTAGAAGCGTTACGCAAGTCAACGCTGATTGTTCGCTTGTACAAAGCTTGTGAGCATTAAGAAATTTCTGGAAAAAGTAAGTAGAAACCGGCAATGTACGAAAGCTGACAATTATACTGTAGTCGTATAGTACAGTAACTGTATCTTCTACAATACTGCAGTAAAGCTTAACCTATAACAAGTCCTTGCCTTTTATAATTTTGTGGCATTTTGTCAGGGAATTATTAGGACGGACAACCGGCTGCCGGGTTTGACGCCCCGTCTTCCTAGACTTTAATTTAATAATATTATAAGTATTTATATATTATATATTAATTCTTTATTTGTCATAAAAACGGCTCACTCATTACAACAAAATTGAGCTAGCCTCAGCGCAATGTTAAAACAACCACACTGTTCAAGACAAATGCGTCCAGTGCATACTAAAAAAGACTAAAGTGCAAAACTATATACAATAAATGAACATATTTACAAACACCATATTAAAATATTTTTACAAAACAATTATACGAAAGTACATTAAATTTTACATGACATAGTGTACACTATTTATACATTTAACATTACGAAACACGAAACTAACATAACACGTATTACATTACATAATTTTTTTAAAAAAAATTTCATTTTTAATCGTTATATGAAGTCAGGGGCGGGGGTAGATGAAAGTGGAGTCTGTGTAATTAGTATCAGATGCACAATGTGGAAGTTGAAACCTATTATATTGATATTCTTTTAATTTCTTTTTAAAGTGGTGGAGAGATTCTATTTGTTTTATTTCACTGGGTAGTAAGTTCCATAAATGTATGGCCTGTTTTGATATAGAGTTATTTCCAAATTTATTGTTTACTGTAATTTGCTTTAAATTGTATGTTCTAGTGTTTAAAGTGGTATCAGGAATAAATGCTAAGGGATTGTTTATAAATGGAATGCTCAGTTTATTTATATATTTATAAAGAAATATCAGTGTTTTGTAATCTCGATAGGCTTCTAATATTGGTATTTTTGTGGACGTTCTTAAGCTTGTTGCAGAAGCAGCATGTTGTTTAGCAGTTT
The DNA here is from genome assembly GCA_030141605.1 of Tubiluchus corallicola. Lineage (NCBI taxonomy): Eukaryota > Metazoa > Priapulida > Priapulimorpha > Priapulimorphida > Tubiluchidae > Tubiluchus > Tubiluchus corallicola. The sequence continues at coordinate 322,142 of JAQGDQ010000109.1, read as the reverse complement.
TGTTAGAGTAGCCATGAATTAATCTAAGTGCGTAGTTTTGCATTGTATTTAGTTTTCTAAAGTTTTCATATTTAACGTTTTGAAGTAAAGTGCAACCATGTAGATAATGTGGTAATATTAGACTTTTGTAAATGAGAATTTTTGTTTTCTTGGTTAGATGGCCTCTGGTTTGGCGTAAGAATGTCGTGCTTAATGCCATCTTGTTGTGTATTTGATGAAACTGTTCATCCCAAGTGAGTTTATTGTCGACAGTAATGCTAGTAATGCCATTTACCTTAAAGGACAAGAAAAGAGGTACCAGGAGTAAGTTACAGAAAATCGCCTTGAAAAATTATACTACTTTACAGCAATTTTATGCATATATCGTATTCTTGTTAAAAGGAATTTTTGTTTGTTTTCATTTTAAATCTCCAGCAATACTGTTCCGACGGCGCCATTACATGACGTCACTACGCAAACGTAAATCAGGGGAAGAAAAGGCAATGTTAAATTATGTCCCAAAAAATTCCATGCAAATTTACGTTGCTTAGCATTTCGCTTACCTGCTGTAACTAGAAATAATAATTTAAAGTGTTTGTGTGAATTGGTAAAATGTCGTTGATTTACCCTCCAGGGTACACCACTCACTAACCAAAACGTATTTTGACAAGATACAGTAATTTAAAATTTTACTCAGTTAGCAACATGTATGCTACGAATGCTGATTATTTTTTCAAACTTAGTGTTATCTAAATTTGTTTCAAACGACATACCACCAAAATGGCTGCACCAAACAGTTATCGCGGGAGTTTAAATTTGCAAGTTTTAAGCCGCTTTGCAGCCGATGCAGGCCCTGCATGTGAAAAGGTAATATGTAAGTGGTATAAAATTTCAAGACGAATTTTTAAGCTTCATATAAGTTGAGGGTTTTCTTGTGCTTTAAATATGTATTAGTAGTAAGTAATTTATTAAACAACACATTACGGTAAAAACTGAATTACTGTGTATATTTAAATGGTAAAAACAATTTCAAAATTTAAAAGCACACAATAATTTACTAAGTTATACTAACTGTTCACGCAGTTTACATAAAAATACATTTATCAAAACATCTGTCCCATATGAAAAGCAAATACGAGTTATGCAAATCAACTATTAACTAAATTATCCAAGACGTTTCATTTCATTTCTTGTGATCTTTACCATTCAGTAATCTAATTAAATACTGTAAAGATGACTTATAATATCTAATCGTTTCTAGTTTTTCTTCAACATATCTTTCTTTATTTCTAGTCGATCTTAGATCCGCTTTTTCCTTCTTGCAGGAACTAAATTGCTATGCCTTGAATTTTTTAATTTGCTTTCAAATTTTAAACTCTGTTTAGTTCGCCCCCCAGTAATTAAAGTTTTAGATTACAAAGTACGTTCTCTAATTACTATGTAGTATTATTTTGCGCACCCTTTCTTGAAGTTTTCAAACTCTTTTGTTTGTGTAGTAGCAATACAAGAGTGCCAGACGACAATTGCGTTTTCTAAAATGAGACGAAATGCGACGAATATATGTAATATATGCTCTAACTAGATTAACAAGAGTGCCTTAAAATGAAAATCTGCTAGCAGCTGAGTAACATGCTGTTCTGCTCTGCTTGATTGGAAAGTTCCTTAACTGCATTACCTAATTTACTATTTTGAAACGTATTCGTTGCTTGGCTATGAGTAAGGTCATCTACAACATATGTTTGTATCTCATAGGATACTTGCTAAATCGGTACACTGACTCATCGCAATGGACTATACTCGTGTAAAGACGAACGTATATTACTGCGGAATAGGTAGAACGAATTTCATCGGCATGGCACGCGAGCCACAAACTGACGAAACTCATGTATACGTAATGATGCAATAACACTAAGTTCTGCCTACATATGGTACAATCATAGCAACTGTGTCGTAGTATTATGCCTATTGTAACATTTATGCAGTGCTGTGAAATTTTTATTAGTATATAAGGGGGAGCTTGTACTTTGATCGACAGCGTGTGATTAAACTATAATTTAACGTGAAAGTTCAGCAAACAACTGATAAAATTCATGTAAATGTAATGACGCAATACTATCAAGTTTTGCCTACATAATATAGCGCAATAATGGTATCTGTGCTGTGAGTGGCGTATTTTTGGGCAAAACGCGTGAACACGCTAAACCCGTCACTTTTAAGTCATACTTCAGTGTTGAGCTACACCAGAGAATGCAAACTACTACATTACATTTGTGGAAAATTTTGATTGAATCCGCCTGGAAATTGATAATGCGCTACTTTTCTTCAGCCGATGAACGACGTCATTATAAGAAGACTGGGCGTTCAAAATGGGAGTGCCCAAGCGTGTATTGATCGCGATTTTACTAATTACACGAAATCTCTTGTCGCACTTTTATTACGAAAACATTTTAAAATTTTTCTCGAACGTTGAAATAAGCTTAATTTACCCCGAAACGCTAGACCTTCCTTCTAAGTTGCATGGTGATAATCTCATGCCTGCAGCGCTATGCAGACCACAAATTTCTGTGCGTACAGATAGTCGGGTGTCACTTCATTCGGGTTAGCGGTTTTATGGTCAAAAGAACCTGGTTTATTACAATACTGACGAGTTTAGCCCAAAATACGCTAGTATAGCTAACGTTGCATTTATGGTCTTTGTTTATTTGTTGAACTGCATATGGCTCATGTGTTGGGAGATGATGCAATATACCAAGCTTTGCCTATACGCATACTGCAATCACAACAAATAGTGTAGTGTTATAGACGTTTATAGCTAACGCAACATTGTGCTAGTGCTGTGAAATTTTGGTTATTATATACATATAACAGCAAACTTGTACTTTGATCGGCAATGTAATTAAGCATATTGTCGGCGATGAAACTACAGAAGTGTGTGAATTTAATCCTGTAATTTTTGTTTGTGGATGAACTCCGGCGAAGTGATTGTGCGCCACAGAAATTAATAATAAAATCAAAGAAAATTAAAATATATAAATTCTGGTAAAGCAATTGTATATTTTTATTAAATATTCACATATATTACCAATAATCTTTTCTTTTGTAGATAGCTTTTAGGTGGGAAACGCAGATATAAAAAGTTTTGTTATTCAGTTGAAGTATACACATACGTTTGGTAAGCTTATTGCTATTATTTACGTGATTTTAGCAGGAATGTAATATTTTTTATGTATTCAATAAGCCATAGACCTCTATGTTTGCATCATGAACATTGCAGTTCGTGAGTTGTAGACCAAGTTTACAGCTTCCGGCCAGCTCTGTCAAGAGGGTCACTGGTTTGAGTCATGTGGGGTAGGAATGTCAACGGTAACGATATCGATTACTGTGGGCTACATTTACAATGAGTTTCAACGTTCATAATGCATATAAAAAATTGCTCAACTGAATGCTATATTACAGTATCTTAAATCTTAATGTTTCTATAATGTAAGATCTAAAGTAATTTATTTTTGCGAAAATGTTACAAGTATCAATACTTTGCTTCAGGAAAATGGATAAAATGGGACAGGAACAAGATAGCAAGGACCCAGCCTGTGATGTCCAAGCATACATTACCACCATTTCCAGTGAAGAGCACCTTCTGGCATTAGACTTATCTAATTTCAATCCAAAGGTAGTAAAACAGAAACCTCAATTGATCATTATTATGGATCGCAGTGGGTCAATGGGCGGCAGTACAAACCTATGCATCTTACAAGCAGCTAATCTGGCCAAGACAATGGACTTAGCGACCTTAAGTGTGATAGCATTTGATAGTGAGATTGAAACGTTTGTGCAAATTTCTCCATCAGAACTTAGAAGTAAAGACATCAGAGCACGTGGTACAACACACATGACAGGTGCAGTGCCTGCATTTGAAGAAATAATAAGTAAGTTTGATCAAGGATCGCTTATTCAGCTACTTGTGATTTCTGATGGTGAGCTACATGATACGGCTGAATTTTTGAACACAAACGAAAACACAATAGCTAAAAATCCTAGCCATGGTCACACCATACATGTCATTGGAATGCGGTTAAACACGGGCAGTTCAGGTGATACGCGAGCGATCAGTGCTTGGTTTCAGTGGAATAACCACCCGGCTGTCTCACCACAAATTATCGAATGTGATTCTGGAGAAGAGGCTATCGGTAAATTCTTTTCAAAAATATCAGCGACCTTAAAAGAAAATACATCTATGGCTTGTCACATATTGAGGTCAGACATACCAGTAATAAAACTGACTCCATGGGATAAGCCTAGTGCCCTCAGTAAGGTTTGGTGTAATGGATCTCAGCCTACACATTTTTTGGTTTCACATAAGAGTGCAAAGTTATTTCTTGATGACATGTCAATTAAAATCATAGAAAAAGAAATAGAAAATGAATTTATGATAAAGAATTTTCTAAGCATGACTGATAAAAAACTACGTGGCCTGCATGTACTTGGGACAGAGTCTGCACGTGACACAATTGTAATGATACAGCAATTTATTAAATCTTTAGAAACATACTTCAAAAATGCAATTGTAAAAAATGTGTCTAATCAAGCCCAACATGGCACTCAAAGACAGATTCAGCACAGTTTAAGAATTCGAGCAGAAGCTCTTTGCAAAAAGTCTGAAGCAAAACGAAAATCAATTTTGTCAGTTTTAGCAGAACTTTGTAATAAAAATAGAGTCGCAGAAATGAATTCTTTTAACCAAGCAGAATTTTTAAGGGAAGCAGATTCTGCACATTCTTCGGCTCGGAGACTGGCTCGCCGGACATTTGTTGACGAAGTAAATAATAAATTGGTAAACAGCATTAAACGAATCATAAACCTTCCTACAACAGATATGAATGAAGACGTTTCATTTTATAGTTACTGTGCTGATAAAGATACTATCGAGACGGTTAAAGAGATGGGTTCAAGGCTTGAAGAACTTGACACTATAGATCTACTGAAAATAGTAGGACTAGTAGGCATAGCTTATGATGCACAACAAGGAAATTTACCCGATCCTTGGCAGTACACTGTCCGTGAAGTATACCCAGGACTCATGCTTTCACAACAGGACCTGTGGCTTGCATTTGAGCAGGGTGAAGGTGAGGCTCTTCATGCATATGGGATGTCTGATAAGTGCATTACAGGTGTGCTGCCAGTCAGATCAAAATACAATGCTTTGTTCTATGATGCATGCAGGACATCATTCCTACAAGCACACGCTAGTGTGTCTATGCGCAAGATGATTGCACCTGTAGCATATGACAATGCTGCTCAGCTAACAGCAGTTGCAGTTTGCCTACTTAGGCAAATGTGTGAGGACGCAATATCTACCGTAGGAAGCACGACTTTCTTAAACATTATCAAAACTCTTCAGTACTATGACTCTACCTCACCTAAAATGTTTAAGTATGACACTACTGCTGTGGGAGGATCTGGTTGTTTGGAGCAAGACATTTTGCTAGAAGGTCATAATCTTGGTGCTTATCTAACTGGACGTCAAGACATCAGCAGTCTTAACAAGTTGGCATGTTTCCTGCTTTGCAGGCACCAATCTTTGGCAGCTAACATTGACTATAAGAACTTACTAAGGGTAATGATATCCCTTGAAAATTATCACCACGTTAGGAGACTTATGTCAACTGCAAAGCCTCGAGATTTCGACACACTGCTGGACACTTTTCTGGGAATGACTGATGTCTCCAGAAAGGCTACACCAGTGCAACCTCTGTTTGTTCCTGAACCAGAAACGTTGGTATTTTACAATGACTACGATCGAGACCTACTAGCTACTGAAGTTGCCAAATTCAGAGGCGACTGGAAGCTTCCAGCAATGTTGATTATGGCTGTTTCAGTTATGGATAAGTGTGGACAATATTTAACACCAGAAGGTTTCAGAATGGAGATGTCAGCATTATTAAAGAATTTCAAACCAGGAGATATGTGTGGCATAGAAGGCGACTGGGACGAATTCTTGGACTGCAATGCTATTCAAGCGGTTTCTTCTAAAAATCAATTGTATAACCGAGTCGACATAAAAAACAACGTTTTCTTACTTGCGCCACTAATTACTAAAGCTGAAAGGGAGGATTATCTAAAGTCACTGGTATCAAAAAAGTACTTTGATGAATATCAGCGACAGCTCACATTAAAAAATGCTGAAGAAGCACATATCAAACTTGAAGGAGCTATTGACAAAATGGTAAACACGTCAAGCATGACCGAGTTTATGGAACTTTTAAATGAGCACATACCTCAACGAGACTTGGATGGTGCTGACACTTTGTGGACGAAGTTGACAACTGCTAGCAGCGAAAATGTTCTGCGGAAGCAAAAGTTATATGTGTTTATTACAGGATGTACCATAGATGACGAATATGTATGGAACAAAGGAAATGCGATGAGAACAAGCATAGCCGATGCCGAACCATTCTTTTCAGAAGAAGAGTTTCACTGTATAGAACTAAAGGTGGCTAAGCGTAAGTTTCATGTTTACAGATGGTTTGGTATACGAAACAGACATGGGCACAGTAATGAAAATCCATCTCACTGGGCCTTGGGCTGTGCCTGTCACGTGCAGAATTTGTGTACAAGAGATTTGAGTGATATTCGTGAAAAGTACAATGAATATATTAAAGAAGAGATGCAGAAACAAGATAGTAAGAAAAGTACACAAAAAGTCAAACAATAGCTTTCGCACCGCATGTGTTAAATAAATGTTAGTAAAATCACACACGTCGTACAGCTAAAGAAGTGTAAGACACGGTTAAACAATGAAGTTATAAAGCTACACCGCGCGTACAATAATAGACGCACAAATTCTATGCCTACGAAGTTTTGTAACACAAGATTTCACAGCCTTAGTTGTTTGTGAATGCCCCCAAACGGCAAAATCACTTGCATGAAATACTAATGTATGCATGAAATTACAATTTTCACAAATACGCGATACATTATCCACCGAAATAACTGTAAAACTGACTACGTTATCTTGTTCTTTTTTGTAAAGGAAAATACTAGAACAAATTTCATATTACCATCTTGAGTTTAATGAATCCCTCGACCAAAAGTTGTAGTCGAACTTGTTGGAGAATTTGTTTATACTATTTCTAACTATCTTAGTGCCTTTTCATGCAGGTTACAGATCAACTGCTGTAAAGGTTTTTACTAAAACCAGAGGGCAACTTACGAATTTTTTTCTGCGCCAAAAGCTAAAATATATTCGCATAATTACGGTAGTATTAGTTGGTTATATATACTGTTTTTCATTGAACTGCACTTATTTGTGAATAAGTTGCCTTGTAAACTGGTATACATGTAACTGCAAGTTATAAATAAAATTATAGCAATAACAGAATTTACAGATGTTTGATTTTAGTTTAGCATAGTATTCATTTAGATTTAATTAGAATTAAGTCAATTAACAGAAATACCGCACAACTCCATTTGCTAAAGAATTGCAAATGATCATTTATCAAGATGATGCTTATAACTGTCAGGGCGTTGTTCCTGACTGATGCACTGAATATGATGAAACCGTTTAAAAAAGTATATATTTTACATCGTAGCTTCATGGTACTCAACTGACAATATTACTAGCTTTCAGGTATTCATTCTAACAATTAAATTCTATATGAAATCTTGGAATTTTGAACAGAAATAAGTTATTCAACTACGAATACAACTTTAAACTATTACTAATGCACGCATACATAAACAGTTGTGTAATACACGCTGACAACTCTTGAAAATCTGTTAAAGACTCGTAACGAATTTTCCAATACGAAGTCTTTTTCATCAAATTGTGCAGTATACTATATGGTTTTTAAATTTAACTGAGTCAAATATTATCAAATTTTGAAAACCTCTTTCTATTTTTTGCACCAATTCCAATTGGCTTACCATTATCTATACATTATGTAAGTAAAAGACATCGCTACGCATAACATAGATCAAACTTTATATTCTATTACAGATTTTTGTGTTTGCAAGTCAGTTAATTATCTAGAGCAATTCGCTGATTGTTCACGAAGGTTAGATCATATAATTATATATTACAATGGCTTCTGAAGCCACACAAGATAACCTCTACGTGTAACCTAGTAGTAACGTGATCACTTGCTGTATGACCGGTGGCATTATGCGTAGCACACAAATCGACCACGCTAATTACCGCATTAATGTCGAAAGGCCGTGGGTTCATTTCCAAGCTTGTAACTTTCGACTGTCATGCATTTAGAAAATTTCTATTCCGTCTTATTACACAAAACTCTGTTGCTTAGGAGTGGAGGTCAAACGTGAAAGTCATTTCATGGGCTACCAACGATAATATGATTATGCATGACGTCCCAAACAAGTTCTTATTAACAAGTTTAGAGAAAAACAGGATTATTTTTCATATCCTACTCGATTTTAAAAATACGGTAAAAAGTATATGTTTTAATACCAAACGCTTCTGACAATTAAAAAATAGGTTAAAAACTTAAAAATTAAAAAATAGGTTAAGAACTTAATTAACGGCCGGCGAACCCAGCTAGTGATGACGTCACAATTGCACAATTTTTAACCGCACAAAACATTCCACGAGTGTGTTGCCAGTTTTCGCGAAAGCGAAAATTGAAGGACTATGCTACCGTACAACATTGACTACGATTTACACTAAATTGGCATTTTAACAAAAACAACTAAATAAATACTACAAGTTCTAAAGTACAGCGGCAGTGTGTATTTCTCACTGTATGCCCTGACCCGAAATGAGTTGCCTTGTAACTAATAAACATGTTTTGTTTGCTAAGCCATTATTCATTGATTTCCTACATTTATAAAGGGAAGCCAGAGGCCACTAGCTTTTCAGGCTTGTAATTCAGTAATAAGCGTTCGCGAGTTCTTTTCCTGGAAAAACCGCAGGCAAAATTACGTCGGATACGTGGCCGTTCATTTTGTATAGATATTGAAGTTACAAATAAAACAGTTATAAATTATATACTGATTTTAGTGTACTTTAGGATATCCTCACTAAAGTGATATCAATAAAAATATAACAACAATGCATAGTTTGCGGTTTTTATTTTCAAGCAAAGCCAGACCTGATCGATATTACTTGTCTGAAACATCTTTCCGATTGGACAATTATTGTATATTATTCTACTTTAAGCTAGTTAAGAAGTATTCCATGTATAGTAGTAACGTAAACTTCTGTTGCTTAATTGTAATGAATAACTTTATAACTTTAAAGCCAAGTAAATCACTACTATCATCGCTTCAAGAACTACGTAATTATCTAAATGCCTATGGTAGTATAAGAGTGTACACAGAAAGCAGATCCTTGGGGGGGGGGGGGGGGGGAAACCTGCCTGGCGCTTGAAATGGTTGGAACAGGTTTTAACAATTTCTAACATGTTTTTAACCAATTTGTGGTTAAAACCAGGCGATTTAGAGAGTACATATATAGTACGAAACTGTGCACAGATAAATAGAGAAATTTGTACTAATATTCATGACTGTAACTTAGTATAACGTTTTAACATATTTATTGTTGAATTTCAACATGTTGTCTAACATTGTACTATTGTTGCAAATAGGTAATCGTATTATTGTTTTAATCATTCGTTCTTTGCTTTTATTTATCTCTAGCTAGGAACTACAGTAAAGATCGACAAAATACTAATAATATGCTTTTCATGAACTTCTAGATACAAAAAACTTTCAGTCTGGTAGCTTAAAAACTCCCACACTTTAAGAGCAAACAAAAATAACTAGAATTGTTACAAGTTCGCGACATGGTGTCGAGATGCTCTGTGCCGATTTTTGAAGTTCGCGACATTACTCTACATTTTTGTGACAAGTTGTAACCACTTTAAGACTACGATTCACATTTGGCCTTTATACAAAACATAGAATAGTACATTCCGTAGTCTACAGTACAATTCTAAATATACTGTATCTTAGATAAGTATTTGCTTTGATTTTTTCCAATCGTCACCCACACAAAAATAATTTATCACTTTTCCCGTAATTCATTACCCATTCCAAAAAATCTTTGCAAAGATTTCTGTTCGGGCTGCTTAGTCCAGCACCCTTAAAATACTACAAGCTGGTACATAATATTTACTGGGGAGGGGGGTCAAAAATTACAAGCAACAATACAGATAATTTTTTATATCAAAGTGCTATTGAAACAATGGCAAATCTATCATGCTCTCAAAATTTAGCGTGCAATTTTAACTCTATTCTTAACTCAATTTCGCCAAACACATTGGAACCACATGTACATATTGAAAGTTAGGGGGACTCTAAGATGATAAAAAAAACCTGGCATTGATCGGCACTGTCCACTTAAGCTTGTGAGAACATCTGCAAGACATGTTAGAGGATTTTGAGTTCTTCAAGCCGCTGCTGAACCGCTGCTTGATAATTTTTAAAAGCATGATAGATTCTCCATCGTTTCAGCAATAATTAAGTGTAATAAATTGTTCGGAACTATGCATTATTCGTTGCTTTTGTACCCGCTATAGCAAAAGATTAGACATACCACTCTGCACAGTTTGAATGAGTGATTCGTGTGCGAATGACTATCATTTGGCCTATCGTTCAGCATGATTACTAATAGTTTTTGTACTTATTTCGTCGAGAAAAGACAGGTTATTGTTTTGAGGGGTGAGTTTTTGGTTTTGCATATGAAAAGCACACTAGATTTCACCACAAGCCACAGTCTGATGGTATCCAGCCCCAGAAGCAATAGAATGATTTTAGGGATTCATATTTCAATCCACGAATACTAATTGATTAAATCGGTCATAAATAAAACGTAGGAATGTATCTTATGCAACCTAAGTGAGGTTTTAGCTGGCTCTATAACAATAGTGGAGAAAAACTGAGGTGAGTGAGTGCATAAAAAGTGTAACCTAACAACAATCGCTATCAGCCATTTTATCATGGAAAAAAATGACATCAAAGTTTCCATACAAACGCGCAAAAACTGCTGCCAGAGAATAAACAAAAACATTTAAAGGGAAGCTAATCGAACGGTGTTGGTGGTGGCTCCCCGTTCCGGATAGCCGGACGTAACAATGTCCCAACTCTCAAAGAGTAGCATACGATCTGTTTAACCAGGATTTTTTCAAACATTACTATATTGGAAAAACTTCGTAACTAGGCTTACATATTAAAATTTGACAAAACTTACACTTGGATGAACTTAACACTTACGTAGTGTTGAAACTGATTACCGGGTTTTCGAAAAAATAAACCATAACAAATGTTTGACTAGATTAAGAAAAACTTCTCTGATATTAAATGGTTTCAGCAGTGTATTCTTATAAGGCATAGCGCTGCTACACTGATGAATTCACACGCTGCGATATCCGCTTTGTCGTATTTCAATTAAGGTATGAAAAAAGGTTGCCATGGCTACGAGCTGCCTGATGTGTACTTAAAAAACAACTTGGTTTATATTTTCGTGACATACGTAGATGTCATGCATCAGATATAATATTGATATTTTGCAAGCTGCTTGAATGTACAAAGCCTTGTGTTACTCGCCTAAATAAAACGGCACTGCCAGGGTCTTACTGTTTGCAAAATTTGTAAACTAACGCGCTCTACGCATCAACAAAAGCGTGACTAAAGTTTGCAACTAACACGTAAGCTTGAACAGGAGAAAAAAGCTAAAATGCTTAATTTTACAGCTGTAATAAGTCACACTTTTTGAATAAGCCGTCATATCTCTTAATTGCAACAGCTGTTTAATTGGAATGCGACATAGTAGTTTCGCATTCACTGACTAAATGAATGAATGAATGAATGAATGAATGAATGAATGAATGAATGAATGAATGAATGAATGAATGAATGAATGAATGAATGAATGAATGAATGAATGAATGAATGAATGAACGAATGAATGAATGAATAAATGAATGAATTTAATCAGAAATAAGCAACTTTACGAGAATCTAGATAGCTATAAAGTTAGGTTGCTTTGGTGGAAATAAGCGTTCATTTGTATTAAACATTTGAAATCTCTTCATTGCGTCCACTGTCAATGTCAAAACAGCTCATCTGTTATCGAAGCTGCGTATTATAGCGCAGCGAGTATTATTTTGCTTTATTTATAAATTCACTCGAGAGGCTGACACGTCGGATTGGCTTCACTAATGGCGGTGAATTAAATTACCAGGCGACATAAAAGCGTGTATAAAATATCACATTTTCTACCTGTCTGCAAATGCATTTACGTTCCGCAGTAAGCAGTTTTCCTTTTTCTCATGTCGCAGAGCTACTTAAGGTTTGCAATATTTTCTAATGTCGCTTTTAGTTATTTGCCAGAAAAAGAACTAAAACAACAACAATATTAACGCATAAAATCCCCCGAGATTGCAAAATTTTCATAAAATTCTCTATGTTTTTAAATTCTGGTGAATAACCATTTTTTCTTGAACGTCTACATAAATTAACAACATTTATTGGTTGTACACTACTAGAAGCTTGCTGTTTACCTGTACAGCACAATTATGGTGTATTAGAATACTAGGGCCAAAATTACGTTGCTTAATTTCCCCGAAGAGTCATCATGTAAGTTTTGTCATTCTGTCATGATTCCGTAATGTTATGACTTTGCGTTTTTCATAGATTTAAGGGTAGGAGCAAAAGAACTGACAGACAGATCAGTGATATGAATGAGTGTGCGAACGAACGAACGTACGAACGAACACACAAATAGACTAACGAATAAGTGGTTGAACAGTAAGGGATCGAAGGGGTAGATGGCTAAAAAACAAACGAACTCATAAAGGTAAGAAGGCATGTGCACCTGAATGAACTGATGAGTGAAAGAAAAAAAGAACGAAAAAACATATAAACAAAAGAATAGACGTGTAAACATATCGAATCGTATGAACAGATAAGCAAATAAATCAGTAAACAGGCAAACAATCGTACAAAAAGCAAAAACCACACGCAAACAAACAAACAAACAGAAAACTACTTACCGAAGATAAATATAATTTTTGGGTTTATATCTGGATCTATATGCCGGACTCTGTCACCGATCCGTATGTTAATTCTTGGTTTCCTGAACGGTAAGTCTTCTAAGACTGCATGACTACTAACACCACAACCCATACTCTCAGCATCTGCAAACTTTATCCCAGAATTTCTTGTGTGGGTGATTGTCTCTCATAATTGGGCACACTGAGCACAACGATTATGTGTTCTCGAGTTATTAGATAAGCAATAGTCATTTTCAGCTCAGGTGTAATATTGCATGCGTACCTGCACGCTCGCCAAGCTTAGTTATTAAAACTTGTCGCGATTAATTTATACTCCAGAAACAGGAACTAATTATCTCAGCTGATTGCCTGTCGCTGTTTTGCTCTTGAATGTCGACCTGAAAATTAATAGAAAGTCAGGTTAGTAATAATAATAATTATTATTATTGTGACGTTTTGTGTTAAATATTTTTGTTTAACTTTGAAGCACATTTAGATGCCTCTGCACTTTAGTAGTTGTCAGACATTGAATGTGAATAACATGCCTTCCTAAATCTAATTAAAACTGAAAAATAATATCGAAGGTATAGTTTGCACTAAAAGCGACAGTGAAATCGATGCACTAAAACATTTCGTGGGTAAAATTTATGGTTTCAGTCTATAATTTAGTCCACAAAAACTATCACCTTATTTTTTACCCCATAATGCACCATAATATTCTTAGGTGACAGTCACTTATTTACACTAGGGATCGTTTACCAACAGAAGTGAAACTGTCACTGAAAAGCGTAAAGAGTAGATTAAATTTACTTGATGATGATGATGATGATGATGATGATGATGATGATGATGATGACGAGGGTGGTGGTGGTGGTGATGATCATGATGCTGATGATGATACAAACATAACTAGGCGAATAACTCTAAAATATGACGCCAGTTATTAGCACTGTATCGTTTACTAAACATTCAACCTATAAATGTATTTTATGCATTAGCTTTCTAATATGCATATGCATGTAAGAAGAAAAGACAGAAATTTCATTAGCTCAACCCTATACACTTGACATTCAAGTTCCATGCTTACCTAATTATCACGAAGCCAGGCTAATTTTAAGCAGCGTGATGGGAAAATATATTGGCTTCTAAATCCACACATCACACAGCTTCATTATGTCAAGCTAGCAACGTTGAACAGTGTATAGTATTAGTTTTCCGGAGCCCACACAAATTGAATAAAACTCACGTAGTTGCCAATTAAATATGACGTAGATAACCTACTATGGACGACACACTTTTAACTTGATTTGCGACGACACAGCTACAACAAAACTCATGACAATAAGATAATAACAACAATTATTACTAGGCTTCTTGGTCTTCCAGTAATAATCAACCGTTACAGCTAATACTCATTTTACGTTTGTTCATCGCAAACAGAAAGCACCTGATAACTACGCGTCTCCATAGTAACTGTAGCAATAACAGGTAAGCTTCAATCGTCCACTGGAGCATGATGATTGTAACCTGTGTTATTGTCCTGAATGTCCTTCATGCGCCTGCGCAATTTCACGCTTTACGCAGGTTTTACGCTGCATGATATAGGTTTAAGGCGAAGATGCATAATTACGTAAAATTAATAAATAATTGTATAATTGAGATTATCAGCGATTTATATTTATGTGATCGTAATTCCGTAGGTATTCTACTTCATTCAAATTTTGAATCTCAGAAAAAAACTTGTCTTATTGATTTAAGTGGAAAAATAGCCTAAACAGCCACGTGGTTTTGCAAGTCGTTTTTATCTGGAAGTGAATTTGGCCAGCGGCGGATTATGATTTTATGGGCCTTAGGCTTGAGCTTGGAACGGGCCTTTTAAATGTTGCTACACTGCTGAGCTGACGTGTTTTTGTGGAGCTCTCGTCGTTTGTAAGTTTGTTTAATTTTGTGCAAAGAAAGCAGCGCAGCATTCTATGTACTATGTTTCGCTCATTCACTAAACCTGGTAGGACAGTCAGCAGTTGACTGTATGCCTCTGGTCTGTCAGTTTTTTGACTTTGTTCATATTTTATTTATATTTTCTATATTTTATTTTGGCTTTACTATGCTCTTTTGTCAATTTATTTTTTTACAAAAAAAATTTTTTTTTCGTTTTATTTTGCCGGGCCCCTTTTGATCCCGGGCCTTAGGCTTCAGCCTATAGGGCTACCGCTACAGGATTTGGCTAAGCCCAAACAGAAGAGCTTCTTGGTTTCTTGCTGTAATATCAGGCCTGAAAAACTTTCGCTCTTAGTCTGTTACATTTTATGTGCGTCATGTACTTGCAGTCGTCCACCATAAACTTATTGTTATCATTGAAGTAAAACTTCTCACTCGAGCTGCAATTTCTTTTGTTTAGAATACAATAACATGCTTAAATGTATTTTCAATGCTTTGCCACTCTGAATTTATTCATAATGGAATGAATCAGATTTAATTTCATTTTAATGCATGTATTTGCAATGTTTAAAAACATCTGGTTATGAGCAAGTTTGCATCAGTGTCTTGGTATAAGTTTAGGGATCTAGGGATTTAGTTTCTGCAACACTAGAAATGCAACGAACGTTATAGTCCTTACTAGCCAAAAAAGGGAAGATGTTACATGTTGTAGTTATAGCTCGCAAAAGATGGAGCCAGGATCGCTTTACGTCTGTTGTAGATTGTATCACATTGGAAACTGTTCACTTTTCATCACTGATTACTTAAATATTGGCAAATAGCGTTTAAAAACGATAGTTTAATTGTCGTTGATTTACAAATGCACATGTAGCGTGATGCGGCAAAATGAAAAAAAAACGTCTACTACATTTCCAGCAGGATTTGTGAAAACATTTATTTTTTATCTACGTATTTATTCCAGTCTTGGAAAACTCCTTTGCTGTTTACCCACTGTAGTAGGAAGGTAATAAAATTTGGGATAATATCTGCTTCTTTGCTTATTACAGGTTTTTGTCGCTGCGGTTAGCCTACTGTTTATCTGCTGGTTTCATTAAATTACTTCTTAACTATGTAAATAGTTCATGTTATACTGAGGATTGCTGGCACAAGGAAGTTAGCACTTCATCGACCCAGATTTGGCTTTTAAAAGGTTGATCTATTTCTAAAGGTGGCAAGTCAGCCTTAGTCAGGTAAGTTATGTAAAGCGTAGAATACTAGTATAATGCGATAGAATGGATCCGCTGATCACTTGTGCGAGAAGAAGGGAACCGGTTTAAACTTAGTTCAATGTCCAGGTCATTTTGTATAACACGTGAACTCCTGTAGACTGTATTATTTTTTCCAGCAAAAATAAATGTGTTGTGGTCATGAATAAGCGGCGTAAGCTTTTTTGGTTTGTTCTTTTTTGCTTTTCGCATCAGTCTGCGAGGTGAGTTTAAACGTTATGGATAAATGTGCAGCCGAACACCGAATCTTAATAAGAATTTTGGTAAATTTGTCATAGTGACAAGATCGGTAAGAATTTGGATTTGACTTTGCTGAAATTCTGTTTTTAAGTGTGGCAAGTTGACATAAAATTCCTCTGTCTCAGAGCAAGAAAAATGAATGGAAGTGAATTTGACATATCTACACATTCTCTCGTGTAATGTAAGACGTTAAGCGGCGAACAATGATAAGGTGCAAAAAATACTTATTGATAAAATTTGTGTCTCTCTGTTTTGTGGTATTAGTCGTCATAGAGTTGCGCTCGCACTCCACCAGACGACGCAGTCCTCCAGATAGCGAGTTGAGCAGACATGACAGAATAACTAGATCTACGACGAGTGGTAATCAGCATGTATCGCCCAAACCAGATTGGTTTGGTTCTAGTCATCAAGTGAAAGTCGGGCAAGAATTTGGATTTAAGAACCGGCTAGATACTGCAGCGGTAAACTTGCCTAACCAGCCTGTAGTTAATCATTATCCACACAAGCACTTGCGTCTCAAGGACACAATAAATTACGATTTTGAATATGATCTTAGCAATGAGGTGCCGGGACTGTACGACTACGACGAGATTTCTGCAAATGGCCGCCTCCACCGTAAGCATTCGTCAGACGAAAATTTTGCCGGTTCATTGTCTATTGTACCGCGAGGAAGGATAGGCAATCAAATGTTTCAGTATGCGGCACTGTACGGAATAGCAAAAGCTTGTAAATTAGACCCGTTCATTAGTCCGTTAATGAATATCAGTGAAGTGTTTCATTTATCTCTACCGGTGCGAGATCCTCCTCTGAAGACGAGAAAAGAGGACATTCGTGTTATATATAAGCCTTACGACAAAGATCTGTTTTCACTGCAACCACAAGATGATTACCTGTTGTTGCTAGGTTACACAAACTCTTGGCTGTATTTTGATCATGTAAAGCATCAAATAAGAAAAGAATTTATTTTCAAAAGTGACATATCTTCAAAGGCCGCCGACTTTTTTAAGTCACTGCTTACCTCACAATTACTGTCACGCGATAGGGGCGCTGTGGTGACGTACATTGGAGTTCACGTAAGAAGAGATGACTATGACGTTTGGCTTCAGAGTAATCATGCAAAATCTGCCAGTGTAGCCTACCTCAGGAAAGCTATGAATTATTTTCGGCAGAAGCACAACAATACTGTATTTGTTGTTTGTAGCGATGACATCCACTGGTGCAAGACGCACTTATCTGATCGCGACGTGGTGTTCAGTGACACCGGAAACTCGGCGGCTGTTGACTTGGCCGTTTTGTCCATGTGTAATCATACTATTATGACTCAGGGTAGTTTCGGATGGTGGGCGGGGTTTCTGGCAGGCGGTGAAGTGATTTATTTTTCAAACTATTTCAACCCCGATGCTAGACAATTTAAATTAGGTTTTCGTTATGAATATAAGTACCCTCCTCACTGGAAGTATATTAATGCTGAAGAATAAATTAATATTATTCTCCATGATGCTGTTCTTCTTTGGTAACCAGCAGCTGATTTGTCCCCACTGTTACACAGAAATTATAAACGTAAATCGATTTTAAAATAATTAATAATCAATTCCAAGTGAACGCAAAAGGATGTTTTGTTTTTATTCAATATAGGCTCACATAACAATGAAACAAAGCCATTTTAACTCTAAGCTATTCCTTATCATAAAAATAAATTATTTAAAAATAACATAGCTCTACAATTTAAGAAGTAAAAACAATCCAGTATGCCAATTAAAAATAAAGTAGACATGAGACAGCAAAAGAACCACCCGTTTAGTATAAGACTGTCCGTTTTATATTGTTATAAATAAGTATTTTATTGCCTAACTTGGCATAACGTCGCATTCTGCATTGAAAATCTGCCTGATCATATTTCATAGTAATATGACCGAGCGAATGAGAGTTTTATACTTGTCTAAAGAATTGATTAGCTTAATTTTTAGCTAGTTACGTCATGCAGGGTAAGAACTTAAAAAGGAGTTAATTAAACCAATGTAAAAGACAACTTGATAAATTAAAATTAAAGTACTTTAAACCAGTCAGACACAAAATTAAAGACAAGTTACATGCGACATCAAGCACGTTCTAGTTTACACTTTTTGCGAAAGTTTATCCGAGGTTTTCCTTTTTGTCCCCTAGAATCTAGGAGAACCCCTGACGCTAATTTTTCATTTGTTAGACGCCTAGTTTTCCACTTTTTAATTCACGTTAACCTGCAAAAGCAAAGTACTGCAGTCACGAAACTTACAGGGAAAGCAGATGAGAGCTTGGATTGTTTAAAGGTCCGAGATAGGAGCCAAAATGTGAAAATTAGGGCATCCAGTTTTAATATTATTTTCAACTTCCAAACGCAGAGGGCTAGAGCCACGAAACTTGTAGGGTAGGCACCTGGAGTCGGGGTACTGACAACTTTCAGTCAAAGAGTCGCGGACATTGGACATCGGCGAGTTTGATAGGGTTTTGCGTTAAATTCAAACTTTTTATAGGTATTTAGGTATGGGGGTCAGATGTGTACCAGGGCTTTAAAAAAGGTTAGATTTTTAAGAGCCCAAGACAGGTGTCAAAATATGTTAGATCAGATATAGTCAGGTGAAAACATGATCACGGCGTTACGCTCGCGGATTTGGATCTGAATCCATTCAGTCTTAATCTTTTATTATGTGTATAGTGTCAGACATGGGTAAGGCTTATTTTACAATTGCTAATAGACATATACCCTCTGCCTAGTATATTGTATTCTGCACACGAAGACTCGCTGACTGTCTTACAATGAAAACTCGTTTAAGGTCAGTCTTTCATGTACACTGTGACACAGTATGTAAACTAAATGGAAACAAAGTGTAAAGGCGAATCTAAAATGAGCCCAATGAGTTAGCAAGTTTTCGATTCCATGCATATAATTTTTTACATCGATTGGTGTGTTTTAAACGATTTTTTGTAAAGTAGTTTGAATATTCTTTATGCTACTAAATTATATGTATAATCACACTTCTGTCTGCGTTTGCGTGACAATAATACCTTTATCCAAATCTCTATATTTTCTCGCGAAGATTTATATGAAAGGTCACCACTTGCAACTGTTTTATCATCAATTTCCAACGTATGCCAGTGTAATGTAAAGCTACAATATTTTCTGTAAAGTAACTAATACGTAACTAGATGCTAGAATATATAATTGCTTTAGGAGTTGCTGTTTCCAGCTTTCACATATATGAATATGCAAATGTTTTCAACGTGGAAAACTGCTGTAGTAGAAAAAACTCATAAAGAGGTCCTACAAAAGAAATATGTAAAAATTTTGCATAATTCAATGTTTACATGTTTACAAAAAATGTCTGCGTGTAAGTCCTTATAGTTTCTGGAATTTCTGTACATTTGTAAAGGCCTAACATGTTGGAAATATTATCGTCAGTTACAGTTATAATTGCATATAACATTAGGTTGATGCATCGGTATATCTGGAAAACTAGCAACAGTTAAAATAATTTTACTTTACTGCAATCATTAACTTCAGCACACTTGACGCTTGGTTTCTTGGTAGTCCTTGGTTAAGCAGTGCTGGGGTAATTAAGTGATTCTGGCTAGATATTCTGGCCACAGGAATGAATGCCTCAGCAAATGTAAGTACAATGTATATACAGCACGATGCAATCCAATCCAATGCAATACAATTTAATGCAGAGCAATGTAACAGTGTACCTCAGTGCATTGCAGTGCAGGTCAGGGCAAAACAGGACAGAACAACATTTCATGGAGTGCCAAGGTGGTGTCTAAAAATGTTTTAAACTTTTCCTAAGTATATTATACATAATGCAAAACTTTGTTTGGCCGAAGCGTACAATTCCTAGATTTTTGATTTTCCTAGGCACGACATAGAAAGTCGACTAACATTTAAGTAATGTAATAATAAATTTTTTACGTTACCTAAAGTGGCCATTTTTTGGTATAATTTTTTTAGGCCAATTTTTTGCAGAATGCCAATTTTATTTAAGGAAATGCGTGGAATAAGTCAATTTTAATGTGCTTGCAGATTTGTCATTTATGTAATAAAACATAAAACAATAAAACATAATCATCAATCGAAAAAGCTGCTCTAAAAGTTCAGTTTTCAAACGTCGTTTAAAAAAATTAATGTTATCATCACGTAGCTGCAGTGGCAATTTATTTCATAATTTTGGAGCTACAACAAAAAGCTCTGTCACCAGCAGAGACCGGAGGTGATTTAGGTGTATTTAATAACAGAGAATTTGACAATCTCGAAGATCTAGCTGAAAAATAGAAAGAAAACAAGTTAGTTACATAGGCGGGGGGCGTGATCATTGAGAGTTCTGAAGGTCAATACAGTAATTTAATTTTGTATATTACTCTCTGTGTACAATGGGAACCCAATGAAGATTAATTAAATCAGGTGTCATATGATAATTTGTTTTGTTGATAGTAATATGTCGAACTGGAGAATTCTGTACTAGTTGTGATTTAGCAACTTGATAATCAGGTAATCCAATTATGAGACTATTACAGTAATCAAGCCTGGTTACTAATAAGTGCATATATAAGAGATTTTGGGAAATGATTTAGTTAAATACTTTCTAGTACAATAGATGTTACGTAAATGATAAAATGTACTTTTGCAAACGTTGGCTGTATGTTGATTAAAAGACATAATTAGGATAAAAAGTTACGACCAGGTTCTTGGCGGTCTGATCATAGGTGTTATAAATGATTCATCAACACTTACGCCATGAAGAATAACAAAATTTAACTGTGAATTTCGACTCACGACTAGACATTCAGCTTTCGTATCATAGTTTCCGCATGTTAGCATCATTCGAAACTTGGACTTTGTCACATTGAGACGTTTCCACCAGCAAGTTGCGCTCCGTTCTGAACATCATACGTTTTTACATCATCATCAACATCATACATCACCAGCAAGGCGGCCTCGAATGAGCAGACAGCCAGAGCATCAAGCACCTTACGAAATACTGTCTTCTCCAGTCAGGACATGTCAGAAAATGCAGGAAAACAGGCTTCTTCGTCAAATTCTCTTCAGCCAACCATCAGAATGCTATCTTCACCACCACAAAGACAAATTGAAATCCGTGCTCAAACAAATCAGAATCAAAACATTTGAAAACATTCAAAATGTCAGCAACGTGCCAACTGGTGTCGGATTATTCGCAATGATATGTCAGCATTTCGAAGCCGAGAAGAGTTTGGTTAAGCTAGCTTAAGTTATGAACTAGACATATAGCCACTTATTACTAAATAAGCATTTTCAAGTTGGCAGGTGGAATACAAAATTTCTTTAATTCAGGCATTGATTGCCCACGCAGTTTCATGCAAGGAAGGACTAATTATACCACAGCAGATGTTGCACTACTTTATCATCGATGCAAGTTGAACAAATTATACCATTCCAACCTCACGGTTAGTGAAAATGTAACATACAAATGCTGCACTATAAAATTGGGGTTTGAAAAGTTGCTTTCGTGCATGCGGCAGTACGTGAGCATTCTAAAGTGTCTCTGTGCGCTTAATTATCGAGTAGTTCTTCGTTGACTAAGTAATTCATACATCTTTTCTCATATTTAAGGAAGGCGGCTTATTTGGTTCGTTGATAAATCGCTATTTTGGGCCCAGTGAGCGTTTAGTCTGAGTACGTGATTCGAAACTAAGTGGCTAATAAAAAATTGCTGTTACAGACGATGCGCTAAATGCAAGATGTTTAACTTGTAAAGCTAAACGCGTTAAATGGTTCTGCTTGAGAGTTAGAAAAGAATGTAATAACCGAGAAGATAGTTTTCGAGTGTATTTTTACTTTCGGACCTCGAAATGTGGTTGCCGCTTGTCGTCATGTTTGTGTTTGTCAGGGACGCTGGCTGTTTGCAGTCGTGTATGAACACGCAGTATGGTCCGTCACTAGAAGGTCACTTGTGCGATAATGGCCGGTGCATTCTTGAGCCAGTGTGTGATGGCACTGACCATTGTGGGGATGGCTCAGATGAAAAAAACTGTGACACTTGTACAGGCAATTTTTCGTTTCACTGCAATGAAAACCAGTGTGTGCCATTATCAGTTGTATGTAATGGGGCACCTGACTGCGACGACGCCTCTGACGAGAACAGCTGCGCAATTTGTACAGAACTTTGGCCTGGAAGGTACAAGTGCAAAGGCAGCACGAAATGTATCAGTCGCAATGATTACTGCGATGGACACTTAAATTGTCTACTTGGTGATGATGAACGTGAGGGTTGTTCTCACGACTGCGTACACCAAAACCCATTTTCTTGCGATGGCGGCAAAAAATGTCTACCAAAAGTTCAAGTGTGCAATGGCGTTGCAGATTGCTTGGACGGTTCAGATGAACGTAGCTGTTCTACTTGCAAAGGTTCAGTGACATTCAGATGCGACAATGGACAATGCGTTTACAAGCATCAAGTGTGCGACGGCACCGTCCATTGTGACGATGGCAGTGACGAGTTTGTAAAGCAATGTCCTCCATGTGGTCCAATGAAATCTCTATGCAAAAATCATGAGTGTCTTGAAGATAGTAAGTTTTGCGATTCTGTCGTCCACTGCGCAGACGAAAGCGATGAACACAACTGTTCATGGTGCAAAGAGTTTCGATGTGAAAATAAGCATTGCATTCAGTTTAAAGGTGTCTGTGATGGAACTGACGATTGTGGCGATAACAGCGACGAAAATGATTGCTTGCCTTGTCCAGACGGCAAGTACCGTTGTGGAAAGAAACAGTGCGTCAGTTTGGAAGACATGTGCGACATCCATCGGGATTGTTTGGAAAGAAGCAGAACCCTTCTTAATTGTACTAATAAGTTACAAAAATCAGCAAGCTGTGCTTCTCCTATATTTCTTGCACCAGTTGGCTCATTAATAACTTATCAGCGTTTGCTGCTTACTTTTGCAGTGTGTACTTGCAACATCGTGGTTTTATTGTCAAATTGGCAATAATTTCTGATAATAACTACAATAATAATGGTATGATTGATGATGACGATGACGACGATGCCGTTGATGACGAAAATGAAGACGATGTTGTTGACGACAATGAAGATATTAAAACAGTTGTCTAATCGACTTGCGATCAGTTATCAATTTTTACCAACAGCAGAGATTTGATGTAAATTTAAATAAATATCGCACCCGGGCGTTTTTAAAATAACTATAGCTTTTTTAAATGGCGTTTGTACAGTATTAACAAGCAATGTCGCAAATTTGAATTTATGTAGTTTACATAATATAGATTAAATGTGTCATACACACGTATAGAAACATTTATAGGTACGAACCGTTCCACTGTATTTATTTCCAAAGAATTTTGAAGCCTACAGGAGCTACACTTTCGAAACTAAGACCAGTGGATAAAGGACGCGGATGGCCGAGTTGATGCAGTACAACAAGTAAACAATCCATTTAAGTCAATTTTCAATAGCTGATAAATTTTACCGAACTTCTATATTCCTATGAAACGAGATGTCCGTAAGAAGAATAATACTGAAAATGTCTGAACACAAACCACGGCTCCTGCTTCTTGACACTTACTTTGATAAATAACTTTGCATCGTGTTCTATGACACAGGGACACGGTTTTTATAAATCGCACATTTGTTCAAGTTTATAACAGCGGAAAATGAGAGTTATATCCGGAAACCAATGTGAAGTTTATTTACTTTAGCAAACTATGTAATAGCAGCTATAAGAGAAACATTAATAAATGTTCTTTGCATGCTTCAGTTGCCAAACCAAGATATCAATATTTTCTTGCACAAATCCGTCTGAAACTTCCAATAATGAAAAATATTGCAATTATTATGAGAAGAGAAATGTGTGTACAAATGCACTTATCAAGCAACCGCAACTGATAATAGAGCCGGCTGCCATAAACTGACTGATTCTTCTTCCTCTTCATTGCGTCATGTTCTACAGCGTGGCTAAAGTACTGTGTAGCCTCATCCTTGAAACGCATAAATTTGTACAAACATAGTTTTCTGAATGTGAATCCACAAATGGGTCAGTACCACCCACAAAGCTGTGTCATGGGACGGCCCACTAGGCACTTCTAACACTCTGATACGTGCAGTTTTTCATCCTGGTGGACTCCTGCATTGAAAAAATTGTCTCCACCAATAGAATTGTTGACTAAATTGTGGAAATCTAGCTCACTGACTATACCGTTTGTAGTATAAATGACGATATTCATATTTGCCCCAATTTGACCGGATTTTCAATCAATGGTGGTTTTAGGAAATTGTGGAATTCTTTAAGATTTTATCTTATTATTGTTAAACCGACAATATGTCAAGTTTCTAATATGACAATATGTCAAGTGCGATATAACAGAAACAATGCAAAATAAATCAATTTGTAACTTACCTCCTAATTTTCAACTGCTCATCCGAGCCAAAAGTTCAATCGGCCCTAAAAAAATTTTCACAAGGCCAATTTATAAGGCGAATTTTTCAGTACTACTGCGTAATATACAGATTCAGAAAAGAAAAACAAAAAGCATTTGTTTTGCAATTCTTTCGAGAAAATCTGTTCCGCGATTATCTATATTTGAAGAACGAAAAAATGGTTTTCGTTTTAGTACCGTAACTATTCGATAGAATCGATGGAGGAATTTTACGAAATTAACATGCCATTATAATTGTAGCGTGATCAGTAATCCACCAATAAATTACCAAAATATCCAAACATTCGATTATATTGGATCTGCCTAAGTTTTGATAAGCAACCATTCGCATCGGTTTTATGTTCCAACAGTGAATTAGCAGTCAATCAGTTACCAATCACCTCTTAGTATCGTGAAATGTTCTGTATTAGAAGCACGTTTTTGGTAGGGTATTAATATGTGGTAGTTCCATGTTTTTCATATTTAAACGCAAGGTCAAATGTTTTTTAGGTCAGAATTTGGCTTGAAAATTAATAAGCTTGAAAAATCAAGGTCAAAAGTTTTTGACGTTTAATTTTGGTTCAGAAACATTAATTCTTCATTTACATTCTCCAGTAATCGTATTATATGCTAGTTTTCACAGCTGCATTTGGCAATTTTTCCGATTCCTGTAACCTTTGATGCCAACGTTGCTGCAAGCCAGTACCCAAAAAAATTATTACCTGGTTCTACACATCTGCACCCTACATTTGGCAGAACAAAATCTGCTTCTGTTATACTATAATCGCCTTGTTCTAATCGCGAAAAGTCGGGTATAAAAACGAAATGGGTCAAATGACCTGCTGTAATAATTGTTACATGATCAGTAATCGGTCACTAATAGCCCCTCCTTGGGGTTCGGGGCGTTGTTGTCTATGTTGAGTTGTCGCTAAGTGACAGGTCAATAATTCCTTGTAACGAAACTGAGTCAGATTCCCCCAATATCCCACCATGTGCAGCTAGAGCGATTTTAATACGTTTGTTACTATTCTGTTTATGCCTTCTCGATCTTTCTTTTGATTGTCATCTTCACCCAGACCAACAAGCACTCAAGTAAAAGCGTCACTCCAAACTCACCAGTCTACTTAAGAGGGTCACGTATAGTTGGCTTACTCAAATTGTTGAGGGACGAGGGACGGACAAGCTACGGTAGCGAAAGGTATAAGGAGTCAATGGGACCTAATAACATTTCAAATGATATGGGTAGTCATGGTGTGCACTTGGCTTTGCGATGCCGGGCCGGTTTCATTCGTAAATTGTGCGGGTAATATTAAGGGCATAGAAACAACCAGAAGAGCTGCTTCTGCATGAGCCATGTGTAGCGGCCGTAGCATTATTACCAAATACTAGTCGAAGAAACTCGTACGAAAACAAGCAAACGTCATTAATGCTTTTGACATCGGACAATGAGCTTACTAAAATAGCATAGCAGTACAGACGCTGCTTTTTTCCCTTCTTTATTAATAAACAAACAAAACGTCTATGCTACTTTATAATTTTGTAAACCGTGAAGATTATTGCACAACGGTGTGTCTAGCTATATTAATTAGAATCACTCTAGTGTGAGCAATCTAATGTTGGAAATGCTGAAGTGGTTGGCCAGCTATAAGGGATGAATTTTGGACTGTCATGATAACCGGGAAACGGGTGACCTAGTTGTTCTAGCGGCGGCCCTGTAAGTCGGAGGTCCCGTTTGAGTTTGGTTCCAACTTTAAATAATTGTGGGTTTGTACCATCATTGTGCGACATTAGCCAGTGTTATTGCATTTTCCCATTTTACCTAAGAATGCGAATTGTAAGCTTATTAAAATAGAAAACTTTCTTTGAGTAATTTGTTCGCTATACAGGAGCGTTTCTCAGATGATCTTAAAAACTTTTGGTGGATTTTGCACTAAAGTTTCTATCGCTACGGCGACGTTGAAAAATTTATAAAGATAGTAAAATAAAGCGCGAAGCGAAACTGTTTGTAATTAATTTTTATGTTTTGTTTTTGAAAATAATTTGACTTAGTTGAAGCAAATTTGTACACCGTTGAGAAAAGATATGGACAGATTACAATTGCCTATATCTTGCTGCACAGCTCCACTCCTCTCACGTGGTTCCTGTAAAGGACAGGAATCGTATCCTGTGGAATAGGATGCTTCGTCCTAATCCAAAGTGCGGAAAATATGTAGATCAGTAGTACCTGGTACAATACAAAGTGTCATTGCATCTAAGAGTCTGCAACTCATCATCATGGGGCCGTGGAGTTTATGGTGGTTTTTCCTGTGCATTATGGTGGTACACTCGCATGACGGTAAGTCGTATATTTTTTTCTGTACGAGATAAAAATGACATAGTTTAATGCTTGGTCTAATACAATTTTTATTTCTAAGATTGAAAGATCTTCCTTATTCTCTTACTGTCTTCGCCTTGGAATCGTTTTTTTCTCTAGTTATTTTAATTTATAATTATATGTTAATTTGTTTGTTTTACTGTTTGTCTGTTTGTTCGTCTGTCTATCTGCCTCTTTGTCTTGTTGGCTGCCTATTTGCATGTCGTTCTGTTAATCTGTCGGTTTGTTTGCTTTCCAGTTTCTTTGTTAGCTTATTTATTTGCGTCTTGTTTACTTACTTGTGTTTTCTGCATTTAAATGTTTTGTTTTGGAATGGTGCACATGCATCATACTAATATTTTAATAGGTGAAATTAATTCGTTGTTTATATTTACTTAATTGTATAAAAATAATGAAACGGTAACAAAATACATAAAACACAATAGGCTGTCTTATATTTTACGGCTTATCTACTTCTTTTTTGTATTAATTATGATAAAGATTGGGACGCTAGACATGACGCTAAATGTGGATTTGTTCACTATGATCCGTCAGTTCAACTTTGCTGTGGCTGGAATTTGTACGACAGAGATCATGGCAGGTCATGCTGTGGCACAAAATCCTACAATCCCCAAGCACAAATCTGCTGCAATGGAAACGTAGGACAAAGAAGCAAAAGCTCGGCCTGTTGTGGAGATGTTCCATTTAACAGGGGCTCAAACAAAGTTTGTACCATGTTAAATATCACTGTTAATAAGCTGACGCAAAAATAGCGTACCATTTCAATGTCTTTATACTTTTAACATAATTAGTAGCTTTACAAAAATTTTGTATTTAATTTCTAATTTTGTAATGTTACCCCAGCAGGATCATGGAAAATGTAAAGTGAATAAACACAACTTTCACGTCCATCACCTTGGTTTTTTTTTAATCTTGGAACTCCTAATATACTGAGGTTATTGTTGAGGGTGTTAGGCCATAGGCATTAACGTAACGTGTGCTGACTTTACAAACCTTCGTATGTGAGGGTACTGAGAAACAACAAACATTTCTGTTTGTCCAGGTAATGCTTTAGTTTAATATTAGTTGACAAAATCGTCTAAATTTTCGTTAAGTTTTTTTGGAGGGTGCAATAATTTTCAATAGCCCAGTCACTGTAGGCCATTCCCAAGCACTCAAAATGCCAAATTTCTGTAAAGTGGACATCCCACATAGCTCGAATCTGTTAACCGATTTAACATGCAACTGGGGAGACAGCACGAAATAGGACCCATTTTGACTGTGGTTCTTTTTACTTATGTCTCGTGGCCAATTGTCTGTTATGCTACTGGCTTCAGCTCATCAAAAGGCGCCTTTACGCCAGCAGGCGTGCAATTTGTCGCCGAGGCGAAAAACCTTGCGTTGCCGTTTCAAAACCATGTTTGATTATTCCATCATGCCCGATGCGATTGTTTATGAATACTGAACCCGTCTTCTGCCTAACCGTCACACTATTTTTTCCATAATGCATACCATTTTGCACTCTTTCATTGTATTTATGATAAAAAATGTAATACATACTCACCTAGACAAATATAAACAAATATCGGAGAAAAAACATGATTTTTAAATAATTATCTAAAGTATTTATTTTTATCGCGAATTGCACCAGTCTGTACAAAAAGACGGGTGAGTGTTTCGGAAATATTACTTTCACGACGAGTTGTCTTTGTTAAAATAAAAAAATGTTTCAGAGTTGGTATCCTCAATGGCAACTGCAATAACAACAAGCTTGACAAGGGTTCTACTCGATTTTAACAGAAAGTCCTTGTTTTATTATTGGAAAAGTTTTAATAGTTCGATGGCGTTTACAAAACAACGAATTTCTTTTACAGGTATGTTGCAAAGGAAAGATAGGAGCCGGGGATAAATGCTGTGGAACAGTGGCTTTCTGGCAAAGTAAGCAGATCTGCTGTGGAGGAAAAGTTTACTCGAAATCTAAATTCAAGTGTTGCGCTAACACGGCATACAATCCTAAACATGCGGTAAGATTTAATACGTCTTAACGGGGGGAAATTGACGAAGGGTGGACTAGCGGAAGTGTGTCCTGTCACCTTCATAGACAGGCAAGGCACCAAGATGATCTGGGAAAAATGTTTAAATAATAAAAGTATCTAGATACTGTATATATCCTATAAGCAACATTAGAAGTGTCTGAAGAAAATAGTTTGCCATCT
This sequence comes from Tubiluchus corallicola, assembly GCA_030141605.1. Lineage (NCBI taxonomy): Eukaryota > Metazoa > Priapulida > Priapulimorpha > Priapulimorphida > Tubiluchidae > Tubiluchus > Tubiluchus corallicola. Next base: position 292,704 of record JAQGDQ010000109.1, on the reverse strand, counting down.
GTTTCTGTTACTCTGAAAATGAGTAACGGAAGCTGAAAATGCACGGAAAAGTTGTTGTTGACAAATCATCTGCGCCAATATTAAAAACGGACAGCAGGTAAACAATCATAAAAGTGATGATGAAGCATGAGGGGAGGCGGTTTAAATCGCCGAAAATATAGCTAAAGTCTCACATATTATCTCTAAATTATTATGACGTCAAACGTCGCTCTTGTAATTAGTGTTTATGATCTTGTCCTCTAAATAGATATAATAATTTTCTAATGTTTCAAATGTTATTAAAGTTATAATCGATTCAAGCAAGATAAATTCACTTATACCATTCTGACATCATTGTACAAAATGACTGCCGAGAGAGAGAGAGAGAGAGAGAGAGAGAGAGAGAGAGAGAGAAGCGCACATTTCATTAGAAGTAATCTTTTACTAATATTTATGATGCAAACTTAGGTGTGCTGTGATGGTCGATTAGGAACTGGACAAGGATGCTGCGCCGGATGGCCTTATGATGCTTCCAAAACTCTATGCTGCCAAGGAAATAAGATTGACAAAAGCGACAAAGCTGATAAGTGCTGTGGTCACCACGCTTTTAATCCCTATCGCCAGTCATGCTGTGAAGGCCATGTGGGAGACGGTACCAAGTGTTGTGGACACGAGGCTTACTTCCCTGGGTCGCAGGTAAGCCTTTAACCTAATACTGTTATGGGATGTTGTCATAGACTTAAATGGTTTCAGCTTAGATGCAAATTTAAAAACCTTCTGGATTGACGATTCAGCTTTGTACCATATTGCCTAGAATTTTTCTTAATATTCTGAATGTACCTAGCAATATGTAATATAAACTATTACAATGACTTCATTACAGTAAACATATATTAAGTATAATCTGTAAAATAATGTACTGATTTCTCTTATTGAACGTTTTGCACAGGAGACTTTTGTAAGGCAACTCTTCAACTATTTTTAAAAAGCCTTTCATTTTTTTATTTTATTAGATTGATCAGCATCATGATCATCATCATGATCATCATCATCAACATCACCATCATCATCATCATCATCATTGTCGTCGTCGTAGATAGTCATCATCATAGCGTAACGCTTTTCATGTGTTTATACAGATTATTTGGTTAATTCCACAGATTTGTTGCAAATCTCACTGGGGGGCGCCGACTCTTGGATATGGGGATGCCTGTTGTAAAGGGGAGCCTTACAAGACCAGCAAGTCTGTCTGCTGTTTGGGCAACCTATTTGAAAACTATGATGTTGGCACGACTAAATGTTGCAATGATTTAGCTTTCACCTCAGCCAGACAAGTATGCTGCAATGGCGTCATAGGATATGGATCTTTTTGCTGCCATGATATAGCTTACGATCCACAGGAAAAGGTACATTGTTTCAAATTCAAATTAATGTTGACATCAAATGTGTTCTTTTTTGTGAGTTTAAATGAAAATTGTCTCACATGTGTGATGTAATGCATTTCTTAAATGAGAAAAATGGGTTGAAAATAGCAAATTGTAAGCCTATATCAAAAACAAAATGAGTTAAATTTTCTCAGGTCACAGTTCACAAGTCCCTACTTCTTCAAAGTTTATAACAGCAGTTACCGTTTGCATGATGATCAATAAAGAACTGCTACATGTCTGATTGTCAATCTGTATTTCAACCTAATTAGATTTACGCTTTTCTTAGTCATTTTAAGGCCAATCAAAGTGGTCATTTACCAAATTGAGTGATCCTACGTACACAGGAAAAGAAAGTGTAATAATAATGTAACCCATAACATTGATATGTATTCGGCATTTGTAAAGGATGCATTTTACATCCACTCTGAAGCTACACAAAACACTTAAAAAACTACGGCTATATGTTGTGATAATATATACTTTTAGTAGATAATATTAGACTACAGATAAATTATAGATATGACTATAATTTGGAAGCAACATTACTAAAACTCTTCACCAACAGTACTTTTTGTTTGAGCTGATCTGTTGTTTTCTTTTTCAGTTTTGTGATAATGGAGTGTTGAAGAATAAAAATCAACATTGGCAGTTTAAGTAAAGATCTACACACTGAAACACAATTTAAAAAAGGTGGTGAAAGACCATCCTTGCGATGATGCTGCGCCTTTATGCCTTTTTTCTTTATTTGGTCTAGACGAGTGTAATCTTATATTGTAATAAGCGGTTGGTCTCTTAGGCTGTTACCAGAAAAAAATAAACACCTATACCTACTATGTTAGTCTATTGTGAGGATAATCCAGACACTTTAATAATAACCGTAAGGTTGTTGCCATAGGCCGAAAAATGACTTTCAACACCTAATCGTAGAGGTTTTTTGTAAAAAACTTGGCAGGCTTTTGGGAAAGTCCTCCCAAAGTTTGGGAAAAACCTCAACTCCAAGCCTCTTTTTTCGTTGTTTTCTTGAAACGTTTTTTAAAGTTCCATAGCCTAAGACGATATTATTTTAATTGAAGAAATGATGTGAATATTGTGTATTAAGTTTTGTAATCTGAATGAGATAAATAAATTTTAATTATTTCAATTCAATTCAGTTGAGTTGAAGGTCACCTGACCATATTTTATTCATTCACCGATACTCCACATGCCACCACTCAAATACAGGGTGTACGTGATATAGATGATTGTGAATGGATTATTTAGAATTCGTCTCATTATGAAGGGGCAAATTATGTGTGTCTTTATGTTTCTAAGACAAGTAACTAAATCAGCAGTGGATCCATACGTACACATGCTTCTACGATTAGGTAAGTATTAGCAGCAACATAGCAAATGAAAATACACAGAATCAGTTTTTCTGTTAGTCATTGGTCAGGCTTGACGTTGCTTAACTTAAACCTTTGCTCGCTCAGTGTTTAATTATTCTCCTTAGTGGTAATGCTGGCGGTGGCACCGCGGCAGTTAAAAAGTTTCAAGTTTTAAGTATATTTATTATAAATGGACATTAGTAATCCGGGAATACTAATGTCCATTTATAATAAATATACTTAAAACTTGAAACTTATATATATATACATCACAAAGTAACTAATAATAATTAATAACAAATTAAAGTGAGGAGACCTTGGCGGGCATTACCGCCGCATTTCGCCAAGGCCACCTCGTAAGAAAAAAAGGAAAAAACAAAAACAAAAGGGTCGGATATGAAAAAGGGAAGGAAAGGAAGGATGGTAATGGAAAGGCAAAGGATAATCGATATGAAGCAATTTTACACGGACAAAGGTGCACCCAATAGCTAATAGAATTTCAAGTTATCAGTGCAAAGCAATGTGCTACACTCATCCTATACAAATCACATACGTAACAGTTTGTAAGTTGACATACATTGACATAACATTAATCACGACGATGGCAATGTCCTGTTTTAAAGCATTAAAACATTGGCGAACGATGACACTAGGTATTAAAGACGGTGATATTAGTGAGAATAAAAATGTTCTTAACAACGACAATGAAGTTTTGTAGAGCAGGTATAACCTAAACGGCTAAATCACTGACAAAATCAGGAATGAAAAGTAGTCAGTTGTCTCTAAAGCAACCGCACGGGAGTTTTTAAGCAAAGTTAAGCAAACGTCATAAATTAGAATATAAAACTGTATAGTGCGTTTTCAATTTCTATTTAATTTTTTCACTATATTATACATGTTTGCTCAAGGCTACTTGCACTTTGACGTCGCATAATTGGGTCACTGTAAGTTTCCTTCTGCCAATGTTACTTATATTAAATTTTGTATGATGCACACGCAGTATTATGTTTTATGTAAAATTTACACGCTTTGGTAAAAGGTCAACCTACGTAAACACTAAACATTTAAACAATTAGTAAATTTGCTTCATAAGAAGTGAAGAAGTGTGCGTTTTTTCGGTGCAGATCAACTGTGAAGAAAGTAACCACAAACCAAAAAGTAACATGTGATTGACGTGGTTTGCTGGTCGTTTTTCACAGAAATTAAAATATGATCAAGTAAAGAGTACAAAAAATAGAAGGGGACTTTCTAGAATACACTCCTTCGCCAATTAAATGGTCTTGGGAAATCTCTCTATTACATCAAGTGTATAAACGAATCAAGGCAGTAAATTCACAAAATGTTCCTTTATTAAATGTTTTTATGCACTTCGGATTTTGCAAACGGGGATTCAGGACTTACGACCAGGCATACTTAATAGAAATAGTTGTGGCAAAGCCAAAAGCTAGTATATTATTAAAGAAATGTCCTACCAGATGTGCCTTATCCACATTCATGTGGCTTATATACAGTATTATATATTCTGTCTCAATAAAATAAATGGCCAAAGCCAGTACGACAGAGAAAACAACCCAGACGTTATTTTCCCGGCTAGTTTTATAAAATCAATAACCAGCAAAATATAAAAAAATTTTGAAACGAAATAAAATAAGGAATTTTAAATATATAATAATAATAATAATAATAATAATAATAATAATAATAATAATAATAATAATAATAATAATAATAATAATAATAATAATAATAATAATAACAACAACAACAACAACAACAACAACAACAACAACAACAATAATAATAATAATAATATTCTTTATTGCAATCAATGTACAATTTTGTAGCTTTAATGTTATTGACGAATACAGGGAGGTGAAGCGATTTGCTAATATTTCTACAAAGTTTATTTTTTGTCTTGTTACTTTGATGACATTCTTCATCTTATTGAAATTTAAATAAAATACTTCTCTTTTCTGTTTATCAAAATTAATTTAAGCGGAACAATCGCTGGCAAACAGAGTTGAAATTAAATAACTTTTTGTTATGTCACTTCATTGACTGCCTTATTAACAGCTGCCGTCAAACATGTACCGTACGATAATTTTAAAACTTTTGTTTTATTGTTAACTGTGGGCTTATTTGCTCTTTCTCTTTGTGATATGTTAAATACTGTTGATGGCCCGTTCTGTACGGCCAAAACCTTCTTCACGTGAATTTAACAAATTGCTTTATGACAATATTTAAAGATGTCCCCGTACAAACTGGCACCAAGCTACCAAGCCGCCAGAGCAGGCACATTCCGCGTAATGCTACATCAGCAATAGCGGTAAATGATTCCCTTAGCAGCTGTTGTATCTAAAAGCCCTGGTTTGCCTTTTCTCGATTACGTACGTTCATGGAGGACCCCACGGGGGGGGGCACCCACGTCTTGTTTTCCGACAAACAGCAAACATAAAATAAAACCAAGACTTCATACTCGAACAAAATAACAAAAACAGAAAAGAACAAAAGAGCTTGCTGTCAACGTATGTACTTCCTTGGGCTAAATATTCTATCCTACAGACCAACAAGTGCTTGGCGTTTTATAGAAAGTGTATTTAACGACCAAGTAAGAGTTACAACACGCTATAATAAACGTTGCCTCAAGACACAATGTCTAACCTAAAGACCTAATCCTCGAGTGAGGCCAATCAGCGCAAGCTGGTAACTGAATGTTACGATCAAAAAGAGCAAAAGTTGATGCATATTTAATAAAATTGTCACGGTTTTTCGGACATCTACGCCGCTAGGCCATTGACATTAGAAACTTGATATAAAAGTTGAATTGGGTGAAACTGCTGTCACTGATTTCGTTGACGCAGTTCTGAATTTGTGAGCTTCGCTTTTTCCACAGGTGAGTTTTGTAACTTTCGATGATTTTATAAGCTTCAGTTGGATAGCGTCTTGGACGGAAAGAGGCGCAGCTATTCTATTTAATTAGTTTTATATATTGTATAGACTAATTATTATTTATTCTACATAAACGCTCAACTGAACGTGGGATATTTTTGCCATGAAAGTTAAGATAATCTGGTAAATTAAAGAGCAAATGCAACGAAAATGTTAACTTGAGGCCTATCAAACAAATGTGATTGTTGATTATTGCATGCACAATAAATTAACGTTCGTTAAGATGTGCATTCTCTGAACAGTATTTTATTAATTAATTTTAGAATACATTTTACTCACGCAAATAAGTAATAATTTACATCCTAATCAAAAATTAAGTGTAATTTGTATAGTCTGTCGATTGCTGAGTAATCTTCTCCACCTATTCGTAAAGCTACTTCTTTTGCATGCAGGAGAAGAACGATGAGGGAGACGACGATTTTCGGCACCCTGGTGCTGCTGCTAGTACACAGTTACTCGGTAAGTGCCACTTCCTTTATTCTTTAAATTTTTCGTTTAAAAATCGCAAACTTTTTATGTTTATGTTCAAAAGCGTCTCTATTGAAACCGTAACGTTTCGGCTAGAATACTTCTAATCATCTTCAGGCTATGACATACTATTTCACTATTTCCAGCATCCAAAAATACAAATATCTGCATTAAATAAACAACGGGCAACAGTCAGACCTAAAAACTAGTAGTCACAATAAACGTGAACATAATAATGAACGACAAGGTTTCGTGTTTTTTGTTACTACAAGTAATTACGCTGATAAAGAGTTGTCACAACCGGAAGATGGTTAAAACTTCTCTAGCCGAAACGTCACGGTTTTAATAAAGATGATTTCGAAATTAATTTGGGCTCTTACCTTTCTAATTATACTCTAAGAAAGGTAAAAAGATGTTCTGTTTCATGTTGTCCTGATCACTACAAGAGCACAGTACGTGTTTTTATGCCATGTGTAATATTATCTCATTATATAATGTCGTCTCATTATATAAGGCAGTGAAATTTGATTGGCTTTTTTTATCTAGTAATTGTTGCCATACATTTTTTCTGTTATTATTTCTCAATGGCAGCTCTGCCAGTTTGTTTGGCGCTTTACTTGCAAAAAAGTGATAATAAACGAAAATTATTTGTGGCATTTTAAGACAACACCCGGAAAATTTCAAGTTTGGATAACGGTAACTAATAAATCACATAATATGAAATCACCTTAACTGCTTCAAATGCATTCAATGTTCTAAGATTTTTATATAAGATTCAAAAATTTTATCTTAGAAAGTTAAAATCATTTGTGTAGCAAGTAAAGCTGGTTTCGTGCCACGTCACATCATTAGTATTGACTGCTGATTAACAAGTAATGGCATAGTTCAATATTGTATACCCTAATTCTGATGGCCTTTGTTTGTGCAGGCTGGTAATTGACTATGACAGTCACTAATTTCCACATTATGTGAAACGCATTTCCAGTTTTAGTGGCATGACTATAATCAAAGTTTGATTTTGTAGTTTTCATTGGTGGACAAAAAATGAACCATGATAAAATGTTTTCAAGTTTAACACGCATTAATTTCTGGATCATTCAACATTTCTGCTTTGTTAATTATTCTTGGGATAAAATTTTCTATAAATTAATTTCGTTGATTGGGACATTTATATGCTTACTTTCATACGAATCCTCGGTCATGCATACTTTCATTTACTAACCACGGTCATGCAGTTCCATATGTTCACTGACCGTGATTTATCAAGTTCGGCCATCAGAAACCGAATAATAAAATCTGTCATTATAATAAAAGAGTGGGGTAGAGGCGACAATTTAAATTGATTGTTGTATTATAAATTACAGTGCTGCTAAGCGTATAATAGTATACATAGCGCGCCTGGGTAACTACGTTCAACAGTTTGTGACACGTATTAAAATTTTTGGTAATTCTGTTCGTCTCACCCATTGACACAGATTGATAATAATCAACTGAAAACCGTTAATTAAGTCAGTGGTATAAAAGATTGAATGTGGTAGTTAAAGGTTTACCTGTACAGAATTTGCCTGTACGTAATTTTTACAAGTAGTGTCCCATAATTCTAGTTTCTGCTCTCAAAAACTGAAAAGTACAAGATAAATACATAAGGTTAAGCTAGACATGAATCGAAATCACTCATTTCACATCTGATGACAGTCCTATATCCTGTCCTTGGTTTTATGTCCGTTTGAGGAGAGGAGCGCTTCTTACAACTTTACTTACCAGTTAGCATCTAACGGGAAGTATGTTAGGAGACTGCAGCCTACATAACATCTCCACTTATGTTTTATTTTTATTCTTAACTGTGGTTTGATGTTAGATGGTGTAATTATTTTTATAAATGAAATGCTGACTAATTTATGAAGATCAAAATCGCCCCCCCCCCCATTAAAGCATTGCGTTTAACACGACCCTTCAAATTCCTCTAACTATAAACTTTTTTGGCTTCGTCAACATCAAGGCACAGGCCAACCTCAGAAAAAGCAGGAAATAGGAAATGAAGCGCCGATTAACGCGAAAGGCCATGTAGTAGCTCAGGCAGTTAAAATTTCTTTATCAGTTTTCAGACATGAAATTTTTCATGTCCAGTGTCAAATTATTCAATTTATTATTATTCAAACAATCATTCAAACAATTTCACAACAATCAAAACAACATTCACAACAATCAAGCAAGGAGTATTTACTAGTGCTTTTATCACCATTATCTTTAACTAGTTGCAAAATTTCGCAAATACATGTATATATTACGTTCTTTAATTGCAAAGAAAGGTCACGTAACTCAACAGTGTAAAATCGTTTCGCAAACTGAATTTCTGAATTGGTGACAGCCTAATAGCCATTGTGAACTTTTCGTTTTTAAATACGACAATAATTGTGCAACGTGATTTCTGTTTTATTGCACTCGTTATATAGTTCAGTTATTAGAGCGGAAGAAAATGAAAGCAACTACACCCATAAAAAATAATGAGTTAAAACTGCCTGAAGCTTTTAGTATTATGTAGTCGCGAAAAAGTTATTTGTTATGACAATACGTGTAAGCCGCATATCGGTCTTACACTCTGTAATAATTAAACTTGCAAGAGTTTCATCGAGCTCAATCTATTAGTTACAAATGCATGCAAAAAGAAACTCAAACCGCCAACATCTAAGCGAGTTAAATGAACGTGGTAAAGATATGTCTAATTATTATTGTCAATCTAACCGTCAAGTTTCATTTCATTTTGACCACTCGTTTTCGAGATACGTAAAATTTAACCGATATGGCGTTTGACATTTCAAAATCACAAATGAAGAAGTTTTTTACGTTTAATTTAATATTCATCTATTAACGATGTTGCGAACATTGTAAAATTCACTAACCTCGCGCTCTAATCAATGACTTTTTGAATTTCAGCTATGAATTGTCTCTCACGACAACTCGCCTCCAGATTTGTTTTCATTTTTATCATTTAATTTCTTTCTAAAATATTCAGTAATCAAAGATGGTAAATCTGACGACTTGGCTATCTGATAAATTATTCGTTGTCTCTTTGTAACTTTGACCATAGACGTTGAACACACGATTATTAATTTTTTGAAAGCAAAGTGTGTCTGGAAAATTGGTACTGATACTTGGTGTGAACCAAGGACGTTTGAATAATCGACATAATCAATAAACTACACAGGTCCTTGCAATCAGAGCACGAGTTAATTTAATAGTAACTGCCCGTCAACTAACTTAACATTATCAGTGCCAGTACTAACATATGGCAAATATTTACTACTACTACTACTACTACTACTACTACTACTAATAATAATAATAATAATAATAATGATAATGATAATGATAATGATAATGATAATGATAATGATAATGATAATGATAATGATGATGATAATAATAATAATAATAATAATAATAATAATAATAATAATAATAATAATAATAATAATAATAATAATAATAATAATAATAATAATAATAATAATAATAATAATAATAATAATAATAATAATAATAATAATAATAATAATAATAATAATAATAATAATAATAATAATAATAACAATAATAATTCATTATTATTCATTTATTCAAAATAATTCATTATTACTCATTTATTCAAAATCTTCCATAATGTTTCACAATCTGTATTACTTCATTAGAATCTGAACACCATATAATATTTTCAGAAATCTTAACTTTCTAGTCGCTGTTATAATCATACAACATTTCAGAACTTTATTTAACTACCTGAATTGAAGTTATTCATTTTATTTAAAAATTGCTGTTGCCTACAATTCTTGTTTAACATTTTCGGATGACACCATATGTATGGCAAAACGTTATGCAAAATTTTGAATAAGCAACTATAACAACAATAATAACATTTGTTATGAAAACCATTTCTTCTGCGCCCTGGTAACTGATACCGTGAATAAGAAATTAAACAAATGTTATCTTAAAGGAAAGGAGGGAATTTTCTTGAAGGAAGGAGAGAGCTTTTCAACTAAGAATGTTTGGGAAAATTAGTTAAACAAACAGGGCCTCCTTTGTTTCTTGAATCGATGTTTTTGACTATTAGTTCACAAAATGTGGAAAAAGCTATGTAAGTAACATTCTAGCAAAATCTTAATAAAAAGAACAATTGATGGATAATAATGTAGTGATGTTGAATAGTAAGTTTACTAAGTTAGTTTACTTAGTTAGTTTACTTAGTTAGTTTACTAAGAATATAGGTTTGTATTTTAATATAGGCTGAAGCCTGGAAGATGACGATGAGAGATTACAACCCAATTGGCTACAGCAACGTATTTAACGATCCTGACGCAGATCCATACGAAAGGCCCAGCAGTGTCCTTACGCGACCATCAGACGATGACGATCCGTCAAACTCAAATCCATATGTGGAAGTACATCATGGTTATGAAGATACGACTACTCATTACTATGACACCACAACATACACAACACCGACAACATCAGAGACTACTACAACCACAGAAGAGCCGATGAATGTCTACCATCACAAACGCTTTTATGACCTGCACAACAAAAAAGTAGAGGACATAGCTGAAAACGGAGAGACATCAAGCTCGTCAATGACTATATATAATCCATATTCAAGCCATAAACAATCCATATACAATCCAGTACGAACATCTAAAAAACAAAAAAAATCAAAGAGTGCTTTCCTGCGATACCTTACAGCAGGATCCGATGATAATGATGATGAGGAAGACGAGGAGGATGACGAACCTTCTGTTTCCAATCGCTATATCTTAGAAGGGAAGGACGTCACTGACGTTTATTTCCTAACAACTACTGAGGCGATATACCAACCATACCATGCTCCTTTGAAAAACCGTGAAGGGTATGGACCTAGCTATAACAGGCACACCAGTCAAGTGAAGAAGCATCCACTGAAGAAAAACAAAAGAAGTGCTTTTAGTGGTTATGGTAGGGATATTGGTTATGGAGATAGTGGAAGTGGTTATGGCAATAATGGTGATAGTGGTTACGGGAGCAATGGAGGAAGTGGTTATGGTAACAGTGGTGGTAGTGGTTATGGAAATAATGGCGGGAGTGGTTATGGCAGCAATGGAGGAAGCGGTTATGGTAACGGTGGTGGTAGTGGTTATGGCAATAATGGTGATGGTGGTTACGGGAGCAATGGAGGAAGTGGTTATGGTAACAGTGGTGGTAGTGGTTATGCCAGTAATGGCGGGAGTGGTTATGGCAGCAATGGAGGAAGCGGATATGGTAACGGTGGTGGTAATGGTTATGGAAATAATGGCGGGAGTGGTTATGGCAGCAATGGAGGAAGCGATTATGGTAACGGTGGTGGTACTGGTTATGGAAATAATGGTGGGAGTGGTCATGGCAGCAATGGAGGAAGCGGTTATGGTAACGGTGGTGGTAGTGGTTATGGAAATAATGGTGGGAGTGGTTATGGCAGCAATGGAGGAAGCGGTTATGATAATGGTGGTGGTAGTGGTTATGGAAATAACGGTGGGAATGGTTATGGCAGCAATGGAGGAAGCGGTTATGGTAACGGTGGTGGTAGTGGTTATGAAAATAATGGTGGGAGTGGTTATGGCGATAATGGTGGCGGTGGTTATGGCAACAAAGGTGACAGTAGTTATGGCAATAATGGCGGAAGTGGTTATGGGAATAAAGGAAGTAGCAAAGGAAAGAAAGGCAAAAGTGGCTATGGAAACAATAATGGAAATAGTGGATACGGTAGTGGAAGCAACTCTGGAACAAGCTTCGGAACATCAAACTTTGGAACTAACTTTGGAACATCTGGATTTACTGGCACAGGCAGTTTCCCGACAACAGGAGTGACAGGATTTGGTGGATCTACTAATGTTGGCACAGGCTTCACTGGGACAAGCAACTTTGGCACAGGATTTTCTGGATCCGGGGGATTTGATCCAAACTTTGGATCAAATTTTCAAATTCAGAACACAGGAACTAAAGGCTTTGAGTATGTGGTTGACAACTTGAGTGATGTGGGCTATAACAGCGAAAGCGACAAAGGTTATGGCAATCAAAGGCAATCAAACGGGTATGGAAGTGCTAACAATTATGGTGGCAAGAGGCGCAGAAACCAACGAAAAAGCGGTCATTCTGGCAAATAGTCTTGTTGCTCAGATATAACGAATGTATAAAAGTGTAATTATTGAAGTGAGTGAGCGAGTGAGTTGTCAGCTTGTACAGACGCTAATTATTGCCATTACCCAAAACGAGATGCAGTATGTGATTGCTTATTTTTTTAGATAAGCAATTGTCAATCCCAGTGGAACTTACTTAATATATAATGGCCTCCGAATCTATTACCTTAATTCCACGAATACACCGATGTACTTAATTCTATTTCGAATCACTGGTATGTTTATACCCACGTATATGACATTGAAAAGTTTTCGATGAAGGTGACGTATTCTCAGGGTTAAGCTTTTCGCCCTTTCTCCTTCCCGTTTCTCGACCT